>CM043017.1:104679904-104795758 GCA_023690525.1 Holotrichia oblita
ATAGTATTCCACATTGCATAAGATGTCCCTAAAAGTCTTATATAAATGAAAAAGTGCATATAGCTATAGAGAAGCATAGAGTCAATAAACTGAAAATAATGAATGATTTTCTTATTCTGTTTACCAGCATACCAACTATGAACCTGGGCCAGATACCACCTCAAAAGTTTTTCTGATGTTTTACGAAATATTTATATTTAACTAGCTCTGCTCCTGCAATGGGTTTTGATTAAAAAGGTGTGTTACTCTAATTGTAGATATGCTCTTGAAGTTGGTTTTCATTTTTTGCCTATTCAAAACGTTCAGAACTGTATATATGAATGTATGATAGATACTTCTGCATTGCACTCAAACATCTTGTCAGCTAATTTAAATAAAAGTTCTATGAAATCGTTCTCGGTATTTGCACGAAGAAAAACGCGAAAGCAATAGGTACATTCTTTTTCGATATAATCCCTAATAACTTAAATGCATTTATTACATCTAGTAATCACTGGGGACTAGGAAACTATAACAAATAAATAAATAGGTCTGCGCTATAGGATGAGTAGTCAATGTCTTCGGTAGAGTGTCATCTTCAATGTTCTCTCTGCCCTTTTAAATTCACCTGACCCACTTTTGAATTGTAGATAACAAAGGTGTGAATCTTTGTAAACGGCCACCATCTGTTGGTAATTAATTTTTGACTTGTTGTATAAGAAATTTAATGACAACGGTGCTTGATTTTTTCAACATTCTTGCGTCCACCGTTCTGCTCGTTATTGACTATGAATTACTACCAAACCACTGGTGGCAACTATATGAAATTTTATATATGTACATAGATATGTATTATCAGATGCCAGCAACTATTTCGTTAGTCAAATTACACACATGCTTCGTAAATCGCCCCGTTAGACGCCTCTCGAATCTAATTGAAACAATCTACATATATAAAAAATAAATTACTAAATTTGAAACAAAACAACAAAAGTAGCAAAACTGAAGTATACACAGAAAGTTAAAGAATCGAGAAGTTGTATATCTATATAATCTCGGTCGGTTAATATACGCATGCAAGTGAACTTTTCAATGATCTTTCACTAGTGGTTTTGTTATGAACAAAGAAATGATTATACGAAGAATAAAAAAAATGTATTGTTTTTCTGCCGATACAACAAACATTTACTTATAATAAATTATATTATTCTGTGTTAAACAATGAAGTAATTTATTTACGGTCATTTTCTAAAACTAATTGCATAAGAATTACACTTTATTAGCGAAAATTAGGTTCTAACTGCTTATTACACTAAAAACTCCTTTCTTATGCACCTATAAAACATTTTACAACCAAATTAATCACACTCACGCTATATGTACGACCTATTCACTCCACATAGAAGTCATTCATTTTTTATAGGCTGTAGTAGTATGACCATTGTTATTTCATTTCCGGCAACTCATTCCGCTCTTTCCGCATTAGTTAACCATCCGTTGAGAAGCATACACGTTCATCTCTGCAACACTACGCGATTGTTGACACGCATGAAGGATACACATTAGCGTAGAAGACTATAGACGAAGAAGAAAAATACATTTCAACCGCATGTCGCTGACTGTTTATCGATTATTCATCATTCATTTGTACAAAACATACAACGTATTTTCATCGGCGTTATTACCATTATTATTGTTATGGTTGCACGTCGCAAATACTTAAATGGATGATGGACATGCTAAAACAATATACACAAGTCTCTATTTACACATATCTTATTCACGATTGCTATTATTGTACGATCGTGTTACCAATAACCCCTAAGATAAGGGTCAAAGCCGCTAACGGTATACGAACAATAAGTTTTTTAAATTAATGCTAAACAGGTTACTATGCTCTTCAGAAATATCTAATCTTGTGCACTTATTGTTGTTCAGAACACGTGAACAATATTTTAGAAAATTCATTTTTATAAAATCAATTCTGGTTATTTTCAAAATTATCTGAATCATTTTCATTTTTATATCCATACGCTACATCTTTACACCCTACCTAAATCATTCTGTTGTTTCTAGCGTATCTCACCATGTTTCATTTTAATCACTCCTAGATTTTTACACCCAATAATTGTAACAATTCAAATATGGTAAGTTTTCTTAATATCATAAACTACTCGAAACATATGTTTAGAAAGATGTTTCTTCATAAAAATAATCCAGATGCACATTATATTTTTTCCCAAATTTGTAAAATGAATCTGACAAGAAGGTTGAACTTCAATTTAGTAATAATTAATATATATATGTATATATAGGGTTATTCACCTAACTGGTTCGTTAGAACTTTCTAATGATCCCTAAATCTCAAAGTTTTGAAAACTTATAGTTAGGATAGTGTCATATAGTCTCATTAGCAAAATTATTTCCTCTGTTATTTTACTTCCTGTTTATCGAAACTTCTCATCAACTTTCTTAATTTACAAGGTTTGTGAGTCCACCGCAATATTATGTTAAGCATTTCGTAATTTTGTATTTCTGAAAACATTGCAGCTACACACTTCAAATTTGGCATGTTGTTAACTAAAATATGAAGTATTAAATGTACGCCTTCAAAATTATGTCTGTATATACAGTGTCGTCCAAAATGAACCTTTATTGTAACTAAACTCACATTGATGAAACTTGCTTTTCTTAAATGGAACATCCTGTATATTATCGGGTTTTTGAATACACTTAATAATTCTGCAACATTAATATAATTAGACATATTAGGATATATTTTTACGGGGTTCGACTTATAACTATATTTTGCTGAAAGTCCAGATAATACGCCTTTTTAATGCATTTTGATATCCTAGTAATCCTTGAATGGCAAAATACACAAATCAACAAAAAATTACGTAATTCCATTTGAAATAAGGAAGTTGATATGATGCTGTCACAAAGTCATTTGAACACAATTTACATACACAAAACTACACCGCGAGAGTTGCATGATAGCCAGACAAGTAATACAGCTTACGAAGTCACTGCAACTAAGCACCCACCACAAATAAAAAAAACAAAATAGTTTTTCAAAGTTTCTTTTAAACACTTGAAGTTGGAGCAAATCTGCGTCCAATCAAGGGAAGAAATATTCTTGCTGATGACAAATTCAATTAATCCAAACACGAACTTCATAGAGAAATATAAATAACAAGAACTGCAGAAGAATCTTGAAGACTATAAGAAATTAAAAATTTATAAGAACGAGGAAAAGATAAAAATATACTCATTTAGTTGCTCAATACGAAAAGGTTATTCTAATAATCGAATGTAGGCTTTCACGGCCACTGTTCCATAAAGATGTATCTTTCGGGTATTGCCGTGGTTGTTGTAACAAACTTGACGTTTCGCTGATCATACTGTCAGCTTCTTCAGAAGTTCTCTAAAGATTATCTTGCGGATAACTTCTATTTAACACTCAATAAACCTTTCATTGTAATTATCTTACGAATAAAACTTTTTTTCACTGTATAATATATTAATTGTCATTATTTTATTGCTGTATTTATAACTTATTTGTAACTTACCGTGCAATAATGAGTCAGAAATAGTTGACCTCGGTATATCGGATCACGACGCGCAAATACTGGATTGCTCTATGGGCAACGTGGACAATGGTCTAACCAAAACAACGTTTCGTAAATTCTCTAATGACAACATGAGTACACTTAATCACTTTTTGAATAAAGAGACTTGGTGTGAAGTTTTCACTGCAGATGAAGCCGCTAATAAAGCGAAGGCATTTCATAAAATTTTTATGTTCCACTTTAATAATTCGCTGCCAAAAATCATTAAAAAGAACAAACAAATTAAAGACAAATCTTGGTCAACTCCAGAAATAAAAAATCAAAAGAAATACTGATACTTTTACATACTAACCTAAAAAATAATCCCTCAGATTATAATAAAGACATCTACAATCTTCAAAAGGTAAAGTATAATACTTTGCTGAGTGTAGCTAGGCGCGAGTATAATTATAACAAAATAGTTAGTTCTAAAATTTAAGTAAAGCGATATGGGGTGTCATTAACAGCGAAACCGGGCGAACCAAGACATCAGCTATGCCAGCTGTCGGGGCTGATGAGTTGAATTGCTTTTTTGTAAATCACGCGGACGAGGTAGTGAAGAGAATTCCACGTGGTAGGAAAGTTAACGTTGATATTAATAATCATGAACAGTCAATGTTTCTTAGACCAATCACAGCATCGGATGTACGTTGTTGCATAAAAAATCTAAAAAATAAGAAAATCTTAGATATCTACGAAATTTCTACAAATCTTATTAAAAATTGTGCATCCGGTATTGTTGAGCCACTAGTTGAGATTATTAACGCTTGCTTCATGAACGGTTGTTTCCCCAATGTGTTTAAATTAGTTAAAGTTATACCTATCTATAAATCTGGACACCCAGCCTTGCCAGAAAATTACCGTCAAATTCATATATTGCCAAGTATTTCCAAAATTATTGAATATGTAATTTTAAAACAATTTACAGATTATGTTGAGAAACACAATATCCTCGGTAATAGTGAGTTTGGATTTAGGCGTGGTAAAAAAACTTCTGACGCAATTATGACCGTAATAGATTTCATTCAGGAGGCTTTTGAAAATAGAGAGTCTTGTGTGGGTGTATTTACAGATCTCTCCAAAGCTTTCGATTGTGTTAACCACCAGATTCTGTTGGAAAAGCTACAACTCTATGGGTTCAGGGGAATCACCAACAAACTTGTGCGTTCATATCTCTCAGACAGAACACAGATTGTGCACCTAAATCCCGTAAAGAGTACACCACTTCAAACAAAACGTGGAGTCCCGCAAGGCTCTATTTTGGGGCCATTTTTGTTTATAATGTACGTAAATGATCTGCCGTGCCATATGAATACTTTCAGCAGGTCTCTGTGCACAGCCATGTATGCTGATGATACAAATTTTACATTTCAATCGCACGATGGTAAGTCCACGAATAAAAATATAATTAACCAGGTTGTCTGTCATGCAGAAATCTGGTTTAACTCTTGCGATTTATATATGAATAAAGCAAAGACCGAGGAATGCATATTTTCACTTAAAAGTGATACGGAGTGTAGCAGAGTAAAATTCTTGGGAATCTATTTCGATGCGGTAGGCTTAATAGCGCAGTGTTTGCTATTAGGAGAACAGCGGCATTGATTTATGAGGACACGGCCCTTAGAGCATATTTCGGATTATTTCACTCCGTACTTAGTTATGGAATACTAGCGTGGGGGAATGCCTCTTTTACCCAGTTACAGAGAGTTTTTCGCATACAGAAAACAGCTGTACGTAGTATTGTAGCTGTAAGCTTTGACGAGCACTGTGTGCCAATTTTTCGCCGGTTGGGCATAATGTCATTGTTTTCAATCGTCGTTTATGGGAATCGACTTCTTTAATGCTCTGCCTCGGGACCTGGTTGCTCTGCCGATGTAGAAGTTTAAAAAATCTATTAAAACAATATTAATAAACATGTGCCTCTATAATATAAATGATTTTTACACTGAAATCAGGCATTGGAAATCGTCAGCTTGCAAACTCTAATGTGTTTTAAATCTCCTCTCTTTGCTTCCCTATTATGTATTTTGTTTTGTTGTATTTCTGTATGTGCTACTATTAGATACATCTGTACTAATGCCTTTGACGGGTCCATAAATGTGTATTTAACGGACAAATAAACTATCTATATATATTTTGGTGTTTTAGTTAAAACTAGTTTGGTGTTCAGTGGGTTAAATTGTTCTACTTCTGCACCAAGAGATCCAGTGAAGAACTTATCTATCTATCTATCTATCTATACACATACATTATTGTAATACATTGGAGATTTTGATTTGCTGTCTGTTAGCGCTACCAAAAATTTAGGATCATTTGTTATCAATCATCGCCAGGATATTCAAAAATAATTAATTTTTCTAACGGTGAAGAACTAATAAGAAAATTTTGGGCAGCTACTGTTTGTTGATTTTCATCAACTGGTGGCACTTATTTGTACACTATTCTCAGAAACATATAATTGCAGGAAGATTCTTCTCTCTTAGCATTATTTAAATTAGCAGCGACTGCTTTACTCATTAGAAATCATCGATTTATATTATAGTTTAATTTCCGCACACATTAAATTTCTGTTTTTAACCAATCAGCTTTTTAGTTTTAATTCTACGCGACGAATCAAATATTAGCGGATATTTTGGAATTGTGGAAAATAGTCCTTGATAATACCTTGATGTGCTTGATTTATTAAATAACCGCAATTGTATATTTTTGTCATACAAATAATTTATTATAAAAGTGATTTAATAAATTTGCCACACTATCTTGATATTCCGTCTAAGTTTTTTTTAATTATTACATCATGTGATGAATTATTTAAAACATAATAAAAACTACCGTACAAGAATTAATCAATTGTGTAGTTTATTTGCACAAAAAGTGTATAGTGCATTTTGTGATCTATATTATCATCTTTTCAAATAAGAATGTACCTATATTTTATAGTAATTTTAACTGCCAGAAAATGCCTTCTATAATGTCTACCAGGTTTTTAGACATTTTCCTTAGTGTTACTTATGTCATACTGCGTCACGCATGAAGTCATACATGAAATATTTCATAATTTATTTTCCGTATAGACGTTTATTGTTCGTCGACCGTTCGCCTACTACTTGTTCTCCATTACACAGCTTTCATACGATCTAGGCCAATATAAAGTGGTTCTTTTTTTCTCCTCGCAATTGTTCCTTTATTTTTCACACGCACTCTCCTCCATCGATGTACGAACGCATGTAATATGGTAAGTGTAAAATTTGGGCCATAACGAAAGGTCAAGCGCCAATACACGTGGGTTGCCAGATAAACCGTCTATAACAGTATCAGTTACATAATAATCGGAAAACGAGCGTTGGTGGGGATGGATACCGGGTTATTGTGCACATCACCTCCTCCTTTCATCGTGTACTACATGAATGAAAGCAGAGAAGCCGTGTCAAATGTAGACCCCTAGCTAATAATCCATGATAGCGAGCATATCCTATCTGCGTAATATGACCTCTGCTATGCGTGAATGTGAAAGATAAGTCTCTAATATCTGTGGCAACTAATTAAAGCGCCTGTAGTGTTTAATAAACAGCAAGTAAAACAGATAAATGAGGAAATTTGTAACGGCGATTGTAATAGGAGAACGACAACGGTTTTACTGGCATACTCAAGCGATCACTTGATTAAAACATATGTAATGATTTTAAACTGTTTTGTTTTACAATTCTCAGCTAGATACTTGTTAAAGAAAATAATTTTAACACTACTAAAAAATAATACTGTAATCTGCACAAATTTCGAATGTAAAAATCTAATATACAAAAAGTATATCGACAATAAAAGTAGGAATCTGTTAAGATACAATGACTATGTGAACAAATATTATTCATTTAAAATATATAAATCATTAATAACACATACGATATTTCCGCTAAGAATAAAAATATTTTTAAAAACCAAAAAAATATGTACCAAACATTAAATGTACACTCGGTTGATTTAAAATCGACTCACCCGGCAAGCGAAGTAGACCTAACGTCGGACACAGAAACTTTCAACATTTAATTGGATGTTTGTACTAATAAAACAATTTGCTTATGAGCAGGTAAAATAGCTACGTAATGTGAAATGTGTTCGTTCATATTTTTAAATTTAAATATTACATTTTACCGCCATTTTGGCGACCAATCATTTTACTATATTTTTAACCAGTGTTTTAGTAGTACAAAGAAAACCATGTAAGATAATATTAATATATATACAGTCCATTAAGCATCGTTGTATTATTGCAAAACTCACTGTGATCCAACACAACATATTTTTGGTCCGATCGATCCGGATGCAGCAATTGAAAAAGAAGCAATACACACAATAGGAAATTTGTCAGCAGTGAGTCCTACAAGCATACATTTCACATTTTCTAGTATCCACCATTTCCTAACCTTCTCGACCACGTGGTAAGTTAGCGAATTTTTCTTTCTTATTGCGTAATTACATTGTATATTTCGCATATGATATTTAGTGGGTCATGGCAGACGAACAATTGAAAACGTTAAAGTCACGTAGGGGACAGTTAAAAGCTCAACTCACACGGTTCACAAAATTTATTGGCGACGAAAACAATCGCGATAAAATTACAGAGCTTAACACACGCATACAAAATTTAGAAACTAGTTTCAACAAATTTGATGATATTCAGAATCAAATTGAGCTACTGGACTTATCTACCGATCAAGAGTTAGAAAGGTCAGAGTTCGAAAATACATATTTTGCAAAAATAGCTAAGGCTAAGGAGCTCGTAAGTAACTTCAATAGCAATAATTCATTAGAATCCTTAGTTTCAAACAATGCTAATACACATGTGAAGCTACCGCAGCTTAAAATTCCTGAATTTCACGGTAATTATGATAAATGGATGCAATTTTACGATACATTTCGCACACTCATTGATGAAAATGGTACGTTAACAAACATTCAAAAATATTATTATTTACAATCATCTTTAAAGGGAGATGCAGCAAAGGTTATTAGTTCCTTGGAAATTTCAGACACAAATTATAACACGGCTTGGAATTTGCTAAAAGAAAGATTCGAAAATAAAAAAATCATAATAAAATGTCACGTAAAAAACATATTTGATTTACCACCTGTAGTTAAGGACTCTTATTCGTCACTGCGAACATTTTTAGATAATTTCTTAAATCATTATCGTGCATTAAAGAATCTTGATGAACCCGTAGATAGTTGGGGTACACTTTTAATATACTTACTCTGTTCTAAGCTTGATATAAATAACAAACGCGAATGGGAAATTAAATCACAAAATGAAAAATCACCAAATATGGATTATTTCATTAAGTTTTTGACAGAAAGGGTATCATTACTAGAATCTATCGATAAAGGTACTAATGCAAATTCATCTGCGAAAGTTCACGTTCATGTAGCTACTTACGATAAATGCATGTATTGCGATGAACAGCACAAAATATTCGGTTGCAAAAAATTCCTTCAACAAACAGTAACGGCTCGTTATAAAATTATACGTGATTTAAAAGCTTGCATAAATTGTTTACGTAAAGGTCATTTAGCAGCCAACTGCAACAGCAGTAAATGTAAAACTTGTGGTCAGAAACACAACACTTTATTACATTTTTCACGTGAAAACTCAAGAACAAAATCCACTGAAGATATTAGCAAGATAGAATCTCCAGAAAATAAAAAAACAACGACTTTTGAAGACATAAGGAAGACCGATTCTAACATAATTGTAGCACATACACATAACCTAGGGTTTACTACTTTGTCAACGGCTATAGTATACATTGTTGACAATTCAAATACAACTATTAAATGTAGAGCACTTCTTGATAGCGGATCGCAATCAAACTTTATAACATCCGATTTATTCAAAAAATTGAACTTACGCAATACCAAAATTCATTTACCCGTAACAGGTATTAATTCACAAACTACCTACATAGACAAGGTTGTACAAGCAAGGATAATGTCAATAGATCATAAACATCAATTCAATCTTTCACTTTTAGTGATATCTAAAATCACAGATAATGTACCACAGCAAGACATACAACTGGACATTCCTAGCGATATTCATTTGGCAGATCCAACCTTTTATAAACAAGGCGACATAGATATCTTGTTAGGTGCCAACATTTTTTATGAGTTGCTCTTGCCTAATCAAATCAAATTAGGTACCAATAAGCCAATTTTGCAAAACACGAAATTAGGATGGATTGCAGGCGGTTCCATCAATGAAACGTCGCATATACAGGGTGTCACATGTAACGTAACTTGTAAAGATTTACAAAATCAATTGCAATCATTTTGGCAAATTGAGGAAGACTTTGCAAGAGAAGTTATATACTCACAGGAAGAACTTAATTGCGAAAAGCACTTTTGCGAAAATTTTGCACGCGATAGTACTACAGGTCAATTTACGGTCAAACTTCCATTTCGTGATAATTTAGACGAGCTTGGACATTCTCTAGAGATGGCTATTAAACGGTTTACATCACTTGAAAGAAAATTTGCACGTGATCACAATTTTAAACAACAATATGTCGGTTTCATGGAAGAATATCGAGATCTAGGTCATATGACTGCTATAAATGAATCCGAAGAAACTAAAACTTCATATTACCTCCCTCATCACGCAGTATTTAAGGATACATCCGTTACCACCAAAATGCGAGTTGTATTTGACGCATCGTCAAAACCTGACAATGGTCTGTCGTTAAATAGCGTATTACAAACAGGACCTGTTATACAGGATGATGTTTTTTCTATCATGTTGCGGTTTCGTACTCATTCAATTGTGTTCACTGCAGATATTGCTAAAATGTATAGATGTATAAAAATGCATCCAGAGCACCAACATTATCAAAGAATAATTTGGCGTTCCGATAATTCTCAACCACTTCGACATTTTAAACTAAATACTGTGACCTACGGCACGAGCCCAGCTTCATTTTTAGCAACTCGTTTGAAACAACTTGCCCTCGAAAACCAACAATCATTCCCAGATGCTAGTCGAGTTATAGCACAGGATTTTTATATGGATGATTTAATTTCGGGAACTGAAACCACTGATGAAGCTATAAGGATTATTACAGAAATAGATAACATTTTAAGGCCAGCCGGCTTTCATCTCCGTCAGTGGGCATCTAACCAGACAGAAATTTTAGGTACTCGAACGTTAGATCCAAATACACAGTACATATTACGTGATCTACAACACTCAAGTAAAACGTTAGGATTAATATGGTATTCTGCGAAAGACTGCTTTACGTATCAGACCAACAATCCTATACAAACCACTTTGACTAAACGGATTTTGTTGTCAATTATTAGTCAGATTTATGATCCCCTTGGTCTTATTGGTCCGGTTATTACAAAGGCAAAATTAATATTACAGTTGTTATGGAAATCTAAAATAGATTGGGATCGCGAATTACCCCCAGAGTTAGCCTCCGTATGGTATAAATTTTATAAAAACATTCAATGGCTAAATGAATTAAAAATCCCACGACAGGTAATTATACCCGATAGAATATCTGTTGATATTCATGTATTCAGTGATGCTTCGGAGAAGGCTTATGGAACATGTCTTTTTGTAAGATCTGCCGATAGTTTACAAACAGTTCAAGTTAAACTGGTCTGTTCCAAATCCCGCGTTGCGCCATTGAAGGTATTATCCCTTCCCCGCTTAGAGTTGTGTGGAGCAGTCTTAGCCATACAGTTGTGCAGAAAGGTGTTAAACGCATTTAAATTCCAAATCAACAGTGTTACGTACTGGTGCGATTCGATGATAGTTTTAGCATGGATATCGACGGATGCAAGTCGATTAAAAACGTTCGTATCCAATCGTGTTTCCAAAATTCAATCATTTTCGAAACCAAAGCAATGGAGATATTTGCCATCAAGTGAGAATCCTGCAGATTTTATTTCTCGAGGATTGAACCCTGATCAAATCTCTGATTGTACGCTATGGTTTGAAGGACCTAAATGGTTATCATTGGAGCCAAACTTTTGGCCTAGCACAAATTCTGATATATTGAAAGCAAATGAAATTTCAGAATTAAAACCTACATACACGCTAGCATCAATCGTTGAAGGAGCAGAACATATACAGTATTTCAACGAGCTCATGAATAAGTACTCTTCTTATATGAAACTACTACGTATTATAAGTTACATAGTTCGGTTCAAGAATAATACTCGCTCCAACGCAGAGCATCGACAATTTGGATTCATCACAAATATTGAATTAGAAGAAGCTCTTAAGGTTGTTGTTAAATGTATACAACAAGCTTATTTTCAAAGCGAAATTCACAATTTAAAATTGAGGTTACCACTAGCAAAAAATAGCAAATTAATTTCGCTGGATCCATTTATAGACGCTGAAGGAATTATTCGAGTAGGTGGTCGTCTAGAAAATACGTATTTGGAGTTTGACAATAAACATCCAATGATTTTACCTGAGAGACATTATTTCATTGACTTGATCGTCAGATATGAACATCACAGAAATTTACACGCTGGAACACAAGCTATATTGGGCAAACTTCGCATGAAATTTTGGCCGTTAAATGCTAAGAGGACAATTCGTCGCGTTTTGAGAACTTGTGTTACCTGCTTTCGTGTAAATCCAAGTAGTCACACACAAAAGATGGGTAATTTACCATTAGCCCGCGTTACACCAACAGCACCGTTTGCTACATGTGGCGTTGATTACGCAGGACCATTTTCAATGAAGGATAGCACGTTGCGAAACCGAAAAATTGTAAAGGCATATATTTGTATATTTATCTGCTTTGCAACTAAGGCTGTTCATATAGAACTTGTAACTAGTTTGACTGTTGAGTCATTTTTGCTTGCTTTAAAACGCTTCATCGGTAGAAGGGGTCTATGTCGTGATATTTATTCTGACAACGCTACTAATTTTGTAGGTGCAAATAAGCGTCTAAACCGCGACTTTGATATTTTAGTTAAGAATGAAGTCAGCAAACACTATTTTTTAGAAAACAAAATCACATGGCATTTTATTCCGCCGCGATCACCTCATATGGGTGGGCTTTGGGAAGCTGCTGTAAGACGCACTAAATATCATCTAACTCGCGTACTGAATAATGATTCGTTAACTTACGAACAGTTTTATACCTTACTCGTCCAAATTGAATCAATCCTCAATTCCCGACCGTTGTACCCTCTCACTGACGATCCAAAGGACTACACAGTTTTAACCCCCGGACATTTCCTAATCGGTGGAGAACCAAGAGCAGTTCCAGAAGTACCATCGGAAAGCAGATCATCTTTAGTGTCACGTTACAAGCACGTTCAACTACTAATGCAGCATTTTTGGAGCCGTTGGTCTCGTGATTATCTACATACGCTGCAGCAGCGTACTAAGTGGAAGACTGAAGCCAGCCTGTGCAAACCTTTAGACGGAGCTTTAGTCGTACTGAAGGAAGATAATTTGCCTCCTACGTTATGGAAAATGGGGCGAATAACGCAGGTATTCCCAGGAACTGACGGCATCGTCAGAGTAGTGGAAATCAAAACCCGCAGCGGCACTTTTAGAAGAGCAATAAATAAGATCTGCATTCTACCACTGGAATAGGAACTGAGAAGAAATGTGACGTTTATTGTGTTATGTTAAGCACTTATTCTTGTGTAAGGCTATTAATAATTTTGACAGTCACTGCCTGTCAAGGAGGGCGGCATGTTCGTTCATATTTTTAAATTTAAATATTACATTTTACCGCCATTTTGGCGACCAATCATTTTACTATATTTTTAACCAGTGTTTTAGTAGTACAAAGAAAACCATGTAAGATAATATTAATATATATACAGTCCATTAAGCATCGTTGTATTATTGCAAAACTCACTGTGATCCAACACAACAAAATGAATGGGAAGATCGCTGCAGAAATATATTCTTTTTCAGATACTTTTAATACCTGCGTTATTACGTAGTATAGCGTTTGCCAACACACATTACCATTAATATACAAATAAAATAATAATACAAATTAATTTTAGAACCATAAGAAAAATTATTTATCGAAGCAGATAGACAGGAATCTATGTTCATCTTAAGTTTGTTTCGTTAAAAACACTGATTTTATTCGAGAATTTACAACAAAACACACAGTAAATAAATAATAATTTATTTCAAATAATAGACAAGGTAAACGAAAAGGCAGTCAAACTGAAAATAAATTAATACACAGAAAAAACTTTTGAATTATTGGTTGGTTCTGAAGGACATTTTCTGCACCATCATGCGAACATTCATTCTCTAAAGTATGTATATGTAATAGGGTGAATCGAAAAACGCGTTTTTTTTTCAATACAATTCTAATAGCACGGAAAACTTGCGCATAGGCGTCATTATAAATAAAAAAATATTAAAAAAATTTTCTTTCAAAATTTGAAATCGGGCAGAAGGTCTAAAGTTGCCAAAAAAAAGGTCAAAATCCCGGTAAATTAAAAAAAATGCAAAAATTACAAAAAAAATTACATTTTTTGTTGTAATAGTAAAAAAGGGGTTTTTAAGAGTGTCCTTAATGCATACAAAAAGTAATTAGACCCATTCTTGTTTTACTGAATTCGCGCAAAAGACCTAAATTTGCGAGCAGGGTTGCCGCCCTGAAAATATTATGTTGGCTATGATAATGGATGAGAGACCACAGATTAGAGAACTTGGCTACAGGAGGATCCTTAAATCCAGAAATGAGCCATCGGCTGAAGGTTACGTAAGAGACTTCAAAATACCTTCAATAAATTTTAGTGCAAGCGACTATACCGAAGTAATTGATTGGTCAATCTGCAAGTTAACACCGCCGCCACTACTGTCCAAGATACAGATTTACTTTACGAAATAGAGGCGAAAATCGCGTGCAAACGCTCTGTAATGCAAGTCGCACGTGATTTTCGCCTCTATTTCGTAAAGTAAAAAATTCATAACTTTGGAACCGCTGCAAATAATCATACCAAATTTGGAATGTTGAATGAACAAATCATACTCTTTCTTTTAGTGACACAAATTTAATTCAACTTTCACCACAAAGCACAGGTAAATCTTTCCATGCCTATATTCCACATTTAAGCCGTTCTGGTCGTTAGTGATCGATTTGTGGCGAATGAAATCGTTTTTCATCTTCTATTTGTAAAAAAAGCAATTTTTTTACCTGGACGAATACTTTCGCGGGTAGCTGTACATACATACATATACACTAGTGGATACATATAAGAGATAAATACATGTATCTCAACAAGTATTGAATGTGTTTCATTACCTGCAGATAATATCAATATTGCTTTAGGATATAATCCTTTTATATTGAAGAAAAAGAAGGAAATAAAACTCTGATACACAACAAGGAGCCAATAATACATTATTAGTCCAATATTATTCGTATACTAATATTGTACTAATAATGTGGTACATAGCCATAGTGATCCAATTTTATTCAATGCAGTTGAAAATATATTTTACCAATATTAGATATAATATTAGGCTAATAATTTTATTCAGAATGGACAAATATTATAAAGAGAAAACATGCAAATATGTTATCAATAACACAAACAATATTGGGCCAAGAATTTTATACATACGAGGGTTAGGGCATAAGTCATGACAACTATTTTTTTTCTTGCAGATATGTGAATGGATCACAAACGTATGTGTGTTGTGTGGAAGTTCTGCAGGCATAGTGTGTATGCAGAACAACAGATGGCTCTTGTCCTTTCGTCTGTATATGTCACATTTTCCAACCGGACTGGTATTTTCAAAAAAAAAAATAGTTGCGATGACTTTTGCCCCGACCGTCGTATAATGCAAAATGTTGGCAAAAAAATATATCATCAATACATTTTTCATTTTTTATCCAATATTGTCTCATCATTTTGTTCTACGTGGGATACTTCGTAAATAAAAATATATAAGAAAGTTGATGCTAACATATGACCATCTAATATTGATCCTCTCCTATTTGGTCTAAAATAGTAGATATTTATGCAATCCTAGTTAACCCACAATTCCAGTGATTTATCAATAGTTAAGGCATCAAAATTAAACATTAACATCAACAAACAACTACATAAGAACTTCTTTGTAATTTCAAGTAAAACATCATGTGCAGGTGCATACAATTTTTTTATTTATAAGAAACTCTCATAATCTTCAATTATTTGTTCAAAACGGCAAATACTCAATATAAGCATCCGTTTACATACATATGGATGGGTTATCTGTTACTTTAATGCAATTATAAGTACATGTATCATATTTAGTTTTTTTTTTGTGTTTTTTCTTGGCGCAATTACGTTATACAAATTATTGCATTTGAATTATAATTATTATCGTATTATTGCTTATTCACACTAGGCAAGTTTATTAGTAGGTATACTTAATTTGCCGCAATTGGCGATCTGTAATAGTAACAAAACACCATAGTCCATATCTTAGATGTAGGTATAAAATAAAGAAAAAAGACAATTGGGAAACGTTTTCATATTCTATATTCCCAATTTAAAAGCATATGACATTAGAGAACTGCTCTATACAAATAAGTGCTCACCATTTTGAAATTATTAGAGGTACTTAACAGAACAAATTTATATACGTAGAGAGTGACCTTGCTATGAGGCTATCATTAGTGCCTGCACATACCTGTAACAAAATAATTACCCAAACGCTGTGCTACTCATAAAAACATCGAAATTCCCCTCCGGTATTTCTCGTGATTCTATGAAAAAGAAGTTATCCAAAACAACACCTTTCACATCTTGAATATTCATTAGCATTGATAACAATTGGTAAGCAATTAAAAATAACAGAAATACCAATCCTACTTGAAAAAACATAATTATAAGTACTAATGAACACGTAATGAAATACTTATATCTAACATTAAATTAGTTGAAAATAATCGATATTTATATGAAATACATATATGTATTATATATTTTTGGAATCACTTTTCAGTTCTCTTATCGTTTTTGAGAAAATAAACAAGGTGTTACATATATTAAAACAAAATAAAAGTTATGATTATATCAAAAAAATGCCTGAAGGATGTCCAAACAGTGTTTCGATAGTACCTAAAAAGATCGAGGTATAAAGCTCGAAAACGGTAAGAAATAGCGGAATTCGGTTCACTATTATTTTTAGGGAAAGGGAGCTCTAGAACCATTCTACAGTTTTTCTCTATCTACCGCAGGTGTTCTGGAAATCTCAAAAACATACATACGTAAATTGGTCGTCCTGTATATTAACACCAATTCCACAACAACTGTTATTCTTTACTAAAATAACGAGACATGAAATGTATTTATACTGCTACAGATTTTATTCGAACTGTTATAAATTCTATATATTGAAACATTTAAAACTGCGTTAGTCGTTTGTTTAAGTAAAAATTCTACTTTGTAATATATGTAGATAAATTATCAACAATGAAGGATATCGCAAAGTTAACCGGTGCTTTAATAAAGCTGGAAGTAATCCTTGAATGGATCTAATTTATAAAAAAACTATTACGGTAAGAAAAATGAATTATCTAGAAGTACTTTTATCAGTTATTATGCGAAATAGGCAAATACTTGTGATCATTATTGCTGTTACAAATAGTGTTCGGAAAGTATTCCATCCAACGATTTCGTCGTAACACCAAAACAATTATCTAAAACGCATTCAATCTGTTGTACAGGCTTTAAATACAAAAAAAGAAGGTACATTGTAATAAATCGTTGTACTAGTTACTATAAGCTTTATAATACAGCAGATGTTAGTTTAGCTACAGCTTATTTCCATAATCGCCATATTTCCACATGTTGCACGTTTTCTTCGTACCTAAATACTCTGCACTCAAAATCTCATCATAAGGCAGCAAAACTGGAAAACGTGCATATTAAATTAATCGATACATTTAAATAAATTTTCGAAGGATATGACCATATATCCTTTGAAGTTATTAGTGTTGTTATAATATTAATACACTAAATGTGTTACAACAAACTAATTCATAGAAATATACCTGGTCCACGAATTTTATTTAAAAAACTTAAGTAAATAAATTTTGCCGTTAAAATCGACATTACTCATGCTTCTTGGCACTATCTTCCAAATATTATTACTATTGTGTTTAAAACAGAAATATACTGCTAATATACTTGTATATTTTATTTGTAATAGTGGTAAAATTGTGTATATTGCAGATGAATCAGTAAAAGGAAATTAACGGGGAAACCTGACAGTTATTATGCAAATGAAATACTGTATGTTAGGTTTTACTTTTAATCACGATAAACAATAGAAACATTAACAAGTCTGCTTTAAATTAATTTTACGATTGTATAATTTTATTAATAACATTATACACACATCATTCAATAACACAGATAGCTTTCTTATCAATTACTGAATATATCAAACATTTGATTAGAAATCAATTACGGGTTTATTACAAAAACATTTCTAGGCAAGGTAATATTAAAACCGGATATTGTGTACTTGAGATATTTATATAACAAGTATTCCTGGTAATTCACGTATAACATCTAACCGGACAGTTTTATTGACTTTAACAATATAGTACAATATTACATTCTCCTTCTTATATTTAATTTTAATTTTCGACTTTAAATATGACGAATTGATTAGTGCCTTTGTTGATTTTATTATAACGTAAGTTTTTGGAGTATTTGTAACGAATACATGCAGTGTAGTATTACATCAGAGAAAGTAATACTCGATCTAAATCATTTAAATAAAATGTATATGAACAATCATCTACCAAAGAGCTCATTTTTTTAGTTTTTCAATCCCTATTTTTAATATACATATGTAATTCTAAAATATTTCTTTGCATTTACCATTTTTACTATACCATTCAAGTGGTGTACTAACCTCTGAAGTAACATCTCCATGTCTTTGATCTGATAATAAATATCTCTAAATTTTCCTGTGTCTATGTATAGGCATTATTACTTTCATAAAGTACAACCACTTAACATTTAGAGCTAATCATCGACCATATCGCAATATCCAAGATAAGCTAAGCAGTTTTCTAAATACAGTCTTAAGATTGTTTTATGGGCATCGGTCTTACAAACCGCAATCAGTTTTCAAACATTGTTTTATATAATACCTGCTCAATAAAAGGCTGAGTATGTGAACCTTTTATCCTTTATTCTTGTTGTTTCTTGGCAAGTTTGTCCAAATTTATATAAATTATTTCTTGGTTTTTCAATTGTTATAGGTCTTACTAATTAGTACAGAAGCCACAAGCCAGCTTATCATAGCGCCTCGAAATCTGGTACAATTCGAATAATTCCGAAAAATCTGACGGTGATGTCCCAAATAATAAATCCATCTAAGGACCATCTATTTTTTTTAAGATGGTCAAGTCGATCATAGCATGATATTTTATTGTGCATTTTTAAAGGAATTGCTAAAATACAAAAATATAATGCCAAATCTATCAATTAGTACAGTATTTTGTCCAGAGATGCCAAACATCAAAAAACTGTGGTTATGTTTTACCACAACAACAAGTCGTACGCCAAATTGAAAATAAACTAACCTTACAGTTCCGGCGATAAATATAATTGAACATGGAGATTTGCTTGGGATAATTTTTGTGTCGATTAATTAGAAACGAGAATTCGGTAGCACAATATTGAAATAAATTAATGATTTCATAAAAAAATATTTATGTTTAATATTTTCAGAATTATTACTGAATTCATCTACTGAAGTTGTGCGGAATAAACATAACATTTGTTATGTTTATGAAAATTAAAATAAAATATATGTTTAATTTAAAAGATTTTTGCACATTTTCAGCTATAAAATAGAAACCTATGGATTAATAACTACGAAATAATTCGGTATCTCTCTAAAAGAAAGACGTAAAATCATCGTAGTTTTCGGATAATGCCACCCTAACAAGGTTTTTGGCATTATTATAGCACTATAAGTAGATTGTTGATGGGAAGTTATAAATAGGAAATTTTTTATTGCGATATATGTTCATCATGATTATAAGTACGAAATTATTAACGTGATATTAAGGTTCAATTATAAGGTAGTGAACGAAGAAGTGATTTAAGTAACATGTTTAATAGCAAAATCCTATTTTATAATTAACATGATCTTAAAATTACTACAAATTAACACTATAGTTTGAAAGATTTTTACGTAGCCCCGATTAGTTGTCAACGTAATGATTGCAACACATTTTAATAGATAACAACTTAACCTGCAAGAAAAGAGCTGAGAAAAAGCCATCCCTCCTTCATTTGTTAATGTTAATTATTTCTCTTTCTCTTTTTTTCAATTCTACGGAAAAATGTACTTTCCGGCCTAGCAATGGTTAACAACCAAGACAATTAAGCGTTTACTTTCCATTTCTGATGTGTTTCTAGGATAAGAAACTTTAAGGTAATAGGAAAATAAATACAATATTCATAGGTCGCTTGCATAACTGTATTTTGATAAGCGCTATCTGGTCTTGTATATTTCTACCTTTCTTTATCTTATACCGGGTGTTCAAATTGAAGTCGGCACTATTGCTAACTTCGTTATTATTGATGCTACGATGTCAGTTAAATTAGCAAAGTAGTAGAGTTTTTCCTTCCGAATACGATGATAAAATTTAAAAAACAATTGAACTTTGCGTTTTTGAGATATTAACGAAAATTACATTTTTTTAAATGGAATACCCTGTATATTTTTGCACATTTTAAATGATAATTTAATTATAAACAAAATCTATTAATACATAGACACCCAAAAATTAACAAATAAACGAAATACAAGCATTAATGGAAAATCATGTAGACATTGACTAGTTATCGAAAAATACATTTTGCTCTTTATTTTTGCCAATATTAATCTTATTTGAACAACAAAAAAGGAAATTTTGAATGCAAAACATTGAATGCATAATCACTCTACTCTTAGAAACTATAAGGACGTAAAGGTAAAGCTAGTATTATTATTTTCTAATTGTGTAAATGCCATTGTTGGAGCAAATTCAAATAGCTGTGTACTTAAGATGTTTAAAACTAACACTCGTAACCTTGACAGATACTATGTATCTTTTGTTGCTGTCCTAGTTATCCCTGAAAAATTTAAAACTAATGGAATAAATCGATTCTGTCTACGCTCATAATAAAGACAAAATTGAAGCAAAAAAGCTAAATTGCGTTTTTATTATTACTATTAGCAAGCGATTAAAAACTAAAATATGATTACCATCAAAGCACCAACGATTTTTTGTTCGCTTTAGATGATAGATGATAATAAAATGTTTCTTTTACTTGCCAATAGTCCGACATTCATTGGCTCTACACGATATTTAGATCAACTTGAACTGGTACATATAAATGCTTGTAGTTCATTTATTTGTTAATTTTTGGGTGTCTATGTATTAATAGATTTTGTTTGAAATTAAATTGTCATTCAAAATGTGCAAAAACATACAGGGTATTCCATTTAAAAAAATGTTATTTTTTTTAATATCTCGAAAACCCGAAGTTCAATTGTTTTTAAAATTTTACCATCGTAAGCGGAAGAAAAACGCTACTACTTTGGTCATTTAACCAACATCGTATCTTTAGTAGTAACAAAGTTAGCAATAGTGCCGACTTCAATTTGAACACGCTGTATAATGATCGAAAGCTGGTGTTCCTAGCTCCCCCTGTTAGAGAATTTATTTCTAAAAAATATCTTGGTAAACACGTCGACGTTAGTTCATGTTACGGACACTTGTGGCCGAGAACGCAGTCTGAAAACTTTTCTAGTGGAATATCCATATCTGGAAAACTTCACAGGTTGAACATGTTAATTTTTAGATTGTTATTGCTATTAACGAGAAAATTGAGTCTTGAGTCCCACATTAAAAATTAAATTAAGGGGGTTAAGTAAGGTACCGGTTGTATTTGTAAAATAAACAATAAACAAGAATAGACCAGCAAAAATTATTTTCTCTAAAGTGTTATTATCTCTACCTTTTTTTTTTGTGAACGTGGTTAAATTTATTTCATGAGGCGTAACTATAATTATAATAATAACATTACAAACTGCTAATATTGAATTTGATTTTAAATTTGTTACTATTTAGTAACAATTTTTTAATGTTTACATGCTCACATATTTGCACAGTCGAACCATAAATCTTCTATCTAAATATCTACTGTAATCTGCGCCATCTTCGAGTTATTCTACTTGAGACTTCTTTATGGATGCTCAAGGTCTAAGATTATCTTGATATTGCAAAATGTGAAAATACACACGTTATGATCAAACACGCAGATTTTTGGTGTTTAGCTTTTTCGGTGCTGAAATGAAATGAAATGAATTAGATTTGAGACGAATTACATATATTTACACATTATTTGAATTTTACTAAATTGAAAGCATTGCCAGAGAAGCTCTATTGAGCTGTAGATGGAAAAATTGCCATATTTTTTTAAGAAATTGATCAGTAGAATAACAATTTTATGAAAATTTAAAAATATATATTTATTAGCAACGTAGGTATTGTTGCATTCACACATTTTTAGAAATTTACGTAGCATTTTTTCAATCCTTCAGTTCGCATTTATTTAGACACGTACCAACCTTATTCAGTCGAAATGGTTTTCTAAAGTCGCAAGTCTGTAAACTACCGAGTTATGTATGTTTATACCTGAATAGAACGCTAACCGAACTGAACCTCTCGTCCGTGCTTAGCCGATAACGTCGCCCATACGTCGCCGATCTTTCGGCTGTGAGTCCGACGAGAACGGACAACGCACGATGCATTGTATGTAGGCTATTGACGTCACCGGAGAACGGTTCTATTGACAGTAGCAGTGCGTGTAAACGACTATTAGTAACGCGGCCGTCGAACGACAAACTTCTCTCCGCAGTTAACGTTCCTCATTACACGAATTGAACGGACTGCGCAGCTCTCTCTCAACCCGAAAACACGACCGCCGAACGCAGCTCCTCGACATATAACTATATTTTTTGATATTGTATTTTTTAATTTCTAGTGTGCTAAAGCAACAACACTCTTTACGAGCAGAAAACGTGGAGATATCACCGAAAATAAACGAAAAATATTCGAAGATTAATGTTTCACCTAACAAGCAGTGCAACAGTACTTTCTTCGCGGTAAAGGAGAGTATTTACATCCGGAGTTCATCCTCCGATATCCAGAATAGCTCCTTCGGACCAACCCCGTTCAATCATTGATGGTATTGTATCGCTGTTGGATGTGGACCGGTGGTGTTCGTTTTGGTGTTCGGTATTGTTCTTTCGCTAGTGCGGGTGTCTGTTAAAGGTGTGTAAAAGTGTCTCGACGTGGCGTATTTCGCGGTGGGCGTGGCGCTAGTCGACGAGGAGGGATGGTGGCCAGCCAGAGTGTAGTCCAGGAACCCCAGAATGACATGTACTGCTCCCCAATTCATTCCCATTACGGCGAATATTTCGCGGCGGACAGTTCTTCGTTTTACATACCACATCATGATATCGGCCCTACGCATATGTGCGCCGTCCACGGAGAATACGGTGAGCATATTTTTTTGAATGGTGTTGAAGATCGCTTACCATGATCGAAACGTCCTTTAAAAAAGTTGCATTAAAACTGAGACTAATATTTTGTACGAAGGAGAAATAGTCTATACAGAAATGATTACTTAATATTTTTATTAAATTTTATTAATTCCAATATAACGTTTCCATAAAGTAAACTAAAATGTCATGACTTTTTTTACCAGCTATTTAAAAAATGAAATTTCAAGAGAATAGTAATCAAAACCATTATTGGTACCATATGGTACGAATACGGTGACATCTTTCGAGTTGCATCAAAACTAACTATGTAGTTTTATAAGTATGCATACAATTGATGAAGAAATTAATTATTATTCTGTGGCATATACAATATTTATTGATTCTAAATTCTGAAAAGCTGAATTCTAATCTACTATCTCAAATGTAAAACTTAAATAAGTTGCCTTTTCGAAATTATATTCTTGTACCTATCGAAAGATATCCTGCGAAACAATATTAATTATCGACTAGTATCCTTTTCTTTTGATGAATTTATAGATGCTAATGGAACCTAGTGACTACATTTACATAGGTTGCTTTTGAATCCATAGTTGATGAAAATCTAAGTTACTCTTCGTCCATTACAAACAAGTCATTCATAAAAACGTATTATTGCTGTTTATTCGATGAAAATCTAGGTTTTGGGCATCAGCTTGGCTAGCAAGACTTCAAAACGAATTTTTTTCCTGCAATCTCTTCTCTAATTGCAAATTTAACAGGTCGTCGCTGAAAGAAACGTAACATCTTGTTTGATGCTGTATTTAGTTAGTTTTGAACTTTTTTCATAACAATTTCTTATATTTTCTTTTATAAAAGTTTATGATTCCAAACTCTTAGCGTGTATGTACTAATATAAACAAATAAAATTCAAACCTAAGTAATACATCAATCCTCAACCCTCGTTTGTATTCGGAGGATACAATAGATTCATTAAGTGACCTGTAAATGACATATTATGTTCTTTAGTTTTCTGTTTTTCTTCTTTAATAAAGATCGAGTAGGTCCATGTTCACTCTCTCAAATTACGCCCTGCCCTACGTTTGTTTTTCTTCGTGCTCTTCTTGTGGCCTTTCTTGTTATTTTTTCGGATAACATTAAGTAATACAATTAAAAATATACTTTGGTGTAATTCTTTGGGCCACCGTAATATTTAGGCATTTATCACAACAACATAGCTGATTCCAGGCATAACAATTGCGGAATAGGAAACAATTCTTTCGTTAATTTTTTAAGATAAATAAAAATCACACGATAAGATTTTTAAATCAATCAGCTCGTATCTTATCTACGCCATTCTTCAATCGCATTTTAAGGAGCTAATAACTACTTCATTATTATGCAATACTTGATTTTAAATGATTATAGCCGTTGTTTAGTGGCCTAAGAACCATGTTATAAATAATTAAAGCATAGCTGGTAATACAACTGGATATAGTAGTAGTAGTAGTACTATAAAGAATACTACTGTGCATACTTACATAGTCTAATAGTAATAAAAATATGTAATAAAGAATACATAACAGAAACAGCAGCATCAGAAGCTTTAAGCACAAATGGAAATACACATAAAAACTTTGTAATAAAGGGGTATTGTCATGTTATACACGAATAAAAGTTTTGCGCATTTTGTAACAGATAACAACAAAATAAATTTATTTTTAATTCCTATACCCAGGTTTTGCTTTTTTTTTAGTTTGTAGTGTAGTCACATAGTGACGAAACTAAAATCAA
Source organism: Holotrichia oblita (assembly GCA_023690525.1). Classification (NCBI taxonomy): domain Eukaryota; kingdom Metazoa; phylum Arthropoda; class Insecta; order Coleoptera; family Scarabaeidae; genus Holotrichia; species Holotrichia oblita. Next base: position 104,704,844 of record CM043017.1, read on the forward strand.
ATGCAGATTCAGAACCCGAGAAATCACAAGAATCTAGTTATTAACGTTAAAAAAGCACTTTCTTATTAACCTGTGTTATTAATTATTTGAACAACGCAGCTAATTTTCAATAAGTAATATACGTCTGTACCATTTCTTAAACGAATTTTTCAACGAGGAATTTCCATTTAGCAGATAAAGGCTATGGTGTAAAGCGAAGTTTATTCCTTTAAAAAAATTGCTGCTTTGATGAACCTCTCTACAATAATTAAATTCTTGTTAAAGCACACATTCTACATCGAAAAATTCGCATTTAATGTGAACAAAAATTACTGGTGTAAGCAGTTGCTATTTACTTTTGTTAAAATCATTTAGCTAGTACCAAATGCTAAATTTTTATTTATTGCGTTCGATACATTGCTGCGTTATTTGTTATTATTATCTAACATTTTGAAGCAAAATACTGTTATAACTAATCCCACACCCAGATAATAATACAACAGGTAGAATGGTATGTGATCTGATCAAAACATTTACAATTATTTATTGTGTACCCAAGTTTATCATTTAAGTTGTGGGAAGCTAGCTGAATATAATAGAACTGCATAGAAATGTTCTCAATTTTCTAAACTTTGTGGGTGATTCTTTTTAAGGAGAGTCTTAGGTCTTGTATAGCAAGCTACTAACAATACTTATTATTACGCATATAACTGAAGTAATGTTAGCCTGGTTATATTAAAGATTACGTTAGTGTACGCTCAGAGTAATAATTTTCTACCATTACTATGAAATTTGAAAATATCATCCATGTAACATTTATAATCCGTGTAGTATCATTACATATTTGCTTCAAGCAAGAGAACTACCTTCTGCAAAGTACGACGACGTAAGTATGAGTACATACATACCTGTATTTAATTAATATTTTCAACGTAATTTCTCTGCCAGAAATTTGTGCATTCAATTAATGTATTAAAACAAAATTCTACCATTTTCGGCTTTTTGTGTTTTCTACTTACATGGAAACTAACTCTCATTCAGTTATGTTAAGAATGTAATTGATGTTGATTATAAACTGAACTTATATCTCACCCAACACTCGGTGCGCGCTTACAGCCAGTCCCTATAGACTAATGGTCCACATATGTAAGGGTCACACACATTGCCCAATATAGACGTTGTACCCCAGATAGAAGTCGTACATACAAGCAAACCATACGCACTTCATGTAAAACATATACTTAATTTTTGACACCGAAGTGTATTATTTTCTTGGCATATGTAAATACAATAATGCAATTGGCGTTTGGGAAAAATTGCATTATTGCATATACTTAATTATTCGAATCTTGCGGATCAATAGTCCGCATAAACAGTTCTTAAACACGTTTCATATGATCGTAGCAGTTCATGTGAAATGTATATTTTGCTTATTACGTTATCGCGAATCGTCAGTCTATGTAAGTGATAAAGTTCTGTAAAACTTTAAGGAATTGAAATATGTACTATTATATTTGTCATACATATGTATGTTTCAAATTTTATCCATACAGTCCAAAGCAAAGCAAGTAGACAAAACACAGTTTTCTGTAACAGGTTTTCTCAAAATGATATTGTGTCTCTGTATCTTCAAAGTTATCGGTCAATATTTTATAACCCGTCAAAATTGACAATCTTAAAACTGACTGACGAAAAACCTAAAAATGACTCCATTCTAACTAAATTTTTAAATAAGTTCAGTTCTATTACCAAATATTAATGTTCATATTCATTAATAATGTTTTTATAATCAGTATTCATATTCATATTAAACAAATACAAAATATGTATTTTATTTGTACGAAGCTTTTTATTTGCTTTTTTATCGCGTTTGACCATACGTACTACCTCTTCGTTTTTCTGAGGCACTAAAATAAAAAATATAAGTGGGTATTGTATAAAGCATACATTTATCCTCTGAAAAAAACTTTAAACTAATACAGATTTAATACTAATTTAAACGTTTCTCTTATGGAATACGCACTATACAGCACACGATTGTTATAAAAATCACTGAAGTGAACTATGAAATCGTCTCACACACATAATCAACTGGCGCCAATCATCAGCAACTCCCACACTTCCGCTAGAGAATGATATTGAACTAAATTGTCATCACATCTCGCTGTAATAGATGTGTATATTACTCACACATATTCGTTTCATATAATACTGAGACAATAATTTTTTCTAATGCCTTGCAGGTATGTATACCTATAAAGTAAAAAATAAAAACAGAATTTAAAATTTTGATTGCCTATTTCTATTTACCACATGCACATATTGAAGGTTCTTAAGACGCTAAAATAAAGTATGTTTTACGCATAAATTTAAATGCAGAATCGAAAGAGCAAAGTTTAAATGTATGTATGATTACTAAAAAAGCAGCATTCCGGAGCTGAGCATAGTAAAAAGTGGAATAAGAATAATATCATTGGTTATATTATGAAATAACTGTAATAATAAGTTATATTATTAATAATTCTCTACTTACAGTATAATTAATAAGTTGCCGCAATTATCGATTAATAAGTTCCTGCATTTATCTGCGCTTTAAAGAATGTAATTTTATTTTATATTTGTACAATTCAGAATAAAGGAAAGAGATATGCAGTACCAGGAAATAACAGCAAGTATTAATTATCAATCTGCATCAGGAAACGATTGAAATCGAAACCAAATACACGTCAGCAACAGGATATTGTACACTTAGTACATAGATAACTGATCAATGATAACTGTAATTTTTTAATAAGATTATATAAGCACGATTTTTTATGTTTACTATTATTCATGCACGTAAACCAATAATAATGACATTTACATATATTTACAATACATTAATATAATTATTATATCATAATCGTATTGGTGTTGATTATGAAAACTTGAAGGAAACTAATGTACAACATCAGTAATAAATTGAGGGTGTCTATATGATTTCCACTTTCCTGCTTTCTTTTTTGCAATTATTTATAACAGTTTGCGTAATTATTGTGATTTTAAAACGCTAGTTCTTTCTGTCAATTGAATTGAATACTGTTGTTAAGATTTGACCTCATTGATTAAAATTCCAACTTTGGTATTCCCGAGTAAAGTTCACTCGTGATATTCCGTGACGTATCTGGAATTTTGGAGATTTTATTAGTACAGAGACCTTATCAGATAGCAAAACAGAAACATTTTACTAATTTAAATATAACTATCGTGGGTTTGGTTAAAACAATATCGAAAGTTTTGTTGCGGTTTTATTTCAATATAAATATAATTGTTATGCAGAGAATATTTTGCTTAACAACAATTATTGTGTTCAGTTTTGTAACGGATTAGGTACAGAAAATATAATAATATAAATAATATAATATAAATATAAATATAAACAGTTTGAAGTTTCACACAATTGTGACAAGATTTTGTATTAAAAGCGATAAAAATGTAACAAGATTTTGTATTGACGTACGTTTTAAAGTTATTTATATGTCTTGTAGATATTTTGTTTCAGTTTTTTGCGTAAAAAGTACTAACTCGACGTTTCGCTACTAATGAAAGTAGTTAAGGGATACCAGAAGGTTACGCTAACTGGACGCGTTAACTAAGCTAGAGGGATCTTACAGTCACATGGCTTTTGCCTACAATAGGTACATACCTACATAAGCTCTCATAATAGAAATTCCTGTCGTGAAAACCTTCGATATTTGGCAATATTTACTTCAATAATAATTTATTATTTTACTGAGTGTGATATTACAGGAAAAAAGTATCGCTGTCATAACAGATAGCAATAGGAATATACAGCACTAGTTAAAAACTAATTTTTACCGTGCCAATCTTTTGCCTGATTCATCTTTCAAAATACCTCTTAGAAATCTATACAGTCTTTTATTGATGTAGTAGGTACTTTCAAGCAAGGGCTCCAAATTGAAGTTTAGATTACACCCTAAACCAGAGTCGCTCACATGGAATGTGTAACATCCACTTTCATCTATTTAAAAGAATGATCGCGAAGATAACAATGAAATTGATCTTTTTTTGTATACTACAATGATTGAAAAATGCCCCGGTGAAAATTGATTGCGTCGATTGAATTTCATCGTTAGATAGTTATATCCAATTGTCTATACACAGTTCGAAAATAGAGCCGTGTAAAGTGTGTACTGTTACTGGTAAATATTTTAGAGTAAAAAATGTAGAGTATATACCTCTTTTAAATTGCCTCTAATAGTAAGTTCACACTAAATCGACCAGTAAAGGATAGCAAGCATGCATCTAAACAAAGACGTAAAAGATAGTGTAAAATTTCTTATGAAAACAGTGTTTAACTTCAGTGTTATATTATTTATATCTGTAATAATTGGTGTTTGTAGAGGTAATTTGGTATCTCTCCTACGGCTGGCAGGATGGGAGGAACTCGACGAGGCCGTTACCATTCTACGCGGAAATAATAATTTTTCTAATCGGTATAGGTTAGGTTTCGTTACAGATTATTTATATACATTAAATCGCTATATAAAATTATCGGAATTCGTAGGCCCGTGGTAATGTCATCGCTTTGTCATGCGAAGGTACGGGGTTCGATCCCGCTTCGAGGCACCATTTTTTTTTCCACAAAAACATTTTTATAATTACTTTTAAATGGTAATGAAGTTGGTGCTGGTCAATGGAGGTGGTCCAAACTGAAAGGATTTGGATGGGTCGGCTAGAAATAGGTATATCTGTAACGTGTAACAGTAGAGTAACTATGTTTACACTACGTAGAGAGATGTTTACTCTAAAATTTACCCGTGCACTCCGTGTTAATATTTTACTCTAAAAAGAGTGGACCTATATAAACACCGGCTAGTGTTAATTATTTACACTAAATTTCTAACTGTGTAGTGATGTTTGTCTTGGACGTGCCATCTATTCACAAGCATTGAATTACTGGAATTGCAATTTATATTGAATGGCAAATGATACGCTCTTGAAGTAAAAATATTATCCATTTAATTCAATGTAATAAATTGATATATATATTAAGGAAGAATTTACATTTTTTTTTAATCAAAACTGTAAAACTAAATTATTATATGTTTATTTCAATAATACTATTAATATATTAATTGGAAATGTATTGGCATTATCATACGTAAGTACATGATTTAACTACTCATAGTAAAACGATCAGCACTTTTAACTTCAGAATACAAACACTCAATTCCTATTATTTAGTTTTATTTTAGTCACGCCAACCAAAGATATAATGTTTTTAATAGAGATGCCGCCATATGTTTTATTGAAGATTTTTATTTTTGAAATGACTAATACTACAAATTGAAATGGTTTTTTGCCAAATCGGTATCTTTACACTGAATATATCGTTTTGTGTGTATTTTATTTAATATTTCAGATCAGAAATTGTTATTACGAGTTAACTCATTTTTCCATATTTTAACTTGAAGAAGTCCAAATTGTTTAAGATCAATTAAAAGAATCTGCTTATCCAAACTCAAATATTTTTAAGTTTAATCCTTTGTACGATCTTAAAATATTCTTGTTATACCTACTAATAATTATATGCGTCAGAATTATTGCAAATTTTTATTCCATACTTTTAATTAATTTTATGTGAAAGAATCACCAGCATCTCAACAGAGGCATATCTAGATACATTATGTGCATATATATATATCAGTACTCCGGCTGTTTTAACTGCATACCATTATATTCTAGCACCACAATTTTACATATATCATTTGATAAAATTAATCTGTAGTAGAAAGCGCATCTTAAAAAATTAAACTGCTTTCACGTAAAGAGATTTATATTAAAATCCAGTCATAAATGTCAATAATCGTTTGTAAGCCGTAAACCAGTATCATACGAACAGTCGAGCATAACAAAACTAGTTGAAATACATATACAGAAAGTCAGTCCCTTCATTGGAATTTAGCAATCCTGTCGTGAAGCAAAGGAGGACAACCGACTGCTGATGCATTCGACTTAAGAAACCAGCTGGAAGGTCAGCGGTTGGGGACAATGACTTCTTCAAGGTCGTCTTTGATCGTGGTGCCAATTGGCTTCGCGTGCGTCACTGAAAAAGCAGAAGAGAAGCAGAAGAAAAACTAAAGACAGATATCTAGAACAAGAAGAAGGTGAAGAAGAGGTAAACGAGTAACAGAGAACAGGTCTTCGAGTGTGCGCTTAACGCCTATCTTCTCCGTGAACAGGAGAACATGAGATGCGGTATGTGTGTAATCGTGTCTTCTAGCGCCAGAATCCTATTAAACTGCTGCTTCTTTTCTGCCTAGCAAGCAAGTAATAGAGGAATGCAAACAGTATTGAGTGGAATATCAAATTGTTGTGTAAACGTGGGACGTGCATCTCTCGTATTTGCGTGAATGTTGGTATGGAAAGTTCTTTGTTATACACATACTAACAGAGATAGATGAATTAGCTTACAAATTACAAATTATATTATGTAAATTAAGATAACTATCGCTTTACCAACATGTACACAAATTAGCGTGTCATTTTATTCCCATATTAAGCTACCTAGCACTAGTATCTGACATATGTATTATTAAGGAATTGTGTTAAAAAGAACGTTAACTGTTTAACAACTAACATATGTATATGAATTTTAGTCTTGTATAACTGTTTTACCTGGTAAAATAAGGTATGACCAAGGACAGCGTATCATTGCTTTAATTCAATGTCGACACAAAACATAAATGCACTAATGCTTTTTAAAATTAAAACATAACCGTTTTTAGTTACGATTTCTTGTATCTTCTTCCTAACGTAATCTCAAGTTTGCTTTGGAGTTCTAACCTTTGACAGAATTAATCACAATGTGATAAGATTCAAACCCAAGAGTTGTAAAGAAAATCTGATCTCATTCCACGGTTCCGGTATCTAATTTGTTAGCATTAACTCTATTTAACCCCACAGAAAAGAGCCGAATGATAAAAAATGACCAATCGATGTCACACATATGCGCAACTAAGTGTGGTTTGAAGTAAAGTGAAAGTTTCACATAGATACTGTACAACCTTCCTGTTGATATTACATATTATTCAACTTCAAGGGCTAGTTATTCCTTCAGTTCACAATTTTTGTGGATGTATTGCCATTTCTTTGATAATATAAGAATTTTTCATTGCTATTTAAAGAAGAATTAATTTAATCTAATAACATGATCACAGGCAAATAAGCGTTGTGAGGAATCAAATTAAAGGGAACTACCGACTTCACAAATATATTTTTAATAAATACATAGGTATATGTATTTCTGAAGTACGGTAGTTCCCTTTAATTGACTAGTAACATGATTTTTATGCAGAAAACATACCTTCTTTAGAAAACCAAGTTCACAAATGTACGGCGTTTTTCGTGATCAAAATCTTGAAATTTATTTGAATTTTATGCATCTTTAAATGCATTTCTAAAAATACAAAAGATTCTATTACAATTTTATTCAACGAATCCAATCACAACAAACGAATTTGCGTTAAGGCTTTAGCTATGACATATTTTGTCGATAACATAAATGCTAACAAACAATCTTCAAATTCTACTAACTTTTATAATAATTTAATTCAAGTTGCAGTAGTCTTTTTTGTAGCCTTTTGTGGTTTTTATTTTTGTACCTACGTATTGGTACAGATACATAGGTCAAAATCGTTTTTGTCAACGGTTTTGCTTTTTTCCCACAAATTTTCAATGCATTCTTTTGATGAAAGAGAAAGTTTTTAAAATAAAATGATTGCGAAAGCAGATGTAGAACTTAATTATCTCCTACTTTAGCGTAAATATTTCTTTTGATTTTATTGCGAACGACAAACTTGTAACATCTTAAGCTATTATATTTAGAGATCCGAAAGACATCACAAATTTTAAGTTAATTAAATATTTTGAAACCCTTTTGAATTTTTTCTTTCAACTTACATAAACATAGATATGTATATCATACATATATTTATTTTTTTAGCAGTAAAAGATAAAATATATTTATAACGTTGAAAACTAAACCTAAAATATTTTTAGGTTTAGTAGACAACGTGAAACATGAATTTCCAAAAAGGATGTCAGGGAAAATTAGGATATCTAAATTAATTTTTATTTGCAAATAAATGGCATGAATGCTGTTCAGCAGCATAGTCGTTAAACAATCTAACCGAATCTGATAAATATTTACAACGTTTGATGCGGAAAGCGATTTTAATATTCTGCTATATTAAGAGGAACATGTAAGTACATGATATTTGTGTGTTTCGTATATGTAATAAGCAAATGCTACTATTATACTTTGGTTTCTTTTTTCCAATTCACAACTATGATGGAGTGTATAACGATAACGAAAAGTCTATGAATATTATTGGACGGTTTTTGTTTATATGTATTATGTAGTTTAGATTTAATTCAGTCTTTTAATTCCTAAACGGTATAATTTAATGTATTGGAGGTTCAACTGAGTTCTGTTGTTACATAAACTTAAATGCAGAATGTTATGTTCTGTCGTACTGAATAGAGCTTCTAATATTAGCTGTGTTTTTGCAGCCGTTTCCAACGGTTGGAAGTGGTTAATATTATGCGCATTACAATAAAACCGAACGCTTTTATTGTAATGGGCATGCTCCTGATACTTCCAACCGTTGGAAATGGCTGCAAAAACAAAGCTATTGTCTCATTAATTTTGCGTTTATATTTTACCGAAAACTGTAGCGCCATCTTTAGTTTCAATTCTGTTACGTTTGGAAACTTTGCTGCTAGTTGAAACTTCTTTACGATTATTTGCCCTTATTTATTATGAATGTTTGTTGTAAAGCTCGAACTTCTAGTAGCAAGTAATTTTTTCAACCACAACGGTCAGAAAAACGCAAGAATATTGTGTAACTTTATATTGCTAATTTTATTACAAAAATGTTAAAATTGATGGAAAACTATGATTTATCATATATTTCTTTAATGGAAAGAACATAGAATATGTTGGAAGATTTTTTAAACTGTAGAAAGCTTTTGTAGTTCTATAAATTTAATAAAGATAATTTTCCTCGCAATAAAAATAAAATAAATCTGTTAATACATATCACCCAATATTAATTAGGCCCTAATTAAATTAGGACTGTTAGTTATTTACCTACTTATTATTGTAATTTGCAAATATGATAATTTTCTTTGATAACTGAAAATCTAACCTAACTGAATCAACTGAAGCTGTATGCAATGGAACTACTGTATTTATCGATTCATACGTGGGCGTGTGAGCAGATGAATCATCACTCTGATATCCGATCCCTGACAATAACAGTGTTTACATTTATTTATAGGCAGAAAGTGACAACTGAACAACTTTTTTAATTCACGGACACTCTATAATTAAAAAAAACTATATAGTAATAGTCTGGCTATTTCGTTGCAATAGTACAGAATTTACTTTTGATTGAAAAATTGTTCAGCCAATAGTATTTTATACTATTAAATTCAACATTTTATTGCTTATTACTGGAATATAAAGGTTTTAGATACAGATAAGTGTCCAATTAATGAAAATATTACTTATATTGGACGTTAATTTTTATTCTAAACTTCAGCTCAGTAATAAACCTTACAATTTCAAGTTATTTATTTAGATACTACTGAAATGACTTAATCATCGGAATGCGCAAGAATAACGGTCAATAAACCGCACTGCTCGCCGATATCATATCGTGTTAAATAGTGCGAATGCACCATGACGCTAAAAAGCGCACAACGAGATAAATTAGTGGTATATTAAAAGGCCCCATTAATTTGTATTGTTGACGCTTCTATTTTTGGAACAGCCGCATTAGAGATACAGCCGAATTAAATGTCTTCATTTCCATCTGATATTTGGGCCGCAAATTAAAGGCTTACATTTGACTTAGCGAACATTTTGAATAAGGTCTAACGCAATTAATTGCTGAGTCCCATTTAAAAATCAACTTCATGCAAGAATTCTGTTCTGTGAATGGTACTTAAATAAGAAACTCGAGTTTCCTTTTTCCGCGGCAGCTTTGCATAATAAATCGCGTCTTGCAACCACCTCCATGTAAATCTATGTAAAAAGAAACTATTTCAACTTTCCTTTGCTACTTTACGCCAATGTTACGACATCGTAAAGTTTCAAACATGCGTTATATATGTGTTATACTATCCCATCCTATGTTTGGTCGTACACTGACAGGAAATTCTCACATTCTTTTACATTATTCATACGGTTTTTGCATCGTTTGTCCGTTCCTCTTTGTAAGTACGTCTAACGCATTTTACAATTTCTGAAAAATTCTCTATTTCTATTCTATTAACGATTCATCGTTCATTTCTTATTTTACATTATAATAGCAAATACTATAAATTTCCATTTTATTTCAGTACTGCGTACACTATCATCAAAATTCCATCGCCTGCTTTAATAAACGAATAATTCACGAAGCAGTTGCAATCAATTGCTAATGTTTTAACTTTTGTACTACAGATTACTTCTTCTTGTTCAAATTGAAACTTATATACTTTTCAATATTTACAATCTGCATAATCATATTGTAACGTTTTCGGGGTTTAAATAAGTTCGCAGGCGAAATTTCGTAAAAAGAACGATTTATTTCTAATAATAATAACGTGGTAACAATATAACACTAACAATTTACTAACACTAAGAGATTATTTATGTCGATACACTATTTATCTGTACACGTCAACGTTCGGTAATAGACCGTTTCTCGGTGCAGCCTCGACCCCCTTTTATGTCCTGGTGTTTCCCGAAGATTCCATTCTCGAACAATCTACAGTTTTTCTATACTTCTCTAGATTTGTATGTTTTCTCGAATGAGACATAGGCGTACGGCCGCAACAATATCAACTTAAATGAGGCACGTAAGGAATTGAGCACGACTACTATCAGAAACTGTAAATATAAGATGCAAGTAAAAATTAGTATCTGTAAAAGAAATGATAAAAGGATGTATAAAAGTATCTAAAGGTGATCCCGTACGGTTGTCAATTCTCAACGGCATGTTATTACTGTTTAGTATTAGCAATGACTTAAATCTATTTAGATACTACAAATAAAAATAGTAAGCAAAATAAGAAAGAATATAAAAAAGAGGCAGTTAATAATAAAATTTCATAACGAAGAAAAATCTAAAAAAACTGGTCACATTTTAAATATTTTTAATAATTAAATACATTATAACAAAGTTTAAACATACAAAACAGTTAAATAATTTATTGCGGTCAAGTCGTCCAAGAAAGTTAAAACATCAAGGGATGAACATTTTATAATCAGAGAAATTAAAAGAATTATTTTAGTTGTGCATCTAAATTAGCAGCGGCCCTTTGTAATGTAACTGGAAAGCGTGTAGGTACATCCCGATATTATAAAAAAATATTATGAGGAGACATGGGTATCATCTGACAGAAACGATTACATTACACACAAAAAAATATATCAATCTGCAGAATTTTGATAATTGTTGTTTTTTCGACTAAAGCAAAGTTAAGTTTACTAGCTCATATGGCAAGATATAGATGTTCAAAAAAGAAGGAGAAGTTTTAAAAACTTATAATATACACACGTGTGCATAAAAAATGGGACAACTAAACTATTACTTACTGTGTGAAGTAGACATAAGTATTTGATTAACTGCATTAATGTCAAAGTGCTTGTCGAAAAATGAAAGCGTTAGAAATATCAGAAATCTTTTGGTAATTTGTAAGGTGATGTATTTGTGTATACCCTATAAAATCTATTATGAAAATCTGAATATGCTGTATCTGTCTGTTTACACAAACAAAATCGTGGGATTTATGCTTATAAGAGTTGTCCCATTTTTTTGCACACGTCTGTACACGCTGCAGTGAAGGGTGGCGGCGGCAGTATTATTATGTGGGAACTACAATCAACCCTAATACAACGGAAAATCTAATTAACTTTATACACCAGCACCTACAAGCCGTGATACACGCTAATAGTTATCCTACAAAATATTAAGAAATATATAATTTTTTTGTTATTTATTTTGAATATATTTTAATGATATCTCTCAATCTCCAATCCTCAATAGGCATTTCATATTTGCTAAACATATGTATTTGTATGTTGTAGGCAACCGTAAAAAAATTAAAAGCACTAAATTAATTGAAATGGTCATAAAATTAGACTTTGCTATCTGATCTCTGCCTTTCAAAATAAAACTATATAGTCTTTAGCTACGTAGCATCATTACTTTCGTACACATGGGAATAACATAATTTAATTTATTCATTTTACTTATGAAAAAACGTGACAATGTTTGAGAAATATAACCTTTACAAGTTGGCATCACTGATGCGAATGGTTTATCCTCATGTGTACGAGACAATGTGAAAGTTTTGTTTAGTAGCTCCCTGATGTAGAGCTGTAGTCTCAAACTAACTCCAGGCTCACTTAAACGTTATAACAAATTCACACAATTAAATTAATGCCCGCTACGGAGAAAACAGTCCCGTTAGGGGAATTTTAAGAAGAAAAACGTAGGTGGTAGTGTGGTCGAAAACTTTTGAACATCGCTGTGTATAGCAAATTTTAACCAGATCTGTAGAATTTAATGAGAAGACGATTATTAACAATCGACAATCACCAACGTACTATAGAACAAGTGACAATCATCGGGTATATAAATTGCCGAGATAGTAACAAAGGTTCTCTTCGAAGATCACCATTTGTCTAGAGCGTTACTTCTTAAGAAAAATTTTCTGACAACGCTGAGACCTTAACGGTGCACCGTTGAGCGAAAATTAGCATATTTCATCGCACAAAGACCTATTAACCACCTATTATTTAAGAAACAAATCCCTTAGAAGTCGATGTACCACAGAACCGGATTCAAGTGCGCGAAGATCGAAGAGAAAGCTTTCGACACACACACACACGTGCAAACACACACGAAAAGTAAGGTAAATTAGTTTAATTGGTTTTTAAATTTCAAAATTTGATAATTTTTTTTTCGAGTTTAAGAAAATTTTAGAAAATAATTTTAAAATTAAAATATTACTTAAAATTAAGAAAATATTATTTTTTTAATTAAAAACTTGTATGAACTTATTATATGTGTTTATATTGTACACTGTTTCTATATTAAACGTTATACAATATGTCTTTTATTGAAAATAACTGTAAATACTAAAATTGAGCTATTGTACAAATATGTACTTTTTTCTGGATACTATACATAAAATAATCCACAAAAAGAATCCTTTAATTAAAAAAAATTATAAGATGCATACCGCATTTATATGGGCATGTATAGATAATAAGTTTATTTGCATTGCCCTAAACTGCTACAAGATTCCTGTTTGATAGAGATATCTATTCCATAGACTGGTCTGCATGTATTAATAATTACTTCGCGCTACAGGCGAGCAAACCTATATAAATCTTCTTTATAACCTACAAATAAGATGGCTGTCGACAGGCAACATTTTGAAAAGCGTTTTCATTTAAGAACCGAACTCTTAATGTATTTACAGCAGGGCAATCAAAACATAAGAACCTATTTTCAATTACCATTTGGCTTCCAAGGCTAACTTTCCTTACTGATTAAATACTTAGATAATTTGAATATTAGTTTTCTACGTCATATCAACATGATAAGAACGAGGAATAAAACAGATGAATGAATATATTAAATAACTCAGTGCGGGTTTAATCCAATTCCTTCATTTTTCTTTTTCAAAATTGTTATTGCAAGACATACTATATTCAGTGATCGTCATAAGTTGTCTCCGCTCGTATATTTTAAAAATTAATATCCTTACTGCGCATACATACGTATTCAATTTTTCGAGCAGATTCAAATATACAAGCACAACTGTCTACAGGCGTAGATCATTCTAGTTGTATAATGCCATATAAGTAAATGGTACAATATATTAATTATTATATAGCTTAATATATTTCTGTAGTTTGTACCATCTAAAAAAATCTTACTTCTGAAGTTCTTCACTGGATCTCTTTGTGCAGAAGTAGAACACTAAATACTTCAACCCACAAAACTCCAAAAAGCTTTTTACTAAAAACCAACACATTTCGACAGCGAAACTGTCATTATCAAGGCTATAATAAAACTCAACTCAAATAGTTTTATTATAGCCTTGATAATGGCAACTTTACTGTCGAAACGCGCCGTTTTTTAGTAAAAAGTTTGTTTGTGTTTAGTCAATTGAAGTGTTTAGTGTTCTAATAAAATCGAGTACATGCATGTGATTCTGTTTGATGTTGTTTGATACAAATTTACATTAACCGATTAAACCGATATGGAAAATATAGAAACAAGCTACAATCAATTCCTGAAAATATCTATAACTGCTCGATGATATAAAAACATACATACAGTGTTATATCGATATATAGAACCAGGTGTAGAATATTTTTCCCATCACGCAAATAATAATATGTTATAAAATACGAAAAGGCACAGTACAACAGTTATTTTTAGGATCAGTAATCGAAAATAGTCGTACTCGTATTATGTGAAATTATATATATTTCATTAAATACTGCGGTTGCGTGCACATCGCCATTTATATTCTATTAGCGTCTACTTAGCTAACACAAAATAATGTAATTTTAATAATATATAAATCAAAAAGGTTACTCTCAAATTCTTGTCAACTTTCAAGACTTCTAAGCAAATTAAATAAACCAAAAAAAAATCACATAATCAAAACAAAAAAGAAACACTAAGCAATTTGTGCGGCCCTCACAAGTAAAACAACTTTTATAATTTATTTATTTGAAGTGTGTACCCTCCTGAAAGCCGCCTAAATTGGTGCCCAAGTGATTAGCTGCTTAAATGATGTTACCGACGACACCACTAGATTTGGAAATATTGCCACCTAATCCAGAAGCAAAAAGGAGGGAACATGGGGGACGACTGCACGCTACTGAATTATGTATATTGAATAAAAAAAGAGAATTTCAAATTGTATGGATCTTGGCGAATTAAGTTGAATTATTCATGTAGATTGATACCTATGATAAACTAAATATTTATTTAATTTTCTTACAAAATGAAAGTTGCGTACGTGAAATTTTTACTTGACATTATCACCGCTAGTTAACTACGACGAAAATGATTATAACAATCCCTTCTTCTTTAGACATCTATTCGTACTAGATATACATACATCTATGAGATACATAAGCCACACTTATGTTCATATTTTATTCTAATCTAATGGTTATAAACATTTTCTATTACAAATAAATAATATAAATGTGTAAGGGGTTTAAAAGTAACAGTACATGCAATACTATTGAATGACCGAAGCAAAATGTAAATAAATGTTCAGTATTGAATGCAATACTCTGTAATCGAAATTGTTGCCTGCCTCACTCGTCAAACCTTATAGACGAAATTGTTGTCGCGTCATTCCCAAATTTCGCCTTCATTCACACAGAAAGCTATCGTAACAGTTTCTCATCCGTCTATCTTTAGTTCTTTCCTATATTTAGCTCCCACTGTTAGGTTCGCTTGTCCCCTAGTATATTTATATACACATGTTTGCAAGTGCGTACGTATGCAAGTTTATTTCGGTAGCCATTCTATCTGATCCGATGTAAACAAATCTTTGCCCTAGTTTTTGCACTACTAACAACACGTCTTTCCTTCCATACAGTCGGTCGTTTCAAGATGACGGCATCTGCGAAAATACATCTGGTTGTACATGGTGAGGAATCTACAAGGTTTTTTTCTTCTATTTTGACCCGATTACTGTACCGCATTCGATGTATATCTCGCGTCGATTACGTCATTTCCTCGTATTGGCAAATAAATAAGTGCACCAACTACGCGATAAGCTTCATTACAGGAAAACTTAGAACTTCTCGCGGTTTGGAAGATCTAGATACAAAGATATGCTTGATGCAGCAGTAGCGATTATACACTTACGCGGTTGCTATTTCTGTATTAAATTTTAACTTTTACTGGATATATCTAAGAAATTTTCGCAGATTTAAGCTAACTATATTTGCTAAAGTCGTTAATTGAAATATTTATTTTGAAATAATTGGACTTTTAATACCTGCATGTAAACAAAGCAAAGCTATCTAAGACGGTATAAAATGACGTAGCAAGCTAAAATGTTTACGAAAGAACTTGAGCGCACTAGTGTAATCGCAATAAATGAGAAAAATTATATTTGCTAGGAAGCATTTTAAAACAAAATTGTCAGTTAAAATGTAGCAATCCACTTCTTGATAGAATAAATTGCCTAACTGGATTAATTTGCCATTGTTATAATTTAGGTACTATTACATGTAACACTGTGATACGAATACAATAAGTTACTTCAGATATTAATTTATAGCTCCTCTACCCTATTAATCAAAGGTATAGCTGAATTTTCTATTGAAAAAATTGAAAACGATGATACCAAAATGCAAAAATAACATTCTTCTAAATTATATTGAGGGCTTCCACAGTTTTAGTCTCTGGTATGAGTGCTTCCGAATTTTAACTTCGTTATAGTAGAGTAATTATATACAATACAAAAAATAAAATAAAAGTGCAAACAAAAATGTATACATATATGTATACACAAAACTTATTAAATCGACGTTTCGCCACTGAAGTAAGTGGCTTCTCCAGAAAGATTTCGTCTCTAGCGTGGTTTACACCATTAATAGTGAAACGTCGACTTTAATAAGTTTTGCTTTTGTTTATATTTGTATTGTATATACATATTTACTCAACTATGACGTGGTCAAAACTTCCTGATTACTAAAAATGTTAAACAAAGCCTGCATTCGATAAATATTAGATTATGGATATAGTTGATGCAGTTACAATTAGGAGATTACTAGTTGACGAGTCGATGTTATTCAACTCCAACTTTTCTAGCAGGTAAAAAAATCAATAAAACGAAAGTTCTTATCCGGGAGCACTTATTACAGAAATATTCATTCATGGTATATAGAAGAGGAAATACTAAAAGGCACTCCTACTCGCGGATTCATTTAACAACACTTCAAAGTTTGAAATAGGTTGTAATTATGCAATGTTTCAGCCAAGAGATAACTATGTGAAAATGTAGAAGGTTGAGCGTGTATCCATATCTTCTAGAGATGGAACAATGACGAGAACACAGAAAGTATTCATATACATACAAACATAAAAACACATTATGGAAAAAATTTGCCCGGAAATAATCTCTGTAAGCTATAATACTTAATATAATAACTATCAATCATTAAGATATTACACTACTATTGCTTGAATTAAATTTAGTCAGAGGCAGCATCTAACAACAGATCTGCATATACATACATATGTATGTCTTGCTGTGAATTCAGTGATATGTGATTTTTTCTTAATATGTTCATAAAACCCGACAAAAAGAATTGATAAAGAACCTTATAGCAGCTGTAGTTGTAATGCGTAGGTACTTATACAGTGCATTACAACAGCAAATCTATATATCTAATATTGAGCCATTAAACCTAAATACCTATATTTTGAGCATGTTTGGCAACAATAATATTTTATGTATTATAAAACTGTATTTAAATTATGAAGTTTGTTATCGTATGTGAAAAGAATATATAACTACTATACGACAATAACTAATATGTAGAATGTCTATTGTTTTGTAATAAAATGAAGTGTTGTAAATCTGAATGCTTTATATGAAAACCACTGTTGTATTTCTGAATGACAGTAATCTTTGCAAGTACTAAAATCTTATTGAATTAAGCTGTTTGAGATCAGGGCAACCTAATTCTTTTATGCAAATATAATAAGGACAGATAAAGCGGTGCGAATTCACGCATATATGGGCCCACAACCTAACATATCTTGTTGCCGAACTAATCAGATCGTGTACTGATCAGGCTATAGAAACCCAAACCACGTGTCTACACATTGAGTATATTGTAATGCAAATTCGATGTATGTTATCGTCAAGTAAATACAAAAACATTTATACGTTTGTGTTATGTGTTAATGTGAGTGGCATTCTATTTTCTGTGACTCTAGCATATGTAATAGTGCCGTTGCCTACTAGGGGCCCTTGCTCATCAGGAGAGATCAACATCTTACAGAGGCCTATTTGGTTAACAGATTACCCGAGGAAATAAAATATAAATTTTAAGAAAACACATTATGGTGTAATGTATCGATATTTATTATCATCGTGTACTGATGAGGCTCCAGAGAGCAGAAACGCATGTCTAGACGTTGATTATTCTGTAATTCCAACTCGATATACCTACATATTAATATTGTAAACATTATATTTTTTATGATCCTTGTCTACATGAACGACAGTTATACAATTTATAGCGAAATATATCCTTTCAATAATTTAAAAAGCCAAGAAATATTGAATAAATTTCATGTTGTGGCTACCGTGAACAAGTAACAGATAGATCTGAATCGCTATAATACATTATACAGTATGCCATTAAACCGAGTTCAGACACGCGTCTTCATGTACAAATATTAACAAACTGTAGCCTAGTGATAAAATTTGCAAATACGGAAAATTTGTATATCAGTAACAGAACATATGTATTATGCGAATTTGAATCACCTCTTTTAGTTTATTTTAAGGAAATCTTAATCTCATCCAGAACATATCCTTCTACATATGTTACATGAATTATTCACTAGTTTCTATTACATAGTTTCTATTACAGCTTATTTCATGTTTATTTAAGCACAGATCGTAAAAATATCCATAATCTTCACTAGCCCCGCAAAATCCACTTATTCTTCGTTTATGCGGACGTATGTAAGCTATTACACTGAGATGACTGCCACGAACTTTTTAAATTAACTTGTTGATTTCCTCAATTAGCAATTAATTTGAGAAAATATTTGTGTTTCATAAAAGCATATGTATGTATAATTAGCAACTGTTTATAGCGAATTGCTTTTGAGTACACCAAACACTTATTTCCGTCTAAAACGCTCGCTTACTATACTACAAACTATGAAATTTATTATTATGAAGCTTGTTGCTATAAACTTGCCGGCGAAATTCTAGTACCCATTCCAATACGCACAAATAAAGAGAAGAATCTCGCTAGCAACAACACTAATTTGTAATCAGTTTCTAGAAAATAATAAATGCTTATTTAAGGTGGTGTATCTAATTTATGACAGTGTATTTTTAATTAACATTAAAAAATTAATCAGTAACAAATCTGACACGAGTATCTTGCAAAAGACCGAAAGGTTCTATATTTTTCATCATACTTTCCGATTTTAAAAGGTAGTTTTTTTCTATTGCAATCACATTTAACATGTAATGAATACAAACCACCGATGGCACCTAATTTCCACACACACATGTAATTGATTATATCCCTTTTGTTCAATAATTCAACGCAAAAAACCGAACCGCAATCAAGGTATGTTTATTAATTATGCGGTTTATAAAATGTAAACAACAAGATACACAGGTTTGATAGAATTGCACCAAGGTAAGAATATAATTATGATTAAATACAATAGTCAACTGATGAAACAATGCATTTTATATCAACTTCAAAGGAAATATTTGCACTCAATTAAAATTAATTGATTACAATTATATTCTCGTGGGTATTCACAGAAGAAGCTTACTATAAAGCAATGCAATGCCTATTGGTAAATTTCGATTACAGTTCTAAACACCTTTCCTGTTATCTTAATACAAAGAATTCTATTATTCTACTCATTCGCAATTTTAAGCAAGATCCTAATTGGAATATTTCATTATTATAGGTCTCCATATGTTCACTAACAAAACAGTTTTGTAAATAACAAAAATGAGTGATTACGAAATTACCATATACATATGTATAAGGTATGATTAATATAATTAATTGGAGTCAATAATTAATTGGAGTCTTATTGTTGAAATTTTCTGTGACTGTT
Source organism: Holotrichia oblita (assembly GCA_023690525.1). Taxonomy (NCBI): domain Eukaryota; kingdom Metazoa; phylum Arthropoda; class Insecta; order Coleoptera; family Scarabaeidae; genus Holotrichia; species Holotrichia oblita. Next base: position 104,724,766 of record CM043017.1, read on the forward strand.
GATACCGGTGAATTTCGTTGATTCAACTCTCAATTTCCTCCACCCAGACATGAGTGGTCGTTGCTATAAAACTTAGACTTCAAAAAATTTCAAAGAAGAAAATCCAACGGCATCAAAAATTGTATGATATAACCGACCAATTGCGATCACCAGAACCAGAAATTACGCGATCAGGAAATAACTAATAGGTGCAGTAATTGAGCTGTATCTCGAGCTGTGCGGTATGTGAACAATTACTTAAAGTTGAACAAGGAACAATGAAATTATGAATTATTGTTGACTTTGGATATGTCTTCTCAGGATAACATGCACAGAAAATAAATGTCTATACGAACATATTTAAATAAGTATTCGAGATCACTGATTGATTTGTTTGTAATTTAATTTACTATCATTGACTTAGATTCTAAAGCAGTATATTAAAAGTGTCCAAAGATGCGCGCTGGATGTTATTTTGATTGGAGTATCATATCGCGATAACGAGTACCATTAACTGTTTTGCCTGTTGTAATTTATAGATATTCTGAATCCTATATGCGATATGTTTAATGAATAATGATGCCATTAAGATGACTATGAGCCTTATCAATGAAAATGATTTTGTTTGAAAAATCAGCATCCACTTATTAGGTACTTTCAATTTAACACTGATCAGCGAACAAATCCGGTTTTGTTCGAACAAATCATGTTTTGTTTAAAAAATTTAAAATTGTTATTCATCTCCACTCCAACAAGATTTGTGATAACGATTTGTAATCCTCTTTCTCCTGTGGAACATCATATTTTTCGGTTCAGTATGTTTAAAACGAACATAACCTCACTTCTAAGCTAAGTACGTGTTATATGATGGTTATGTGTGGTGTAAACAAATCCCCTTCTTCTTTTGTGCGTTCTTTTCGCAATGCTAGTTGCTGAACATGTTCCTAATAAACATTTAATCACGCTTTGCAAGTTATGATCCAGAAATTTTGCAAATAGAAAGCAGCTATTGTTCCATAGTCCGTTAAACGAACTCTCTTTGCTACAGGTGGTCAGTAGTTTTTAAATCAATTGAAAGCACGAAGACGCAAATGCTTGACTACGATCCCGAATTAATATTTCTACTCTCTCTGCACCATTCTCAGAAACTGCTTTGATGTTTGGTGATAAATGAATTGTTGAAGAATGGCTAACGTGTCTAATATTACTAATTAAATTATGTATCTTTGAATAAATTCATTAATTTATTCGCAACTGATGAAGTTTAATCACCATTCCGCCCATATTTTGTACACAAATTATCTGCCAAACCTTAATTTCACTTAAAATATTCTTCAATAAATAAAGCGCATTGTTGTTTCGTATAACGCTTCACTTTTAATAACCCCGAATTGTCAGCCGTGACGCTGGCTTTTTTTTGATAAGAACACCAGACAAGGTCCCAAAATTCGCTCAAGAATGTAATTTTGGAGGTATTATTTTCTTCTTTATTCTTCTTTGTTCTTAGAACAATAGTATACATATAAAGTTTCTTGATTTTTTTATGCAATACCCAAAAATATTGAAAAACATTTTTAGAATGCCAGAACAAATTAAGACAATATATTAATACTCACGTGCAAATGCTATGTTGATACTCTTCTTAATCGATGTGGTTAATACGTGTTAAGTATTTTTTATTACCAAAATAATAAAAAACAAACACAACATCGACAGATTAGCACTCATTTATAAATTTAGTTATTTTATATATGTATACAGCTATTTCACTTGTAATAACAGGGCTTGAAAAATATATTAAGATATATCACGGCCCGTTATTTTTACCCACAAATGATAAATTGTGTTTACAAAAATTCAACGACTCTGAATAAATTTAATACGATCAATTATCAATTTCTGTCGACTCAGACTTTAAATGATACTATAGGCGGGTTTTTTACATGAATGGATGTGAGTATAGACAAGGAGAAAAGCTATTATGTTTTGTCCAGGCATTTAAAAAATAAAATACTATGAAACAAATGTATAGTGATGTGCAAAGTGTTATGGCAAGGCAGTTTTGATGTCCATCACTGTACAAGTTAGAAGCTTGTTGTCTGGTTGCTCATATAAAATGCCCGAAGCAACGTCATATTCATTGATATTTTATGTTTAGCACTAAACTTTCGTTTTTCAATAGCATTATTTTTCTATTTTTAAAGTGTTTTCATCATTATTCCTTTCGCTAATTAATCGGATTATTCATACATATACAACCTTGGCCAAAGTGTTAGACACCATCATAGAACCCCATTATTATAAGTATTATTACATTTCCAAGAAAATGAGCATCGAATTTATACTTAATTTACATATTTACTGCTTACTTTGGGACAATAGGTAACCAGGCAGCAATGTTTCGATTGTAAATATTAGTGTATTGTCGACGCGATTGGAGTGAGGTATGTATGTGTTAGGAGTTTATAACCAGGATATTTTGTGTTGGATACTTTTATTTTTATGGATTGAACTTAATTTAGTGAAACAATGCCAAAAGTTTGCGAATTAACCAAAGTAGAACGTGGACAAACAGTCCTACTTAAGACACAAAGTAAGACTTTAATCGCTATAGCGAGAATAATGAAGTATTCGCGATGTGCGGTTCGTACCACCCTGCAACGATATGAATAGTGGATCGTCAACAAATCGACCAAAAACTGGGCGGAAACACCTTTCGAACTTATGAAAGTAAAGGGTGTCTAACACATTTGGCCAAGGTTGTATGTATGTATGAACTGTATGTACATACATGATCTTTTTGAAACCATAAATAGTTACCGAGTAAAAGTTTGGCATTATCGCTGGTTTGTTAGACAAAATTTGTACAACATTGAAGCTCAACCGATATCTCATTTAAGAAATAAACGACCGCAGATATATTCCTAAGCAAACCAATAGCTTAAGGATCTTGTTGTGAATAACAATGAGGCGTGATCGCTAACCCATGTATATACGGGCATATTAGATGAGAAAAAATATACGTACTATGTAGTGTTTCCTTTGCATACTAACATGTAAATACTTCACGAACTATCGTATTTTATAAATTGAGTTAATAATATGGATGGTGTTATATTTATTTCTACAACAAATTCGATTGCCAAATTCACCAAATAATGTCATCCAGATAGAATCGTAAGATATCTAAGATAATCCTCAAAATCAATCCATCCAAATTGCATACATCGAAATCACGATATCGAAGATATTGACCACTCCTGCGAGCTAATTATACGTTCGGAGTGCGTCTAACTTGGTATGTGCGCATATGTGACCTCTACTACTAGAAAATATGCTAAACGTTCCTGGCACACCGTAATCGCTGCCAATAAGTCATTGGGAGAGGGGAATTCTCTAACGACATAGCGCTCACGTTAAAATCTTTCAGTGGTCAGCCAATAATACATGTCATCATCAGCTATCGTAGTACAGCGAAATAAAACATAGTATGTGATCATAAATATCATGCTACAATAATCGTAACATTGTGTCTTTTACTAAAAATAATTTAGGAGGCTGTAAAATATAAATATATGATTACATACAGTGGCAAGCAACTAAATAACGACATTTATGTAATTACGAAAGAAAGTGTTTATTTATTTATATATTCGATTATAGAGAACGTGAAAACATGAAAATATATGAGATTATTCAAATGCACCGGAACATCTAATCATCGTATTTTTGAAATTGTGAGTTGTCAAAACATTTCTTTTTCACCATCCTTGAGATATTTGCTCTTCTTTGTAATTGTTACCAAATTCAAGTGCCCAGAGAAATACAATTTTTTCGTGCCAATGTTGAAGTACAACCTTGATCTTTCGCGTGTTACATGGAGTATCCAAGCAATCCATTCAAAGATTGAAACATGAAATTGAGAAAAGCTACTGTTTTGTATAAGCCTACACAATAACATAACTTAAGATAAAGTAGTAAAATATTTATGTACGCTAGTGCATATCAACTCTACTAAACATCCCACTTTTTACGTTCTTTTATCGTTAACGATATGTATTGTTTATCACATACAGTAGATGCTTCAAACGCTACCATTACTTGAAAGTGAATATACGTATCTAGATATTTTTCCTACCTATCTGCATTCACTTGAAAGTTTATTTCTCTGCAAATTTGCATTTTACACTCACGATGTATTCTTCCAAAACTATATAATGTATATGGATGGATATGTGTACATATTCAGATAAAGTAAACACTGAAAAAATCCTTGACGATTTCTATTCACTTAACGTTCCATGATTAATAGCGATAGAGAACAAGATATCTGTATACTGTACATGTGCATGTTGCCAGTTACATTGTACACTATTCGTTATAGTTACTTATATTTTATTACGTTGTGGTTGGCCTAGATTTTCTTAGTTTTCCTTTACATACTTTGTGAATAACGTTGATTTTCAATCTTTCTAAATATCTTTAATAAATATCTTTTACAACATATTCGGGTGTATACATTAAGACAAAAGTTGCAACGAAAGCTTAGTGATTAATGTATGACATTAGTATACTTTCTTGCTAATTTTTTATTCTATACTGCTAACTCAATTTCTCTGAATTAAAGATTAGCCACATAATCATAAGAAAGTTCATGCAGATACATCATACATAACTAGGTACCTACTACTAAAGTAAATAAAACTCGGAAAAGCCATTTTGAGTCTGTGTGGACGAACCATACCGCCTAGAAAGCCACTGCGCTTGTATCTGCTGCAAAAAAAGATTCGTCTTAAGGTCGGAACGGATTAAAGCAGCACCATCAAAAGAAATATCGTAATCGAAAAACCTTTCTTCTCCATATTGTTTTAAAACCGGATTTTAAAATCTCTTTCAAATATCGTGTCAAAAACCGGTTTTAAATCAATTTTATATTTCGATTTTTAATATCGGTTTCGATTCAAAACGACTTCCACCAACGTCACCAACCATTTATGCTGTTAAAAAGCATTTACTAGAATCGAGACCAAGTACAAAAATAAAAAATTAGGGAAGAAAATATGATATCTAAAACACGAAAGAGACTGCTTCTGCAAAAAAAAACAAAGATCAGGATCAGAAAGCTGGTGAAGGTTCAGATCTGACCGATTTGGAATTAGAGCAAGAAAAACAAAAAATTAAGAAAGAAAGCTGAACAAATTTACATCAGATTTATGACGTAGACAACAGAGGAAAATTACCGATGTAAGGGTTCAGCAATAATAAAATTATGAATTTATTTATGCAGATACGACTATTATTTTCGATTTCTTTTATGCTTGGCACATTAATCTATGCGTCTATAGTGGTACATTTTTAATAGGTCAAGTATTGTTTCTAAACAAGGCACTCAAAAATAGGGAATTTTCTAAAGTCTCTATTTTTATAAAAGAATTTTATTTGAAAAGGTGCTCTATAGAAGCATAGTATTATGCTTTAGAAAAAAATTGGCGAATACTACATGCATATATGTATTTGGAATAGCTACTTTTTAGTTTATTTACTATGAACTCATATTCAAAACGTTAACATTCTCTGACTGAATCTAGAGCCTTAATCAGTTTAGTTAACCTTACTTCATCCGCTTGGAAAATGATAAATTTTATGTCTTATAATTATTAAACATTTTTTTCCTTGGTGAAAACAAATCTACAATATACTGAACTCACAACATTTAACATACCTCTACCTGGGTGCACGGATGCTTCTACACTACTTATTAATGAATGGCTGTCCACCCCTTCTCACACAATTACTATTTTTACTATCTAGAAAATTTAATACCACATTTCATTCTACTAGTACAAGGTCTAAGTTACTTTTATTATCTCCGTTCTTTTTCATGTACACTAACAATTTATCTAAACAGAGTATACTTTCGTTATATACCTACTTTGTTATCATAATTATTTATTTCAAACAGTTGGCAATGAAAGCTTCATTACACATAGCTGTATTTAATGTACAGGGTGTCTCTCTAGTGCGCCCAAGTACCATACCTCCCCTTGTGGATATTTTTTCTGAAAAAGCATTATACGGAAGTTACTTGAATTGATATGCCACATCTTCTAAAATTACTTTCACGTATGCAGGGTGTTCCATTTTCGCTGAACAAAATACAACTTTATTATTTTAAATATAATGGTATAATTTTTTCAATGAAATCGATTCTACGCATTATTTGCAAATATTTTGTATTAGGGTTCGCTATACCTAAATTCAACTGTTTCGAAGATATTTTCCGTAATATTTTCCTATTGCATCATCTTAAAGATAAATTAATATTCTAAAGCCTTCTGAAGCGTAAGGTACCAAACTTCTTCAAACGAAAGGAAAGGGTCATAGATACTGAGAACTGTCATAACTTTCAACAAAATTTATACAGGGTGTGTAGAAATTAGTAACCAATTCAGATATCTTCAAACATTAAACATTCTTTTTTTTTAATGGCACATAGTACTTTTTATTGTAGCGCCTAATTCAGCAAGAAATTTTACATCGATTTGTATTAAGGTCTCATATGCTTATCTTTATTAGTTTTTGAGTTATTAGAGATTATTGGTTCCAACTACGGAAAGTATCTTAAAGTTTTTTAAAGACCATTTTTCGAATTTTGAAACGGCACAAAATTTGATTTGGTGTAAATGAAAAGCAACAAAACTGTCACTCATTTGGTAACTCTTACCGAAATATTTTATTCTCATAGCTAACTATGAGAAAAGAATAACAGATATGAGTATGCTTTCCTTAAACAATAAAATTTCTACAGGTTTCTTAGAATTTAGATTAAAACTTGACGGTAATCTAAATTTTTTTAAATAATATAATTTCCTGAAGAAATCACAGAATTGTGACCAAAAAACGGTCAAAAAACAACATCAATAGTATACTTTTCGTAGTTGGAACCAATAATCTCTAATAACTCAAAAACTAATAAAAATAGGTATATGAGACCTTAATACGAATCGATGTAGAATTTCTTGCTGAATCAAGTGCTGCAATAAAAACTACTATGTGCCATTAAAAAAAAATAATTTGTAATATTTGAAGATATCTGATTTGGTTGCTAATTTCTGCACACCCTGTATAAATTTTGTTGAAAGTTACGACAGTTCTCGGTATGTACGACCTTTTACTTTCGTTTGCAGAAGTCTGGTACCTTACGCTTCAAAGGGTTTTACAATATTAATTTTTCTTTAAGATGGTGCAATAGGAAAATATTACGGAAAACTGTAAATATCTTCGAAACAGTTGAAATTAGGTATAGCAAACCCTAGTACAAAACATTTGAAAATAATGCGTAGAATCGATTACAATGAAAAAAAATATACCATTGTATTTAAAATAACAAAGTTGTGTTTTGTTAAGTGAAAATGGAACATCCTGTATAAATGAAAGTAACATATCAATTCAAGCAGCCTCCGTATAATGGTTTTTCCGAAAAAATATTTACAAGGGGAGATATGGTACTTGGACGCATTAGAGAGACATCCTGTGCAAGACACAAGTAACACTGCAGAGTTTCCTCGTTACCATTTCTTGAGGCTAGCTTAAGTCCACAGTTAGTATTCTGTTCTCACTTATATTTAACTTTTGTATAAAAAGATGTCCTATATATTACACAGCTAAAAAGTAAGTAGGTATCTTTACAGGTTGTATACTCCAATCTGAGGTATTCAACCGCATTCCAATCATAAATGATAATACCAATAACTGGAGTGCGCGGTTCAAACTAAACGCTCAAAAATTAACAGATGTTTGACACTCTTAATTTTACAAATGGTTGGACTGACAGATTATAACGGTGTCTGTGTAAATGCAAAAAAAATGTTATTGCTGTTAAGCGTTATACCCGTGCCTTTGCACACACAATACGTCTAAAAATGGTAAAGAAATTTACTAAATTATATACAAAAAATCAAAAATTCCTTTATAACAAATATACGAGAACTTACTATAACATTACAATGCATACTATGAGGCCACAATCTAGAGCATTTAATACTATTATAGCAATAATTCTTACAACATTTCAGACACATTATTGTATTAAAAAATGCCCAAATGTTTTTTTTTCGATGTAAAGATGCATCGCTAACAGTCCACATTTATACTAATAAATTATGTATTTAATTGATTGAAAGTCTCTCATTTTCATTCACCATACAAATATTAGTTCTTTGTGCAGTAAACGCTGATTACATATACTGCAAGTAACCTTATTTTAGTAACCGTAGGAAATAAATGCCGTGATGGAAAAGAAATCAATCAATTAGATGCCTAGTCTTTTTTCAACAATAGCATTGGCTAATAACATTTCTACTATATATTATACAATACCACAAGTTAAACCTATTACAACGTTTCAAAAATCGAAAGAACGAAAGCGTTTAAGAAGTAGTTTCTACAATCTATACAATATAGAGTAGTATATTAAACCGAAAATCTTTTAATTCCATTTCATATGTCATCCATATACTGCAGATTTTGCTCTGTCATTACGTAAAAATCATAATTGGCATCAGGCATAATACTGTTACGTGTATTGCGAGCGAGTACGCCACTCCTATTATTCTCGAGCAATCGAAGTCTGGATATACAGACAACATTCCAGAATAACAGAATACTCTAGATTTATACCGAGTATAAGAGACTGGCATCCCGTTTAAGTGACCAGTTTGCAATTTTCGTAGTGTGCGATATAAATACAAGTGAAAATAGGTATACAGTGGGTAAATAAGTATTAGTCGATTTACTTATGCAAGTAGTTTTAGTAACAGTGTTAGTGCATTCGATTTGTTATTGTTATTGTTGTGAACATGTTTCTTTTCTAGTTTCATTATATTTATAAAAGTTTTAATTTAATTGTTACTTTTAACTGAAGTTTATTTGAGCTACTCAAAATATTGTATAATTTGCAAATCTTTTATCACGTAACAAACATGGAGTAACGAAATATAAAAATATAAACGTCGTATTTTTATTGCAGCGGATTATCATCTCATCATGTCGATACTTTTACGATTTAGGCTTTCACCCGTCTTCAAGTTCATAAAATCGAATTTATATCTTAATATCGTAATGCTGTAGTTAAATATTTGGGTAAACAAAATTCTGAATTTAATACATTTAATATACTCGACATTAGTTTATAAGTTACCTAGTATTTATTTGTAGACTCACAACTGTCATATTTGGATTATTATATATCAGTCACTATATTATTTTGTTTATTAATCTATTCCTGCACATCTTCCCTTTTGTCTCTCAGTTTGAACTCGAAGTGATTTCGACTTGTATACGCTGGCACTGTGATCAATCGCACTGCGAGAGCTCTGATATCACCAAAGTTCGAGCTGCGTTCGATTCTTTACGATGTAAAAGAGAAATCGGTTGCTCGCAGCTCGTTTTGAAGGGTACTGCTGCGGTTCTTCTTAGCAAGTTGATCAAACAAGATATCGAACTGAACTGTAGTCGATAGTTACCGACTAAACATAATACAGTTGTGTAAATTATTTTATTATTTTCGTTTTCGTTTTAGACTTTGGAAGCGCTTCTAACAATAATTCTTCTTCACTAGAACTGCTTTTCTTAAATATTCGGTTGCTATTCAAGAACAATTCTTGTTGCTTGTTATTCTTTGATTACTATAGGGTTATATTTGAAACTCATTGCGAACATAAATCTGTACACTGCCACGTCTACGATTTTCCCGAACATAAAAATCAATTAATCTATAATTACTAATAAAAATTATATGAATCTTCGCAGCCAATATTCAAGATGGGGAACCTTATTTCTTGGACTACAAACATAGAGATGAAATATTTTACACTTGGCTATGAACTTTCCATTTAGTATTTGATTTAGAAAATTCGACTGGATTTTAAATTGTGAGTCATGTTATAATATTATCAAAATTTACCCTTCTGGAAGCATAATACATAAGCCTCAAAAGCATAATATAAGATTTTTTCTTATTTGATAATTTCAAGTGAACATTAAAACATTTCCCTATGATGCGGTATATATCGATATAAATAATATTCCCAACAGCCCAAATAAGATTATAAAGACTGTGATTAAAATTATAAGCTAGCGTATTGTAACCTGTTTTATTTTTTCCAATAAGGAACTGGAGAAAAACTAGATTAGTATCTGTAAGAGAGTTGGTCCCAGCACACACAAAAACATAGTCCAATACAGTAAAAGATTGTGTGGGATTGATTACATCTTCAAACAGAGCGTTGGGTTTTAAAAGCGACTGAACCGAGCAGGCTGTTTCAAAAATATCCATCGCAACACGAGCTATACTCCGGAATTGGCTATCCCCTAAAAGGAGTATTATAGATGATTTCCGTGAAGCAGGACGTTCGACAGGCAAGTGGTGGTGGACGGGATGACAAAATTTTGCCTTGCTATTGGTTTCAGGAGTGAAAATATTAAGTTGTACAGATTCTGAAGTTATTTCCACCATACTGAGCTGAGTAACTACATCACACTGTGTACCGGCTCTATATTCAGTTCCAGTGTCGGTTTGTGTCTCAACATTAGTGAGATAGCTCTTACTATTGTAGTTGGTAGTAAGTTTACTGATGGTGGCATGTAAATTATCGATAATGGTTTGTTTGCCTACCAATTTACGACTCAAGTTTTGAATTTCATTGATGAGATTTGTTTTTTCGTATTTGAGTTCGGTCAATCTGTATTCTGATTAAGCTAGTCTATTACGAAAATCACTAATCATCTCTATCTCCGTGTTGTTCATAATCCCCTTGTTGCACAGCATAGTAATATAACTATGATTTAAAGTATTTTGTGACGCCAACTAAAAAAGACCAGGGAATGAGTATAATCAGGCATAAGGTCCTGCTTATAGCCGTAAAGTGACGCTTTTAGCAATAAAACTAATTAGTAAATTCCTGTTTTATCCTGCGATTGCTACCTCCAAAAGTTATTATAGAAACCGAAACGCACGTAAACTTTAAAATTGTCATTGGTTGAACATATGCATGTAAATATTTCAATCTAGTCACAAAATGAGCAGTAAATATTACAACATAACCTATCTTCATAAATAAAAACACTAGAATTAAATACAAAATTTTCACAATAAATGTCCGGTATTAAGAATACAATGCTACCGATAGTGGTTACAAGCTTAACATCAAATATTTATGATATTCAAATTGATAAATATTTAGTTTTTTGAAAATCATCTGACATCAAATTTGATGGAGTTAAATATTAATTGAATTAAAATAAATATATAATAACCTTACCTTACCTTAATATTTAAATAGCAACTCATGTCTTACGTAAAATGTTCATTTATTCATCAAAGATTTGATTAGAAGAAAATACTTTTTAATGATATACATATTTGACAATAATTTAAAATATTTTCTACAACTCTACATTACATAACTCTAATGAGGTAAAAATGTGAAAGACGATGCAACCTCAGGAGAACTACCATTATGCCATAATATCTTTGATAATATGTTGCAGGGTAAATATTTTGCAAACCAAATAAGTTATTCTAGTTTTCAAATCATTAACGTAAGCTAAATATTAAATATAATACTCCTATAATATAATCATCGATTTATTTTAAATTACTTAATTTAACTAAAACTCACTTTCTTATATTTTTTATTGACTTCATTCTATAATGCGATTGCATCTTGATTGTTTGTATTGATTAATGAGCTTAGTAAATAGTTTAGACTAAATCAAACATGACACATTTTAAAGGCTACCAACAGGATATAATTAATTATCTATATTCACAATTACGAATGCTAAAATTAAACATTCTATTTTTGTCTTATTTTCAGGTCCGGTAACAGTTCCAATGGTGTCGACCAATTCATCGCCGCCAGTAGCAATGCCAGTCCAAGTTCCTCCGGGCCATGTAGTTCAACAAATTGTGGACGAAAGTGGTACACTCAGACATGTCATCATATCGCCGCAACATCCACCAGGTGTCCTCGCAATCACGTCGCACAATCCGCAACATTACGTAAGTCCATGATTGATTTCATTTTATACGTCCTTTAACTTGGATTGGTGAACGTTTCTATTCTCGGCATCGTTCTTTTTTTGCATAATTCTCGAACGATAAAACTCGTTCAATATTGATTATCTTCGGTTTACCGTGGTGCAACAGTAAGCCATTCAACATTCTCTTTGTCCTTTCATACTAAGTCGTGTATGAAGCAACTTCAGAAAGTTTATTGACCGTTAATTTCGCAACTATTAATAATTGCACAACGATAAATGATTGCTGTTACGCGAAGTAAATGTCAAGCGATTGTCGCTTATTACCGAATTTCATTACGAGAAATTGCTGTGAGAAAAAGTGTGCGAATATACGATTACATCAATTTCATTGCTATTGCAAACGGCTGCAGTTTGGCATCAACGCAATCAATGGTACCTACATATTTAGTGGATAAAATTTACTAGGATTGCGCAAAAGTAAAATTTGCAGGACGTATATGTTGCAACATCATGTCAATATATATTTACGTCAAGGATATTTAGATCAGCAGCCTATTAACGAAAGTGCAACGCTTTCATAATAATATGTAACAGACCTTCTATAATGTATTTGCAATATATTATATAGGAGATCAATGCGAATGAGTTGCGACTTTTGCGTTGTAATAGATAAATCATTTATATGAAAAACAAGTAACCCAAAAAAAGAATGCACGTTACAAAAATCTTAACTAAAATTAGAAATGTTGAATTTAATGAAATTAAATTATGTTTCATTGAAGAGAACTCTCTTCTATACTCATAAGTAAAGCAACAGTCTTGAAAAATACACCCAATTAACTAATAATTCAACTTAAGAACATATGCATATGTATATGCAACATTAACAAAACTCTTCAATATTGCTACTTACTTTCAAAAACCTACTTTAAATTAATACTAATTAATCGTGTAAACAAAAACCACGTGACTAAGAATCTAGATTTATTAACACGAATTGAATCATCTTGAGCGAATAAAAGACAAAGAGAAATTGATACGGCTGTGCCTATAATGCCAAGTATGCATAAAATGAATGTGGACCATAATCGCAGTATTTTCTAAAATAATACACTTAGTTAATAGTAATTTATTGAAATAAGTCGGCGTCTTTCATTACTATCCGAAATCACTTTCTTAAGTAACTATCAACGCGACAGTGTACTTAAGCTTTTACAATGAGTAGTATTTTAGTAAAGTGAATTTAGTATGGACCGATTAAAAAGAGTTTTTTCTTTGCCATTTCAATGATATACAGCTTGCCGGAAATAAAAGTAGATATTAAGCTTGAAATACACACACATAAACATGTATGTATATGTGCAATATGCAATGTAGTGGGAAACCACTTGTACTATGCGAGAGGTAAGACAAAAGGAACATTCAACATTCAGCGCTCGCTGCTTATAGAATTTTAGTTCGTGTTTAATATGAGAATTTTATTTATCTTTTTACATAAATAATTTTATTTTAGTTGCAATTTTTCAAGAGTTTTGTTTCAGTTCAATGCTAATGCATACATACATTAATTACACAAGTAAATAGTTAGGCCGTACGTTCTAATAGCGACGGCAATACTTAAAAGCAAGCGTGTGCATTGCAATATCAATCTTTGATACTAAACTGAACGGCAAGCAACAACCAATCTATCCCCACTTATTGCAAGCTGACCACACCTACCATTCTAAATCACATGTATATGTAGATATGCATGCGTTAGTGTGTGTATTACGGTACTTCTATATTCACTATAACTTCAATCAAACTGTATATCATGTGGAGTCTTTTCGTTCATTTTCACTGTATTATAGCAAAAAATTAACATTTTCCATTGATTTTTATCATTTCATTTCTTTTTGTTAGTAGGCGTGTGTCATACATGAATCTGTCAGTAGGTTTATAAATATAGACACATCAAAAAAAGTCGTAATTAGAGTAGGCTATGTGAATGGATTGTTACTTTAGCCACTTTCACATAATGACATTTATTCCTTGACATTTAATTTGAGGTTATAAATTTGGTTACAATAAAATGTCAAATAATAAATGTCATTATGTGGTAGTGGCTAAAGCAACGATCAAAAGCATTTTCATAGCCTACACCAATTATGTTTTTTTTCGATGGCACGTTAGTATCAATAGTTTAAGTTGGTTATTTGATGGCTTATGAAAATTACGAAAAGTGACATTTATTCCTTGACATTTAATTTGAGGTTATAAATTTGGTTACAATAAAATGTCAAATAATAAATGTCATTATGTGGTAGTGGCTAAAGCAACGATCAAAAGCATTTTCATAGCCTACACCAATTATGTTTTTTTTCGATGGCACGTTAGTATCAATAGTTTAAGTTGGTTATTTGATGGCTTATGAAAATTACGAAAAGTATGATATCTTGAAATGCTTTATTCCCAATAATAATAATGCTGAAGCTGCACGTGAAACATATTTTAATCGTTATTCGGAAAAAAGGCAACCTAATAAATCTATTTTTGAATGAATGAAAGAAAATCTCATTAATTTTGGAACTTTTAACAAATAAAGATCGACGAATCACACATGTTTTAAATTTCATGCTGAGAATAAATTAAAACATGATTAAAAATTATTTACAATAGATCTTCGAACTGGCGCCCATTATTTACAATACATAATTCACACCGTCTCGAAACGCTCCGAAATGCATTGTGAATATGGATACAAAAAACAGAATTAAGACACTGTATAAAGTTCTCTCAGATCGTTAATGTTATTATGAGTTTGTTTGTATAACCGGTCTTTAAGATGTCCCCAGAAAAAGAAATCTAGGGGTGACAAATCCGGCGAACGTGGTGGCTACCATACTGGTCCGTCGGTGCCTATCCAGTTGTCTCCAAAATTTTCAGTCAGCAATCTTGAGACGATTTCAGTGTTATGGGGCGGTGGGCCGTCTTGCTGGAAAAAGACATTTCCCATCTCATTTAAAGGCAGTTCTTCCAAACATTCTTCGAGTAGATGTTGGTTTATGATGTTGACCGTTTAATTTTTCTTGATAAATTCGTTATGCCAGAATACGATTGTCAAACAGGGCACACCAAACACTAAAGCCGAATTTGCTGAAGCTGATTTTGAACATCGACGGCACGGTAGGGGTTAATATCAGTTCATCAGTTAATATCAAAAGTTCCAAAATTAATGAGATTATCTTTCAGTCTTCCAAAAATAGATTTATTAGGTTGCCTTCTTTTCGGGTAACGATTAAAATATATTGCACATGCAACTTCAGCATTATTATTATTGAGAATAAAGAATTCCAACATATCATACTTTTCGAAATTTTCATAAGCCATTGCAAATTTATAATTTTAAGGTGAAGCAACAATCAAATAATCAACTTAAACTATTGATAGTATTTATAAACCTACACGCAGAGAAATATTATCTTGAGTTAAAACAGACTGTTTCAGTTCAAAACAATCCCGTATTTGTATATCCGCAAAACTATATTGTGTTATCACACGAATATTATTTTCTAAGAAAATTGTTTTGACACAAAACAACATTGTTTTAATGTAAGAATATAATGGATTTGTAAGACTTCCGTATGTCGACCACTGAATTGACAATTTATAGGCAACGGAAAGTGCAGGTGTTACTGAGTCCAAAACGGCCCCCCTTTTCTTGCGGAGATTAGTCTAAGATACCTAAAAATCGTTCTAAAAAGTGCTATTTCTAGGTTATGTTTCGCTAATGTGAAAATTCTCGCAGAAATGTCAAAACACTAGCGAAACATAACCTAGAAATAACACTTTAGAACGATTTTTAGGTATCTTAGACTGATCTCCGCAAGAATCGAGGTCCGTTTTGGACTCAGTAAAACCTGTACTTTCCGTTAAATTGCTTATAAATTGCCAATTCAGTGGTGGACATTCGGAAGTTTAGCCAATGGTTTTACTTCAAGTACAACGTTTGGTTGAAATTATTCCTCCAATTCCCATGAACCTAAAATACACTTCGCATAATCCATTATTAAATATGTACTTTTATTACTGCAAATTTCCACGCCTTAACTATAAAAAACTTATATGTATCTAATTCTTGCAAAATGGTGTACGCAGATAAAAATGCACGTATAAACGCTTCATATACACATATAATCTCGAACGCAACTGCTCGAAATTTGCAATTCAGCTATTTCACAAATAGGGAAGTTATTCAGATCAAATACGTATTTTACAACAAATATAGTCTAGATTGTATTAAACGCATTTACTTATTCCAAGAAAATGTGTTTGAATCAAAACAGAAATATTCTAGGATTAAAAATATTTGGGTAAAACAGTATATTTTCTTAATTCAAGAACATTTTTCTCTGTGTGTACTGAAAGATTCATGTATGTTGAATGACACCCCTACTAACAAAAAGCAATGAAATGATGAAAATCAATGGAAAATGTTAATTTTTCGCTATAATACAGTGAAAAGGAAAAGTGGAAAAGATTCCACATGATATATATCATTGAAATGGCAAAAAAAACTCTTTTTAATGATATCATAGCCAACTATATGTTCCATATAAAAAAAATACAACTTTATGTCCTACCTGGAATTTCGAAATTTTTTTCAAAAATTTTCTAACTCCATGTCATTCTGATCAAAAAAGTGCCTGAAGAAAGTAAAAGTCATTTTTGTCCATTTTCATAAATAGCCGAGATATCGTGATAAGACGAAAATAGGAAATACCGAGATCCCCTATTAAAACATCGAAATATGCCCACCCTGTACATGTATTGTATATATTTTGTGGTAATAAATATTGCGTTGAACAAAAATCTCTAAAAAGCATTTTGAAATGAAAGAGCAATTTAACAACTACAATATGGTGGTACACTCGCATATTACACTGTCGCTCATACTCATTCCTGCTGTACTTTTACATCTTACAAGCCTTGTGTCTGGTACAGAAATCAAAAATATTTATGTGCACTTGCTGTCCAATTCATTTTATTCAACGTCGGATAGAAATATAATTCATAGAAATATGTTTATATTAAAGAAACTATGTATAAGGTAAGACCACAAGGCAAAAATAACTATGGAAAAGACAGTTTCAAAGAAACCCAAGCATATATCCAAGAAAAATTATACAGATGTCCTAGATTTGTTGTTTGTGATAGACAGTTGATAGAGGGTATAACTTCCTTAGAGATTTTCCTTTCCAAGTTTGGCAAAATTCAATAATAACGTGTAGTTATACTAAATTAAAAGAAACAGAGGTATTTAGCTTTTTTTCTCTGAAATACAAGAACAATACAAAACTTAGCTCAGAAAACTGCACTTGTTTCTCCAAGTTCTCTTCTTATTTCCGAGATTCCCATACAAAATTATAAGAAAAACTCACTCTGTATAAGTTCATGGATTTATTTAATTCATTTAAAATTGTAAGAATAATACTTCTCCATACAAGAAATTAAAATTCTAGAATTAGAACGCAGCAAATTAAGGTTCATACTCCGTAATTCAGGAATTCACCAGATGGATAAGTTCAAACATTTTATTATTAGGTATAATGCTATCAGTTTAGTACAGTTGATATAAAACGACCAAAATTTCCATATATAGAAATATAGGTATATATGAAACTTTTATATTTATAATTACATATAATATACCCAATTAACAATAAAAATCTATTGCAAGCAGAAAATAATGGCCTATCAGCGTTATGTCC
The DNA here is from genome assembly GCA_023690525.1 of Holotrichia oblita. Lineage (NCBI taxonomy): Eukaryota > Metazoa > Arthropoda > Insecta > Coleoptera > Scarabaeidae > Holotrichia > Holotrichia oblita. Next base: position 104,742,540 of record CM043017.1, read on the forward strand.
ACAGTATTGATAACCTTGAAACTTTATGCCAATAATTTCATTGCCCGCTCAAATATATAGATTACCGCTAGTATCAAATTAGTAAACATTACAAAATTAAAGCAGATATACTAACTAGTGTTGATTATCAACTATTTTTTCTTTTATTATTTATTAGTATTAAAAATATATATTTTATATAAAAAACAGCTAGCCAAAAATAATCATTACTGTAACATTAAAGCAAAAGTTAAAACTTAGTGTTAACATGAAAATGTTTTAAAATACGTTTGTATGAAATTAGGTTTAGACCGATGATTCAGGCATACTGACATATTTTAAGCTACTGCAGTACTAATTATTATCGAATATATAATAAATATATATGTAGAGTTTTGACTAGGTCAGATACAAACAACGAAATTTGGTGAAATGACAGTAGGTATTCTGTTTGCAGTAAGAAGCACAATTACTGGACAAAACACAACTTTCTAGCTTCCGCTTCGAAAAACAAATATGTAGGTATGTACATACATTCATGCAGGCATCAAACGGAATTCTACGAAAATACTCCGATTTCACTCGCAAGTATTGTTTGTACATGTATTTACTAGAATTTCTGTAATTACATACGGCTCCCGTGAAAGTACATATACAGCAGCTTTATTATCTAGTTGAAAATTGATCTGTAGAAAACTGATTGTCGGTCTATGTATGACGTTTACAATTAGAAAAACTTAATGTTACTAAAAACCTTATGCGAAAGTTAGCATTTGTCTAAAATAACAAAGGAGTACCCTAAAACACATGTACGGTCAAGGGATAATTACGCTAACTGTATGCAACAATATATACAGTGTGCCCCACGACGAGCTTACGCGGAAAATATATCAAGCATAGTTTGTAGAACAAATCACAAGTTTTGTACATCTAAGTTCTTCATAAAGCGCGATTTAACTGATTCCCGTACCGGAAATAAGTACCAACAAAATAAATAGAATACCCACCTCACTTTTTATGACAAATTCAAGTTCCCCGTTAATTTTTATTCCAACTTCATACAGCATTTGATATAAGTACTTAAAATGTATCGCCAATGAAATATTCTTGTATTTACAGAAGCCTAATTCGTCTATCATGTAAAGAAATATCAAGGAAGGAGGTCAACCAGATTCATATCTAGCGAGCGAACTAGTCATTCAATTATTCCTATTCTGACTATTTATTCATTGGCAAAAGTGCCTTTCATAAAATGGCGGACATTAATTTCGAAATGGGGAAGAGCCCCATCCTACTGGAACCATATACGTACTCTTATTTGGTATATCTGAAGCCGCTTCATTTTCAAGTAAAGTACCATTCCAAAATCCGACTCCGAGAATAATTTCACCCAAACGTGTATTTCGTCTGTTGCCTATACTATTTGCGAAACTCAAACATTCGATCCAAGTCATTGACAAGTAATTTCTGTACAATACAAAGTTTATACGAATGCCCGTTTCATGTTTTATAATTTAGTGAATAGAAGTTTTCTTGTAATTATACTCTCGAGCAATTAGTTTAACAGAAACGTCTGTATTATTTTTCGCTACAGTCAACATTACATTTTCATATTCTTTTTGGCAAATTCCCAACAGAACTAATTTTTTTCAAATTTTCGAACTTTACTAACGATAGACTGACATATGTACATAATATATAACATTTAGAGTATGCGGTGTTAAATAACTTCTTCCAGTTGTCTTCATCTATCTTCTCCGTCTATGTCATAAATAAAGGTGACGTAATCACTTAAAAACGAATGAATGTAGAAAAGTGATAACGCATAAAGATGTGCAGTTTTAAAAAAAAATCGTACGTGTTTGAGGATTTTTCTAAAGAACACTTGTTTAAATCCAATCCTATCCTATATTCCATACCCACCGAGTACGTAGCACTGTGTCAATCTGTATATTCAAGCTAAAATCAAAACTTGTGTTTCTATATGGCTGGCATTTGTGAAGACCATTGTCGACTAATGTAAACTGAACTCCAATAAAATATTGAAAATAACTTGATGATTATTCCAATATTTGATTTGGAGTAAAAATTTCAATTTGATTTGATCAAACTTCTCAAATTACTTGGGCTCTTTTTTTTTCATAGGATTTATTATATGTATCAACGTTGGCGTTTACAGTTAAAATAGAGAGCAAACGTACCATATAAGAAGAAGGTATGTATATTTATAAGTGACCTCTTATGCACGAAGAATTTCTTACACAAACATTGAGTGATAAGGATATTGCTACAGTTAACCGGCATACACGCATTCTTTCTTTTAGTTATAGCGGCCTATATTTTAAGTAATATTACTTAAGTAGAATAATTTATATATCGTTGACATTTTTTAGAATTATCAGTACGTCTGTGTCGATTATAATAAAAGCGTAAATATTCGTAACAAAAAATTATTAAGAAGAGACGATATAATAATAAGAAATACATATGTACACTCGAACGTTTTAAAACCGACTCAAACTGCCATAAAACCCGATGAAAGTATGCTTTATTGCGGTACCTGAATGCAAAGCAGAAATAGTATGGTCAACTGTATGTAAATTACTAGATATTTATATGTATATACAATATATTTTTCTATTAAATCCAGTTTCATATGCAAGGGATCATTTATAAATTCCTAAACCGATAATTTCTTAATGTGAGCTTAACATATCTATAGTTAAATCGCTATCGCATACAATTTCACTATAATTCTAAGTATACAGCGTGTTCAAATTGAAGTCGGCACTATTGTTAATTTTGTTACTACTAAAGATACGATGTTGGTTAAATGACCAAAGTAGTAGCGTTTTTTCTTCCGCTTACGATGGTAAAATTTTAAAAACAATTGAACTTCGGGTTTTCGAGATATTAAAAAAAATAACATTTTTTTAAATGGAATACCCTGTATGTTTTTGCACATTTTGAATGACAATTTAATTTCAAACAAAATCTATTAATACATAGACACCCAAAAATTAACAAATAAATGAACTACAAGCATTTATATGTACCAGTTCAAGTTGATCTAAATATCGTGTAGAGCCAATGAATGTCCGACTATTGGCAAGTAAAAGAAACATTTTATTATCATCTATCATCTAAAGCGAACAAAAAATCGTTGGTGGTTTGATGGTATTTTTAGTTTTTAATCGCTTGCTAATAGTAATAATAAAAACGCAATTTAGCTTTTTTGCTTCAATTTTATCTTTATTATGAGCGTAGACAGAATCGATTTATTCCATTAGTTTTAAATTTTTCAGGGATAACTAGGACAGCAACAAAAGATACATAGTATCTGTCAAGGTTACGAGTGTTAGTTTAAACATCTTAAGTACACAGCTATTTGAATTTGCTCCAACAATGGCATTTACACAATTAGAAAATAATAATACTAGCTTTACCTTTACGTCCTTATAGTTTCTAAGAGTAGAGTGATTATGCATTCAATGTTTTGCATTCAGAATTTCCTTTTTTGTTGTTCAAATAAGATTAATATTGGCAAAAATAAAGAGCAAAATGTATTTTTCGATAACTAGTCAATGTCTACATGATTTTCCATTAATGCTTGTATTTCGTTTATTTGTTAATTTTTGGGTGTCTATGTATTAATAGATTTTGTTTATAATTAAATTATCATTTAAAATGTGCAAAAATATACAGGGTATTCCATTTAAAAAAATGTAATTTTCGTTAATATCTCAAAAACGCGAAGTTCAATTGTTTTTTAAATTTTATCATCGTATTCGGAAGGAAAAACTCTACTAGTTTGCTAATTTAACTGACATCGTAGCATCAATAATAACGAAGTTAGCAATAGTGCCGACTTCAATTTGAACACCCGGTATATGTAATTAAGAAATTACATGAATAATAATATGTATGAGGGCAAGATATAAAAGTCTATTACTTATTAGAGTGGATCGAAAAACGCGTTTTTTTCTGCAATACAATTCTAATAACGCGAAAAACTTGCGCATAGGTGTCATTATAAATGAAAAAATATTTTAAAAAAATTTTTCAAAATTTGAAATCGCGCAGAAGGCTTAAAGTTACCAAAAAAGTCAAAATACCGGTAAATTAAAAAAAAATGCAAAAATTAGAAAAAACACATTTTTTGTGTGTGTTTTTAGAGTGTCCTTAACACATACAAAAAATAATTAGACCCATACGTGTTTTAGTGAATTCGCGCAAAAGGTCTAAAGTTGCGGGTTGTATCGCAAAAAAACGGATATTTCATGATTTTCGACGATTTTTAAATATGTGCCAAAACCCATAAAAGTTTTATTTTTAATTTGTAATAGTGTAAAAACTATTCAAAATAGTTTTCCCAATCCAGAAAAAATACTTTCAGGCCTGTTATTCTTTAACTGTATTCGTGCAAAAGGTCTAAATTATAGTATAAGTTAAGTTATAGTCCCTTAAAAACGCCGTTTTCCATATCTGATGAGTGTTTATTTAACACATTAGGTTTGTAGTAAGACTCTAACAAGTGATTTCTACATCCACCCTACGCAACCAACCAACCAGGGTGAATTTTATTTACAATATTTACAGTAACTATTTACTTTGAACAATGCATATGTTCGTTGTAGGCAAAAAATTATTTACATAAAAGCCCCTTTAAGTTCTGACTTTTAATTAAATGTGGGCATCAGTTGTCTTGACTTTAAAGTAGCTCTAATATAACCATCTCGATTTCCATGCCCGCACACTTTTTCTGCTGCTTCTGTAACCAGTTTTACATACCTCTCAACTGACTGGGTGAGGCATGGGAATTTGAAGTAGTTAAACACTGATAGCACTTTGTCTTTCAACAAAGAAGCAATGTGTTCAGTTGGCATCTTGGAAAGTAGTGGCGGCGGTGTTAACTTGCAGATTGACCAATCAATATTCATTCGGTATAGTCGTTTGCACTAAAATTTATTGAAGGTATTTTGAAGTCTCTTACGTAACCTTCAGCCGATGGGTCATTTCTGGATTTAAGGATCCTCCTGTAGCCAAGTTCTCTAATGCTGCTCGCAACTTTGGGTCTTTTGCGCGAATTCAGTAAAACAAGAATGGGTCTAATTTAAATTTAAAAATTTATTTTTTTTGCATTTTTTTTAATTTACAGGGATTTTGACTTTTTTTTGGTAACTTTAGGCCTTCTGCCCGATTTCAAATTTTGAAAAAAAAAATGTTAATATTTTTATTTATAATGACGCCTATGCGCAAGTTTTCCGTGCTATTAGAATTGTATTGCAGAAAAAAACGTGTTTTTCCATTCACCCTATTACATATACTTTAGAGAATGAATGTTCGCATGATGGTGCAGAAAATGTCCTTCAGAACCAACCAATAATTCAAAAGTTTTTTCTGTGTATTAATTTGTTTTCAGTTTGACTGCCTTTTCGTTTACCTTCTCTATTATTTGAAATAAATTATTATTTGTTTACTGTGTGTTTTGTTATAAATTCTCGAATAAAATCAGTGTTTTTAACGAAACAAACTTAAGATGAACATAGATTCCTGTCTATCTGCTTCGATAAATAATTTTTCTTATGGTTCTAAAATTGATTTGTATTATTATTTTATTTGCGTTTATATGTCATTAATGGTAATGGGTGTTGGCAAACGCTATACTACGTAATAACGCAGGTATTAAAAGTATCTGAAAAAGAATATATTTCTGCAGCGATCTTCCCATTCATTTCACATTACGTAGCTATTTTACCTGCTCATAAGCAAATTGCTTTATTACTACAAACATCCAGTTAAATGTTGAAAGTTTCTGTGTGCGCTTTTAGGTCTATGTCGCTTGTCGGGTGAGTCGATTCTAAAACGTTCGAGTGTACATATATTCATTTACTGTGTATAAAAGATCTGTTGGTACATTAAAAGACATTATTTAACTGAAAAGTAACAAAGTATAATTTGCATAAATATGCACAAGACGTACTAACATGTTCCAGGTATATAAGCTTTTTGGTGCATTTCAATCCAGTCAGACGATTGTTTTTATAAACGCAAAAATATTTTTAAGTGATTTTCAACATTCTATCAACTTTCTTTGCTAGAGCTAGACTAATTTCTTTTGTTTTGCCTTCTGGTAAATACTTATTTAGTCATTTTTGATTAGTCAAGGCCTTAATTGACAATCTACAGTACGAAATTATGGTATTAGGACGAATGTGACAATAACTCATGGTTAGCCTATAGATGGCGCAAGCAGTTGAGAAATTATAAGGCATAAATTATGATTATTAAACTAACTCTAAGCCACACTCTTAATCGCATTATTCAAGGTGAATCTTTTGACTTTATTTGCCATTTGGGTATCGTTGTAAACTTCTTTAAGTTCTCTTAAAAATACGCGTTTCTAGTAATGTAGGAAATCAAAGTTATATCTTTGTAAGATCGAGAGAAATATGTCGATTTCTGCCATTTTCTCAATTTACAAAGTTTGAAGGTTGAATTTTTATTAATTCCATTTTTGGTTGGTTTTAATGTTGACAAAAGGTGATATTTCCTTATACAAATACCTCAAAAATAAAGAATGCTACAAAATTCAGACTTAGAGTCTTCTATTAAAATGAACAAATACGTGTTTGTAAGGGAAGGTGGGGTTTGCGATGCATCTGTTAAACTATGATTCAATAGCACACGCGGGTTGCAGTGAATAGAGAACGGGATAGAATAATTCGATATTATTATATACAGGGTGTTATAAAAAAGTAGATTAATTCGTCAACCATATATTCTTTTAGCTAAAATAATGACATTTTTAATTAGTTTTCAATGCAAAACTTAATAAAATACAAAAAAGTTAGACAAATCATCAGCTTACTACAACAAAATGGTAAGTCCGTAAATGTTGGACTTAACACCATTTTAATAAAAAGAGAAATCAAGTTTATCACACCCCTATTTCATCTGTTAGTTCCTTGAGTTTTTTTTTTGCAGAAATCATAGAGAAGGTATCTTTAGATAAGAGTAAAATCTGCACCAAACCTGAAAAATATATTCAAAACACACCGAAGATATTAATAATTATAGTGTTTAAAAAATTAACTTTGGCAACTTGTATATTAAGAAACAAACGTTCAAATACAAAATGACATAAGGGAATTTTCAGTGTTTTAACCCAAGGTCCATATGGTTAACGGATTGGCCTACTTTTTTGTAACCCCCTGCATTTCAAGTGATATTGACACAATCAGTCAACTGCAACTTTTAGATAATGTATAAGAAAAGCTATACATACAACTAAGTTATGTTGAATTGAAAAGATCCATGTTGTAAGGTGAAGTATAAAATGTAGAATAAAAATAATCCTCTATTCCTTACAAAATATTTGTGTAATTTATTCCAGATACATGTTTCGGCAATTAGCCATCATCAGTCTAGAATCTACAAATTATAATATTACAGAAAAACTTTTTAAACTACAATAACTATGATTAAAGTACTTCCAGTCAAATAGAAACCAAAATGTACAACATGTTTTTAGATGTCTAGAAGAATATTTAAAGGATTGGATATAAATCCTTTAAATATTAACTGTTTGTCTCGTTTTTAATTTTAATGTCTCTGTACATGCATACATACATATTTAATTCCCACATATCTATAAATTGTGGATAAAAATGCAGATATACAACCACAAGTGCGGTATGCTTGATAATTCCAATATTTACATTTTCTACATTTTTAAATTGTTTTCTTCTCAGAAACATATAATCGTTTTGTTAGCTTTGAAACAATATTCCAAGTTGATACTGACGCGATACGTTCACGGAAATACCCACACAGATATGTCGACGGGTTTCTTGCACCGTGTCAGCTTGAATCGACCTCACGCACAGAGCGAAAAAAAATGCTAATACACGTCGCATACACACGACGTGAATCATTAATTAAAATCGAATCACCCATGCCTGACTCACACTGGAACTATTAACCTTAGCATTTCATCCGCCCATTGCCTTCTATTGTCACACACACAAAAGAATTAGATGCCATAAGAAGGATCTGGGATCTTATCTAGATGGAACGTTTTTTTCTCTTTATAACTTAAGGTGAAGAAAATATTATTGTACGTGATCTAGTTTGAAAACTACTGTTAAAGTAGATCGAAGACATAAATTGAATAAAGTATTAACAGAGCAACATTGTTATATAATATAATATGTATTATAGAGTAAATATTGTAAGATGTGGCACAATTACATACAAATACCACTGAATGCTTATAAACATAACTTTAATTCCAAACGTAGAGTCATTCAAACTATGAAACTAATGGCATAACTAACAACTGCTAAGTTTTCTAACAATTACAGTCGCAGTTTCAATTTTTTGTGTACTTTACGACTAAATTGAAACGGACAACATTCTATATTTTTATCTTTGTGAGTGCAACGTCAACGCAATTGAAATGAAATTTAATGCAACATGTTTTGCTCAATATTTTTTCCTGTTCTCATAACACTGAAAACAAATTTAACGGAAACATTAAGCTCTTTTGATGTCAATTTTTGTTTGTTAATTCGTTTAAAAGATGAAAAAATTATAAATCTACAAATACAAATTAAATGAAATAGGCACATAATTATCTTACGTCACTTCTTAAGGACTTGGAGAAGAGCTAAGTATCAATCAAGCAAAGCAATAGTTGTTTTGTTTATTAAAAGGAAGGAGTGTTCTTTGAATATACTACTTCTAGACGGAAAAGAAATATTATATACCACCGAAACCAAGCATCTGGGAGTAATCCTTGACCAAAGGCTAAGTTGGAACACTCATTTAGACAACAGAGTCTTTTTTGACATGCCAAAGGGTTATTACCTACGCTACTCTAGTATGGTGTTCTCAAACCGACGCAGAGACACCATAAATTATGTTGCAGAAGTTGCAACGGCTCGTCTCTCTGGGAATCATAGGCACGATTTGCACCTGCCCTGCTGCTTCAAAAGAAGTGCTATTAGGGCTAACACCAATACAAGTGCTAGTCAAAAGAACTGCTGTTCCTGGCGTACACGGATGAAGACTATTGTACCGTTTAAAAGATGGCAACTTAACAGAACACCTAAAGATTCTAGGAGATCTTCCAAAAGAAGTGGAATTATTAGACAAACCAACAGGCAGCAAGTCTGTCAAACTAGATCATTAATAATCATTCGCGGTGTTACATACAAGTCATGAGGAATGGAGTTATGATATGCCAAAATATAAAAATGGATCACTTGTCTGATACACACATGGAGCTAGATTGAAGGGTGGCTGTTGAAGTTTATGGTCCAAACATCAATCTTTCAACAGTCTCCAACTCCAACAAGAATTCCACATAGAAGATCGTGCTCCCCAACGATCTTCTAGGTGGAATTGTGTCACTTCTTTCTCTGGGTGAAATTACACGCCATTCTAGAATACCCGATGAAAGAAATAGGCAATTGAGCAATTAGCATCCGTAACGAACGCAACACTGAAATATTCCACAGCACTTCCTGAATGTCCCAATTAATTCCACAACCTAAGCAATTTCTACGCAGCACCTCAGTGTTATTTAAATTTCACTAGAAAATATGTTATGCAATAACAAACACAGAGCAGAAACATTCATGTGCTGAATATCTAGAATATAAATTGACCAATATTCAAAAATAAATGACTGCCCATCATCTGGGACAAAATATCTTTCAAAACACGTGTGACTCGCCCCATATTTTTATTTGAACATTTTAAAGGGGTAGCGAATTGGGCGTTGGCCACTTAGATTGATACCTTGGTTTGGCAATTAGTAGTGTTCTAGTTCTAGTTAAGGACATTGCCAGTAATCATCTGCGAAGCCGTTAATACAAAATTCTCCTGATTATGTTTCACAAGTATTTACCTCTAAAAACGAAATCTAGTTTGTACTGTATATTGCATTAATGTTTAAAAAAGAAAATTAAAAGCTCTAAACACATACATAATAAATTCATACATATCAATTAATAACAAAAAATATTTGAGAAGAAACGAAATGATACTAAGTACTCACTCAGAACGTTTACAGAATACTCTTGGAATCTCTTCCCTTTAACCATTCCTCCACTTACCTAAATATTTACCAACCTCCTTTACAGTACAAACGGACTATTATATAGAAAACCGCCATATAGTCACAAGATAAAATACTGTTTTCCTACAAAGGAACTAAAAAACAAACAAGATTTTCTTTCTCCCAGCATTCGTTCGCAAATCTCGTAAGTTAATAATGCCCCTCTTAATCTGTTAACCGTCTCTCGACACAGATATTCTAACTGGCGGAGAGCAACATTCAAGCTTTATCTTCTTCCTGTTAAACGAGGAGCGGCCAGCGAGCGCTCTACCACTGCATAAGAAAACAGATGCTTTGACAAATTTAAGTGATAATCGGATTTTATGTGGGCGCCCGTCGTAAAAAGTCCGACGTCGTCGTTGGCTGGCGCTTTCGAGAGGGTTTCGCTCGTGTTTCCTCGTTGTTTATTGAACGACTTTAACTAGCAGCGTACGACGAGCGCAATGCACTCACTGCTTCAGATACAACTGCTACTGATGAAGTTCCAGAAAAAAGGAAGTGACTAGCACTGGATGGTAATTCATTGACATTGATTTATGAGGCGTATATACACCACCGTTCAAGTATTTGAGGACATTGCCATCCTAAAATAGAATACATTAAAATGATAATGGCCACAGTACTAGTTGGTAAATTTTGAAGAAAAAACAAACACGCTCGAAAATAAAAGTAGAAATGAAAATCTGATATAAAATACAGGGTGTTGTATTTGAAATAACCGAGTTATAATTGTTTGAAATTGTTGGAATTGAGTGGTATGTTCAAAACGCCCTATATAAAAAATTAAATATTTTAAAAGACAAGACACTTTAGTAATCTCCCAAGTGATGCCAAATTTTAAGTCAGTAGTTTTCCTCGAAAAATAAAAAATAAAACTTAATACATATATCAAAAACTATTAATTAAACTAATGACATAGGGAATAATATATTAAATTTACTCAAAATTTGGTGGGGAATTTAAAAATAGAATAAAATTACCATATATTCTATTTAAAATAAGATAATTGGTATGTATTTGCGGTGTACAGGAAGTAGATCATGTGAAAATATTACATTTAAAATCGGCATTATCGACAATGTACTCGTAACGTGGTAAAATGTTACACTTCGCCTAACTGTATCTCTAAGAACTTCTAATCAAAACTCTTCGTGCCACATCCGATATAAGTATTATACATATACGGTATATCTACTTAATCTCTCTACACACTGCAAAACTTTTTATGTTTTAGTTTATGAAAAACTTTATAAAATGTTCTCCTTTATCAGAAAATCAGAGTAAACTGAAGTTTTATGAAATTTAAAAAATTATACTAGGGGAATGTTCTTCGGTGTTTAACTTCAGAACAACAAATAGCTATAATAGGAAACCTTTTCTTCGGTGATACGGATTATTAGCCTCATCATTAACTACTACAGATTTATAACATTGTAATTATTGCTCCAGCTACAGTTGTTAGTTTTGCCACTTGTTTTTTTATTTCTTTTGACAAATTTGAAGTGAACGTTATTATTTGCTTTGTAATATCGTCAGTTTTGTGCGTTAGAGACAGTAAATGTCTGTTGTTTTGAATAGGTACCTTGTAAATGATCCCTGGAAAATCTATTAATTCTAAATCAGTAATAGATCATTTTAATATACCACGTAACGTCTAAAATGCAATAGATTCTGTTACACTCAAAATATTAAAATAGCATAGTACAGTCTTGTTGTTGTGCGTATAGTGTACTTAAAATATAATAGAATATTGTTATGATATATTTAGAATAAAATAAATGAATCTATACAGTTAATTTTATTTCACCGACAACTTTATTTTAGCTCGAAGCTAGTATAAATCTGAGTAAATTTTTGATAGCAACAGAAATAAGGTATTTGTGCCAACAAAGTTGTTTCTTTATTTTTATATTTTTACATATCAGAATGTACATGGTGGCTGTCGCTGGCTTAAATGCTTCAATCTATTGCTGCCATCATACAATAATAAATAACATAGTAGTTATATATAATATATAATCGTATCTCACACTAACTGATATTACTATACACACGGAACTGCATGTACCTATTATGTTCGGTTTATACACCAGCAAAAAAATTTATACTAAATTTAAAATAACATTTCCATCGAAAAACTGTATAAAAAACTAATTTCTTCCGTAACGTAAAATTAATCTCAATTAAACAAGATTTTCACTTTTGATAGTACCTTGTTTTGTATAGAATACAGTGGAATCTCCCTTAACGGACACTTCCTATAAGCGGACACCCCCTTTGAACGGACACTTTTGCCAGGTCCCGGCAGCGCTTCATAAGAAAAGCATTGCTATCGCTCCCCTTGAACGGACTCTCTCTTGAGCGGACGTGGACACCCGCTTTACAAAAAAATCCCTTGAACAGACATTTCGTTTGGCTCGGTTTGTCATATTTACTACATCACATAACATAGTTAAATGTGGGTATGGTATATAAATATTTTCTCTCTCGCATAATATTTTCAAACTAACGTTTTTTCTACAATTCTAAGCTACAGAAATAACTGAATCCTTGGGTAACAACACTTTCAATGCCTCGTCCGCTTAATAAGTTTAAAATTCGTCACAATATTACGTTCAAAACGATATCTGGCAAAGTCGCCTCTGTATTACCAAACAAGACCATGAATTTAAAAATCAAAAATGTGTGGGAGGAAAATTGTCTAAGGAAAGGAACAATATTGCACTGTGCGAACATGGCCGGAGACAAAGAAAAGTTGCTGGCTATTGGAAAGGCATCTAGACGAAGAGCTTTTAAAAATTTAATAAAAGATAATTTACCGGAGACATGGAAATCAAATCAATGGTTAGAAAATTTCGATGGGAAAATGGGACCACAAAACAGGCAAATTTTACTTTTTCTGGACAATGCGGCATCGCATCCAAAAAAACATGAATTTTAAAAACATTAAAATGCACTTTTTGCCTCCAAATTGTACTTCAATCAGCCACTTGATCAGGGTGATATTAAAAATTTTAAGCATAATTACAGAACTTTGATACTGAAGCACTTACTAGCAAACATTGAAATTTCTAACACAGCCAATGGTTTAGTGAAACGTATAAATTTATTGGATGCAGTTTATTTTGCTAAAAGTGCATGGGACCAAGTTACTTCTGAAACAGTTCAGAACTGTTTTCGAAAAGCAGAGTTTACGTTTAACAGCCAGGAATATCCGACAGCATTTGATGTTGATTTTGAACCTGAAGATGAGTTGCCATGAAATCTATTTGCCGAAATTCAGATAAGAGGTATTGCAAGGGTTAGTGGGCAAAGCTTAAACGATTTTTATCATGTCGATGATAATTTACCAGTTGAGAGATCACCTTTGGACTTACGCGTACGATTACAAGAACAAATTTCTGAAGTTCAAGATATTTCTAATGACTCAACAGATGAACTTGAACCTTCAGATCTTCAAGATGCAAGAAACAAAATCGTAACATATAAGGAGGCTTTCGCTAAAGCGCTTATAGCGTTTGTGAAATGCCAAGGTGACACAGAAACAATGAATATAACTTTCATCGCTTGACTTACAGTTTCAAGATGTTATTGCCAAGACCAAAACACGCCTAACTAGAATGGAGGAATATCTATTGTAATATGTAATATAGTATGTATGTACTTATAAAACATTTTAAACTTTTATTACATATGGAAATACCTATTTACATATTAATGATTTTTTGTTATTAAACCCAATTGAATTGTTTATTTCTTTACTTTTTAATAAAAGTATGTTTGGCAATAAAAACTAATCATCTTAGAAAAATGTTACTCATTTAAATTAGTAGTTTTCTCTTGACCGGACAGCTCCCTTGTACGGACACAACTCAATGGTCCCTTCGGTGTCCGCTCAAGAGAGATTTCACTGTATATGTATACATATGTATGTATTATTTTACCCTACAATTTGGTTCTCGTTTTTTCATCAATTCAGTTTTCTTGAAACATATATTCTACCTCTTAAACTTGGAAAACATCTTCTGTTTTCCTATTATACGTTCTTGTAATACAATATGAATTTCTTTCGATTTCATACAATGTTGAAGTTGGTTATAAAAGATTCCGAACTTCCTTGCACAAAATCTTTCTTAAATTAAACACCTGATATAATAAAATTGAAAGGATTCGATTTCATTAAACTACCAAGTGAAACTAAATCCAGGAGTGACGATTGAAAATAAAAATACAATCGTGTATAGAAACAAATAACAAGGTCGTTCGGAACAAACATTTGATTGTTCATAATCACAATTTTTTATAATAATATAAATTCATTACTTAACAAATAAGACGATATTCTAATTTTTATATGCTTGTAATAATGCCGTGATCAGCACCAAAACCAAAATTCTCACTCATCCATTCATTCAGATTTGTCCCTGTATTCTCTGCAAAATAACTCTTACAATTGTTCGCACCGTCACACCTGTTGATTCAAAAATTGATTGTTTTATTTCATTTAAATTCACTGAAGTACGTATATGTTTCCACCAACTATTGTGTAGATTAAGAACCACCTCATGTATATTGAGTATGTTATGCTTTATCGCATAGCGTAAATACGCTGATACGCCACTGATAAGTACCTGCAAATATTGCTGTAAGTAAATAAGCGCATGCGGTTTTAAAAGCGTTTATGGCTAATTTTCTTCCTGATACCAGCAATAATAACTTGAATGGTGTTACTTTATCCAAACGTAAACACTAAAATCAATTCATGTATAATTTTTTAAATAAAATTTCAGCAATGTTTTGAGTGTAATTGTTGAAAGGACTGAAATAAAAATTATTAGTGCCTAATATACATATAAAAAGCTCTCTCTAGCTTCTATAGCCTTACGAAAATCTTCATGGTTGTCTTCACGATGTGCTAAACGTTATGAAGTTATAATTTTTAGATATAAATATTCTTCTGTAGAAGAACAGTGAAGAATGAAGAGTTAGTTCTTTACTAGGAGCTATACGACTATTTTCTGTGAACTACATATGGTGAACGGCCTTTGCTGTTGTCGCTGTGTATTCCAAAGGATTGCCGTGTAAGTAGAGGGCATCACGACTGGAATTTTCGTATCATTTCTCTGTTGTATTTTCTCGCAATATATTCAATAAGGCATTCTAAAAGCTCCCGTTCGCCTGAACATGTTTCTTTTCTTAACGTGGATCCTATTGCAATCACAAAACGAAACACATGTCCTTTAATAATAATAATCCATAATAATCCATGCCTTAGCATCCCCCAACAGCTTGCGCCAATTACAGGGGGCATCGGCTGGCCATGAGTTATTATTACGCCTGCGGCTGTAGACCGACTTAAGATGTTACCTTTCCGCATTTGCCGTGGAATTTGGAAAACTACAGAAAACCAAACTCAGAAAGGAAGCACCGGGGTTCGAACCCGGTACTGCCGGACTGCTAGTCAAGTGTGCAAGCCACTAAGCCACCAGCCCGACAAAATTATATTGTATTTTCGTCAACAGGATATGTATCGCCTCGTACACACTTAGCCACACTTGACTATTCTTTGCAATTTCTGTTTACGTACGAATTAGACATTTATTACAATTAAATGAAACATCAATATGGAATACAATAGCACGCCAGTTTTTCCATTTTTATGTTTTACCCTACTTACATGTCTTCTATAATCCCTTGTATACATCAAAGATTTGTGACATACATTAACATTATATGGGCAGCATCATATTATAAATCAAGAAATCCGAAAATACACTAATTTATTATGTTAGCTAGTGGTAGTATTTTAGTCTTTTAGCACGCTTAAGACGATTATAATAACTAGCAAATACTAAATAGCACCTATTTAGTATTACTTGGAATGGACGCACAATACATTCCCGTCAACTGCGTCGAGGTAGCTGTACCTACTTTCACCCCGTTGTAACAAGAAACAAACCACTGCTTTAATTGCAACTTAAAATTTCCATATTTGCATTTTCTTAGAATTTATTATAAGAAAAGACGAATATGCTTCATCCAATACGCATCAGAATATTTGCCCGTGATTGAAAACTTGTTTTCCTCCATTTGTGTATTATAAGAATAATATTTATTTCAAAAGAAAAAGTTGAAAAGCTACATAACGCCTGAAATATTGTTAAGTTAGAAGCACTTATAACTATATTGATAGCTTCAACATAAAGAATTACGGCATTTGTTGAAGTTAAGCTGTATAGTAAATCATTAATACGGAATAAAAATAAGGTAAGCACCAAAATAGAGCCCTGGAGTACAGTAATCATTTTTGTATTCTGATTGTTCGTTTTCTAGCAATATACAGGGTCCGGCAACGAAGCGGGGACGGAAGATTACACGCTTATTTGAAAGTTTGTCAAATATTTAGTCATGGGATATTCTTCCGCACCATCAAGTGCACGTTTTAAAAATATTTTGTTTTATACAGGGTGTTCCAGATGGAAATGCCAGACTAAAGTTGCATTTTTTTAAATGGAACACCCTGTATATTAATAGACAATATTATCCGCGCTTGAAAGCTGGTTACAACTATATAATGTTGTATAGACCTAAAGTTGATAGTTTCTGCGTAAACAATGATTTTACTTGATAAATTGATACATTTCAGTAGGCTATTCTGCATAGGGAAAAACAAAAGATTCGAAACCAACAGAGTAGAATATTTTTTACTAGTATGGACTGTCGTTACTATGTGAAATAAATTCTGCAGCTGCTCCTTTATACAGGGTGTTCACAATTTTGCAAAATCGAAGAAATCTCGAAATTTTTCAATGGAACACCCTGTATATTTTTTACTCATTGGAAAGCCCTTTTACTACGCTTTCTATTGATACCTCATTTGATGCACCTGGGATGGATTATTTTCTAATTATTTCTTCTTAAAGTTGGATTAATGAGAAATGCTTATATTTTTAGTAGCTAATTTGCACTTCAAACCTATTGTAAGATTAGATATTCAACAAATAATCCATAAATGGTCTATAACAAGAAGAAACTCCATTTAGTATGAGAAACAATTGATTTTCATTCAGCGGTGAAAGCAAACATTAAATTAATATAAAGTAATATATAGCTTTTTCAATAGATTCACTGCTGATCAAGTTATCTGGTGTTTTAAGCTTGTATACTTAATAACCAAGTTGTAAAAAATTTCGTTTTGTGTTATACAGTATTTCGTTCAATCTTTAAAAGCAATTGTTATATTGTCTAATTTTAGTAGGTACCTACTCAAGAAATGGTAAATATGATATTTATTCTTGAGGAGTGTACAAGAAATTCTCTCCTAGCAAGTAGAGTATATGCAGAGAGTTTTCCAAACCTTGAAAGAAGACCGGAAGCATTTGAAAGATTATTAGAGAAATTTATAGAAACTGATGGTGTAACCTACAAGAAGGGAGAAACAAATAAACCGGTAATCAATAAACAAAGCGAACTGGCCGTATTATTAACAATACAGGAAAATTTACATACAGAACATTTAGAGCGAGTAAGGCCAGCTAGAAAAGAGATAGATCTAGAGTGGGGCGGTTGTAAAACATATACGGAATTAACGCATTGGCGAGCGTGCTATTCTGTATATGTTTTACAACCGCTCCGCTTTAGATCTATCTCTTTTCTAGCTGGCCTTAGTCGCTCTAAATGTTCTGTATGTGGAGAGATGTAAGTATAGATGGTATTTCAAAGGTAACAGCTACTGAAGGTAGGAGCTTGCGTTTGTTGAGTATCTACTAAAATTAGTCAATTTCTTTTAAAGATTGAACGAAATACTGTATAACACAAAACAAAATTTTGTACAACTTGGTTATTAGTGTACAAGCTTAAAACTGACACGTTTACTTTATATTAAATTAATGTTACCTTTCACCGCTGAGTGAAAATCAATTGTTTCTTATACTGAATGGAGTTTCTTCTTGTTATAGACCATTTATGGATTATTTGTCGAATATCCGATCTTACAGTAGGTTTGAAATGCAAATTAGCTTCTAAAAATACAAGCATTTCTCATTAATTCAACTTTAAAAAGAAATAATTAGAAAATGATCTATCCTGGATGTATCAAATGGGGTATCAATAGAAAGCGTAGTAAAAAGGCTTTCCAATGAGCAAAAAATATACAGGGTGTTCCATTTAAAAATTTCGAGATTTCTTGGATTTTGCAAAATTGTGAACACCCTGTATAAAGCGAGCAGTTGCAGAATTTATTTCACATAGTAACGACAGTCCATACTAGTAAAAAATATTCTATTCTGTTGGTTTCGAATCTTTTGTTTTTCCCTATGCAGAATAGCCTATTGAAATGTATCAAGTTATCAAGTAAAATCATTGTTTACACAGAAACTATCAACTTTAGGCCTATACAACATTATATCGTTTTAACCAGCTTTCAAGCGCGGATCATTTTCTCTATTAATATACAGGGTGTTCCATTTAAAAAAATGCAACTTTAGTCTGGCATTTCCATCTGGAACACCCTGTATAAAACAAAATATTTTTAAAACGTGCACTTGATGGTGCGGAAGAATATCCCATGAGTAAATATTTGACAAACTTTCAAATAAGCGTGTAATCTTCCGTCCCCGCTTCGTTGCCGGACCCTGTATACAGTGTGTAAAGCCAAATGGAATAAATTCATTATTTCGGTTACTGTACATATTTATAAAAAATCCCGAAACACGTCAAATTTAAATTATAAATTGACATTCTTCAACGTGAAAATGCGATCGCTACTTTCAACCCCCTTCGACTGACAGGTACAACCCCATTTTTTAAATAGAAAGTATAGGCTTGTGATATATCGCTTGAAAGGTCTGTTTATTCTCTATTCAAAAATGTTATCGTTTTTAAGTTTGTTATAACAATTAAGATAGAATAAAATAAAATCACGTTGTTATCGAAATTCGCTACAATATATACGCAAAAAATGAAATGTAATGCAAAATGTAAAAAAAAAATGTAAAACACCAAAAAGGACTATGAATGTCAATGAAGTAGATGTTCAAAATGTTCTGTTTGGTGTTTTACATTTTTCTTTACATTTTGCATTACTTTTCATTTTTTGAGTATATTGCAGCGAACGAGTATTTCAGAAGTTATGGTCTGAAATTCCTTTTGTACTGGAATGACTTTTTTATATTGGTACAGTTTTATCGCAATTATTATTATTTTGCCAATATTGCAATATTGTACAGACCGATTCAAAACACAAATGCATTATTTTCTCATCTTATTTAAACGGAACACCCTGTATTTCATTTTAAGAAAGGGAAGGACACTGTATGCACTTTCATTTTCGGAGATATTTAATATTTAATTTTGATCGATGGTTCTCTGTTCATGAGCTGTTCGTGTTTATAAATACAAATACTCTCATATGGGTCCAGTTCTCGTGGCTTATCAACGTCTTTTAATAGTGTGAGATTGTCTATTTCAATATGATGTCCCTTTTCAATTACTTAAATGTTGCGCTACTGCAGATGATTCCTTTCTTGCATACCGAAAATGAGCTAGATGTTCTTTATATCTAGTTTCTAGACTACACACAGAAAACAAATTACTAGGTTTAAGTAAGAATAACTTAATTCAAGTCATTCTCATTCTCATATATAAGCAAATACTTATTTTCTTAGAGCAAGAAATTTAATTTCTTGAAATTTCAAGAAATTATACACTGAATTTTAGAAATCATTTTCTTGTTTAAAGAAAATAATACTTATTGCAAGAAATGTTAAATACTATATTCAAGTAATTAACTTTCTTATATAAAGTTTATTGGGTTACAGTAAGAAAAAGTAGTATTTAAATTAAAGCACTATTTGATTTGGATTAAATATATTCGAATAAGTATATATTAATCTTGATTGATACTTATAATTTCTTGAAATAAATATGCAATAATGTAGCTAAAATAAGTACAGAAATAAGCTGGTTTACGATTCTCGTGTTCTCTGTCGTGTAGAAAATTTCTGGTTCTGAGTTCACTTTTGAAAATCATAAGATTAATCACCTGCAATAAAATCACAATCCTTTATATGATAGAGAAACCACCGAAAAGGTGCATTCAACGACGATTGTGAAAGCCTGAATACTATTTTAATCACAGGAATTAACATTTCCGGGTATTGAATGTCCCTAATTTTGTACGTTGTTATAAGAAAAGGTATAAGGTTATAATCACAATACAAAAGCACATGTGCACATATTACGTCTATTGCATAGTTGCATATAGTGGCAGAAGCACCACCTATAGCATTTTTTGGTTATTTCCATCAAGTAAACGATGTTCTTGTCTGTGCAAATTATTTCTTGGATCAAATCTGATTTTAAGATTTTCATTTACTGTTCCCAAGATATTCAATTAACCTATAGATAGTAAAATTTCTCTTAACAAATAAAAAATTACTTAGGTTAAGTGGATTTCCTCGAGAGAAAATAATTTCCTTTTTCTGTGTGTAGATATAGAGAGTATTTATAGCTTTGTTCGCGGAAGAGATCCCAAATAGATACAGGATATACTTGGAAGATGTTCAGTACTTTTGTATTGCGCATGCGACTCTTGGAACACGAGAGGGAATTTTCTCATCCGCGAACACTACTCGAACGAGTTTCTGTTATATTCATTAGTTAACGTTGCCATCACTGTAACAAATTAAATTTTGACATACTCCAAGTTAACCTTGGTGACTTATAAATGGATTCTGTTGGTGTACTGATATGTGTATTTTGCGGAAAATGTTCAAAATAATGTTGATCTGAGACTTGCGGTACAATTTCTTCAAAAAAATTGGTGGTTTTTGGAACCTTTAATATCTGAAGTTCTTCTAATTTATCATCACTTGATGTGAAATATTCAGACATCTAAATTTTGACTCAATTAGAAGCTCGTACAAACATAACATGTGTATTTCGATATATAAAAAACTTTCCTTTGTATCGTACGTTTTTACTTTAATAACAATTTTAACCAATTTGTTTCCAACTTAACTCTGCTAACCATAGCAAGAAAGCAAGAACAGCGTATTTTCACATCAAAATTTAGAGCGCATGCGTAGGATATAAAATTCTTGCCGTTGATTCAGGATCTACAGAACATGTGACGGACTACTTCGGAATTTGTAAAATGGATTGCGCGAACAAAGAATATTTTGCACCGGTGAGAAAATTCTGTTACCGCGAACGATCATATTTGTAGTGCGCAGGTCTTTGATCCCCGAATACGTTCAGAATGCCGTCCGCGAACAAAGCTTATATTTATAAACATGAACAGCTCATGAACAGAGAACCATCGATTCTTGGAAAATCGGTCTTGTTCGATAATTTAAGAAAGAACAGCCCTTTTCAACACGTGTTAGCGATTAGTTCGGTTTAGGTAAAGAATCGCATACAATGCTTGTTTATACTAGATGAGGGGGATGTTTATAGGGATAGTTTTAATTTTAATTATTCAGTCGGTATTCGGTTGATGATGAGAACCCACGCGTTCTCGAAACACCTATCCCGATTAATCAATCAAAGTTGTGGCGTTTGGTAATGCAGATGTTATATCCGTCCACTAAATTATGTAATTTTCTAAATAAACTAGAATATTGATAACAATTTCGTATTAAAAACACTGAAAATACAGGAGCTTGTAAACTTTTTAGTGTAGTTTTGTACTATGTGCAAGCATATGCAATATGAATATCACTACTTAAATCTAAAACTTCATTTTAAAATAATCTTCTTGAATAGAACTGCAAGAAGCAAATCATCAAAGGCGCGTTGTGTTAGTTTTTCGCATAAAGGATACACGGAATTCTTTTCATGTAATCCGCGTTCCGCAGTACCGCTCGTCCTTCTACGAATTTCAAAAAGAAATTCTTTCGGACGGATACGCTTTCATGTCTAGCATATCAGACGGAACTCCATATTATTTCTCCGCGCACCGGCTTTCGATCTACCGCGGTGACCCATTTTACTCAAGCGGACATTCTTGAAGAGTTTCCGCCGTAAATTCATGCATCGTGATTCACAAACTTACCGCCACGTAATGTTGCACGATGCACTAAGTTTTAGTGTTATCTTTCGTTAAACGTTAACACACACACACACTAACTTGCAGAACTTCTAACATAAACACGTAATAGTTTTGGAAAATTGATAAACATGAACTTTAACACGTGCAACACAGGTAAAACGCCACGCCCTTGTACAAAATTGAATACATGTGCAAACA
This sequence comes from Holotrichia oblita, assembly GCA_023690525.1. Lineage (NCBI taxonomy): Eukaryota > Metazoa > Arthropoda > Insecta > Coleoptera > Scarabaeidae > Holotrichia > Holotrichia oblita. The sequence goes on from CM043017.1 coordinate 104,764,895, forward strand.
CAATATAAGTTAATAGATAGATTTTTGCATAATGTATAGTGTATACAAGATCCCTGACATTCAAGTGTGTTAATAAAAGTAAAATAAAGCATTATTTAAATAGTAAAATGGAAATAATTACGTATGTACCATATTACTCCGGGTTTATGCTTGTTTAATTAATTAATTTAATCTAACTTGAATCCAGAAAGGCTTAAAACTACAAGTCGATTACGTGAAAATTTCTGAATACATACTTGGAACGTTGAAATAATTTTTACTAGAAAGAATTGCAACACAGTTTACAATCCTAGTCATTTGTTATGTAGGATTCCAAGCACTCAGCCATTTAGCTTTTTTTATATGTGGTGGGTGCTTAGTTGCAGTTATTCCGTAAGCTGTGTCACTTGTTTGGCTATCGACGCAGCTCTCGCGGTGTAGTTGTGTGTGTGTGTGTAAATTGTGTTCAAATGGCTTTGTGACAGTATCATATCGCTTTTTATAATGCTGCGCTGCTAATCACTTTGCTCCCAATAGCGAATGGTAAGTCAATCCGGATTTCAACTCTCTGAAAAAATGTCACCGTCCCTCCAGAGAATTGAAACCCGGCTCCTATCGTTCCGCCACATCGATAGTTAGCTGCCTAACTACTGCGGCTATCGACCGGTTTAGCTTTTCTTTAAGTTTTTATGTCGCTTTGTTTGCTTTACTAACTATGTAACTTATTTATTTGTCATTGTTCTTTTTCGTTCAACTTTATTAAAGGTACTGTATTCTGTATTCTTTATTTTCTCAATTTTTTATATTTAATAATTTGTGCTGTGCATGCCAGAACAACTCAATAGAAAAACTCCGATGTATGTATGCTGTAGATACATTACTCAATATCGTACAGAAATATTTTCTAAAACCTATTTAACAAAAACATTGTATTAATAATAATAATTTACGCCGTAGCTTCGTTCAATAGCTTGGAGCTAAGAACAGAAGCCATCAGCTGGCCATGCGTTATTATTACCTCTGCGGATATAGGCCGACTTAAAATTCCCACATTTGGACGTCGAACTAAGAAACAAATGTACTAGCCACTACGAATTTATAAGACATTTTATCCTACATACAACATGTATATATAATGCAATTTTTTCAAACGTCAATTAAATTAAACATATTTCTATTTAAAAATAAAATAAATACAGTTCGGTGTCAAAATACATACAACATCTTTCTAAAATTGGCTTATACAGATATTTTTAATTCAATTAAATGCGATAGAAATTTAACAGCCACTAAATGCGGAGAAAACAAGCAAAAACGACTTCAATGAGCCCAATAACATAAATATTGAAAAGTTGATGATTTCAAAAATGCACTAGGGGTGGACAATGAAAATTTAAAGTATGTGAACAAAGGTAATAATTTTTTGTTAGTCGGCGAAAAAAATGCTACGTAATTGTGTTGTTCCAAAACAAAAAAAACAAGAAAAAAAAAACAAGAAATAGCTTCGATGCTTGTTTAGGGTTGTTCACGTTAGGCCCATACAAAAACAAAATTGCGAAAAATTGAAGGGAATGTGCAGAAGAAAAGCTATCCCGAGCTATTGCATAAAAATACGGTGTTATCGGGCGAATATGTCATGGATAACAATTTCATTTGTATGTATGATGTATGTACATATATAAGAAGTATTTGACTCGTTTGCATGAAAGTAAGCTGCAGTTAACGGTGTAGCCATCGCAAAGCTCACACGCTAATGAAATAATTTAAGTAGAACGATTTGGACAATCTGTCCTATGTCCGCAACAAATCTGTAGAATATCCCACAGGAACAGTGGACTAGCATGCCACACACAAATCTAAAAAAGCTATGATTGTATATATTTGAATAATAACTTCTCTGTTTGGTGTAGATGTATTAATATTCTTAGGTTTTTGTTTAATTTTTTATTTTAATCTAACCTGAAGATTCAATAATTTTAAATCAGCATGTTATCCACTTATTGCAACTAAAACTCGATAGTTCGGAGGAGTCTTTTTTTCTGGAATAAATATAGTTTATAAACAACCGTCACTTTGTATTTTTCCCAACTTGTATTGCACTGTATAAACTGTTAAATAAAAGAATGAAATTGGTGTTGAACCGGTACGGTGCCTTACAGCTGGAATACGGGAACTATCCGTTTTTTCCGAAGTATCAAACAGTGAAATTTATTAAATATTTTTAAAGCAAAAAATATTTCGAGAAAATTACTTGATTTTAGAAAATTATTGTATTTTCCAGCAAGCTTTTAACTCTAACGCAATTATTATTATTCTTCCATTTAATATCAGTCGTTTTAAAATAAAAATGTAAAGTGATTCGTGCTGCCAGTGTTTAAGCACAGGAAATAAAACTCTTACTTTGGTATTACATCATTCGTCTAATAACTACCTAATACCGTCAAAAGAAAAGGAAATAATGTTTTCTTTGTTAATCCTTTTCCGGCCGTTCCTCAACTTAAACCTTGTCGCTTGTCCATTTCAGTTTTGCTAAAGGAATACCGCGCTCTGGTAACGGTTCCTTGAATGAAATCCGAGGTGGTCTTCGAAAAAACACCGCCCGATTTCCTCTCTCTAATTCCGCCTGGTCTCTCTTCTCTAAATGGCCGTCCATCATCTGAGTCTATTTAACTGTAAGTCGGATGTCTGGCATACCGGCACTACACATACAAATGAAGACACGAAACATTCATAAGTCTATCTCTCTTGTGCCTCATTCAAGACATAGTTGGTAAAAGAAAGAAGTATATGATGTTGCACCCTACGGCTAAACTCTCTGAAGGACCAACCGCAAGACATTAATATACAGCCATGTGCGCAAATATAGCCGTTGTGTACCGATTCTGAGTATTAAATGGAAAGAAATTTTAAAAGACTACCTATTTGTAAATGTAAAAGAAATCTAACATTTTCAGAGTAATGTAAGATATGCTTCTCAATTTTGAAAAAATATAAGTAATTTCAAGTTTTTTTTATTGTAAAATTTAACCACAAAAAACAATATAGTGACTGAAGATAGATGTGCATTTCATTTACTAGAAATTAATTATTTTTATTTCATCGAACGAAACGGAACACCCAGTACATACTAGCTTAGAATTATCTAAAAAAAATTGAATCTAAGATTCTAAAATAGATCAATCAAATTAGGACCAACGTTTGATCGTTTTATTTAAACGAACTTACGAAAACTTGATAAAGACTCGCTTTAAGAAAGCTCCCACATTTGCTATGATTCTTAGATACTAGTTATATAGCTCAGTTCACTTTAGTGACAGTAGTTGATATGTCTGCCTTTATCTTACCTTCGTCTCACCAAAATCTTATGTTGAAAAAGGAACCCATATTTCTAGCACATTTTACAAAAAAATTTAAATAAACATGTAACGTCACTACTATAATCATTTTTAATAGATCTTGTATTCAAATACATACCTAATAATATTCACGGATTTCCTCAATTAAACTGAAAGAATTTAGTGATTACACCCAAATTCTCGTAAATTATAATAATCTAGAAACTACTTACTTATATTTAAACATTAAAAATTTATTATAATCAAACTTTACCGGGAAAAACGTAGATGCTATTCATCATCGTTGATATATTACTCGTATTTATATTACTCGTTGTCAATTCTCAGATAGTAGCACATTTATATATTTTGAAAAAGAAACTCATTTTCATGTACATGGTTGTAGACAGTAACAAGACATCAGAAAAACAGAAAACGTGTACAGTCTGTTCCAAAATTAATGGCACCCCGCAATTAAAAGATCCAATAAAAATCATCTTCTCTATAACTCGACACAATTTTTGATTGATGAATATCAATATTGTAATTGCGCTCTAAAATAAATGTCGGTCAAACCTAGTGCATTCGTTTCGCAACAGAAGTTATAATGTATCTTCCATCACATCAAGCGACATTAATTTTGGAACAGACTGTACTTCTAGCTCTCCTTGCTGTACTCTTCTCGTCAAGCTCCAAGACGTTTCTGAAGAGTGGCAATTAAACCGTGAACCGCCTCGGATTGTCTCAGATTGTCGTTATGCGATATATTTTTAAAATTATTACCCGTTGAGTGGTGAACTAATTACGATGGTAAGATTTCATGTTGTTGTTGTTACCAGAGATGATTTATGAGGACGTGTTTTCCCCGACAATCTAAGTTATTACTGTTTATATACTACCAGTTAAAGCAAATTAAATCGTTCCTTTTTCTTTCGAGTATTAACGTGGTGAAGCATTAGCCCCTTACCGTCAATGTTGTTCTAACAAATACCTACTTTAATTTTATTTTGATTAATTATCTTTTGCAACCTTTTATAATGTTTTCATTTTATTTCTTCGTTCATTCGATCATCACCTAGTCTGTCGTATTTTGTGATGTACATTTATTTGTCATTAAACATGGCAATATTATACCAGAATAACGAGATCGTTGATTTTTTATTAGGAAACGGAACAAACCCGTTATATATGACGTGTAATTTGTTAACTATGGTAGAAATAATTTATTAATAATTAATTGCTCCGTTTCGTAATAAAAAATCAACATCTCGCTATTGTGGTATAATATTGCCATCTCTATTTATTATTGCTCTTGTTACTAGATAAAAATTAGATAAATTGTCTAAAATGATTAGTCAAAAATTAGCTAACTAATTAAATCAGCTGAATACATTGAATTTGTTATTTTAGCTAATTCGTGTCCTGTTTTGTCTACTTTAATAGACAAAATGTCCAATGAATATTTATAATATACATAGTAATAATTTATTTCGATACAAATCGCTCTTTTATTTCTCTTATTTCTGCTATAGATATTACATCTTTCCTCGAAGTAGGCTTTGATTGTAAAAGCATGACTAAAAATGTATTCATTATTTATATCGTGAAAATATATATGCTATTTACTGAACTAGATACATTTAAAAGAATAAATGCGAAAGTATTTAACATTGAATTACACCAGTGCATACGTCCGTATAGCATTACAAGTTAATCAACGTTTATACTAGTGTTTTAGTCTACTATGATTTCATTAATGCACAATGTGATTTGTTTTGTAATGCTATTAAACCTTCCATGTCCTTACAGCAGGTTTCCTAAAGAAATGATTAAGAGAGTAACTCTATCTCCATCTTCAGTCAAGTAACCTACAGAAGACGTTAACTTCTCCTGGCAAGAAGTCTGTATTTTAATATGCATATCTTAGTGGATTCTCTCTAACGAACAACAGCTTAAGCATAACAACAAAATCAAAGAGCAGTACTCGAATGTGTAAATTAGCATAAACCGATCTGGAGTACATAAATGATCTAAATATTTCGTTAATTTAAGACAGATAAAATGAAGATGTTTCTAACCATGTCTTACACCAAATATCTACAGTTTAGGAATATTACCTACTTGATTAAATTAATAAATTAGTAGTATGGATAGCAACGTTGGCTTGCTGAAATGTCCAGTTCTACGACGGCATTTCTTTGCCAGAGTCTATTAGAATTATTTTCAAAATGTTGCATATAGGAGTCGAAATTCACACAATCTTTGTAAAGCTAAAATATATAGCGGCACTTGTTTGATGAGTAAAAGCTATAACTATAACATTACCACTACCAACATTCCTACAAATCGCAACTTCAGCTTTCTTGTGCTACCAATAAAATTGAAACCATCAACACTATCCAATATATAATTCTTGTTGTCTGAATTGTTCCACTTCCTAAATAGTGCTATTATTGGATTATAATTACACAATTTTTGCACTACACCATAAAACACTCAATTTGTCTCTGGCTTGTTTGTGTTGCTTCTTTAAAGGTAGTTTTGAAAATTTTTGCTTATCGGAAATATATTACTGATCTCTTAATTAATGGTAAATTCAAATTGATTCTGTATGCCTTACGCTGACATTGCGAGAGGTTAATCGGATAATCTATGGGCAGTGTTAAGCTTTTTATTACAGAAGAGTCAATTGAAACGCTTATTTCTAGAAGCAAACCCTGTATCCCCTTATTTTATTAAATAATGTAATTTTCATATAAAGTATCTCATGCCTGGACATTTTAAATGTGTTTTTATTAAATTTCGTTATTTAACTCATTTTGTATGCGTTCTCTCAGATAATTCGTACTTACCTCAATCTTATGTTTCGTATGTAGAAGTATTCTAAATTGGAAATTTCGCAGTGCAATGTATATGTACTAATTGTTAACGAAAAAAGAAAATTGTATCACTGTAAAATGATGAAAACCAAAATTCAGAATTTCCATTGTTTCATTGCAATGGTGTTCACTCTTCAAAACTACGCAAAGGAATTGTATAATGTCAACAAGAGTGAGGTGCTCGAACAATATTCTGCGCGTCTTTAAAAATTCATATCTTTAGAACCCTTGGAAACAAGCAACCGAACTTTTGAATTACGAAATTGCATTCTTTTTAACTTTGCTTTCATCGCCAAAAAAATTATTTTACACCTATACACTTTAGTGCCTGTAATGTTTCTAATACTAAACATATTAACTGAATCAAATTATGAAATAAAATCCCGTTTGCATTAAAATATTTTTTATCAAAACCTGTCATTTCACGATTCGATTTGCGTGCGTAAAAAGTCAGTTTAAAGACGAGTGCGTAAAAGTAAAGTTGGTACTTTCTGGAACTTGATTAATTTAGTGACATTTGAAAATCATAAATCCCTAACCTTAATAATATGGTCATAAACGATAACGTATTTAACAATATGTATTATTATTATAGTTCTCGTACAAAAAATATTGTACAAACTTCGTGCGTGAAGCATTTCACGAATTCGTGTCCATAAAGCGCTCGCCTACGGCTCGCGCTTTAAACTGGTCACTCATTCGCAAAATATGATTTCACGCACTTGGTTCGTAAATAACTATTGTGGTTTAATGACGTTGCTGTTCTTTTTTACATTAATTAAAGCCCTAGGGTCAATTTTTGATGTGAAATTTGAAATACGAGTACCTACTTAGTTAATTTTTTATTACGACCATGGTTATTCAAATTAAGATATTAGTGAAGGAAGAAAATCTGACTTATGTAGGTAACGTATTTAATACGACGATAATCTATATAATTTTAAATATAATTTACTTTCTTTCTATATAGTATGCTTTAGTTTTGCTCCAGTATAATCTTAGTAGACGAATCAGATTAACAACTCTGGAAATATTTTATTTCAAAAACAAAAGAAATATAAATGACATTGGTGATCATGTTTATGTGTGCGTTGGCCTTATCGTTGTTTAATAATATTAGCTATTTTTACGTATATCGAACTGTCAACCTCATTTCGTCAGTACGTGCGACGCTTATGAAGTTGGAAAATGTTGTTTTAAAACCTTGAAACTATTGATACAAGTACTGAAATGAAATCCCGTATTTACCTTTAACAGGAAGCACTATATATCAAAACGAAAAATACATGTTAAAGTCAACGTCTTTAAGCAATTTTATTCTTTATTTGAAATTGTCAATTAAATTAATACCATGTCATTAGCTAATACTAAAGTGTTAACGCATTTCATTAATCTTTTGAAAAGAAATTATGCTTCCGTTAACATAATTTGATTCTATTCCGTTTAAAAACCGTCACACTTTATGATTATCATTATTATCGATATTATCTAATGACAAATAGGAAACCATCTACATTCAATCCCAACCGCAAAAAGGAATGCAATGATTGTTAATACTAACCACATACGCACGCAATTATAATTAATACTTTATTTTTAACGTAAATCTCTATTTATAGACAACATGAAATTACGAATTGTAAATCGAAAATTTTCTGTAGTAAAATGATTTAACAGCAATCGACTAATACTTTACAATAAGTGAAAATAACCTGTAGAGTCAATAGAGTATTTCCGTTTGTTGCACATTTTTCAGTTTATTAAAAAACTTCTAAATAAAAAATTTAGTAATTACCTGCACTACCATACAAATTTGAAACACTTTAGCTTTAATTTTTCTATATCGTATATTTGCGTGAATGAAATGTATTTAGTTCATTGGCCATTACGTCCACAGAAAACAAAAACCTTGAGATTGTCAAACTTATCTAATCTTCCCTATGTTCACTATTAATGGAGCACTTTTTCTCTTATGCTTTTGTTAAACCGGACAAACTTTAGCTTTAGCCTTTCGTGTCCAAAACAAAATAAACGATCTGATCAATAATTCGTCTGTCATCCGCCAAGACACATGATCCATTATCGTTGGCCTACTTTATCGGACATCTGCGCTTAGGGGAATGTTTATTGGGATAAAACTTCCGCAAGAATATCACCACCATTTTTATCGTGAATTGCATCCGTTCATCGTCGGCTTAGGTAATCAGAGTATTATTGACTTGTCAAATAACATGTCTACGTTGACTGTATGTCTGGATTCTACCTGTTTAAGAAACCCGACACTCTTCTAATTCACAGTAACAAAAGTTATACATATAAACGCGAGAACATTGTATAGCGTACTAGATTAACTTGTGTGATCTCTCAAGCTTAACTAGTCCTGTCTACATCTACAATAACATAAACTCGAAAAATGAGAACGGATGTATAAGGTTTTATAAAAGACTGATAGGTACTTTATTAGAGTTTTATATCTAAAACCAAAACGAAAAAGTGGTTCTATTAAACAGAAAAGACATAAGAAACGGAATCAAACTTTGCTGGGAAATGTTCAAACCTTTCAAGTTATGTAGTCATATTTCTTTTTAATGATATCTTTTCCTATACAGTATGCAAAGATTTTGAACGGTTTCCTTATCTTTTATCTGTATTGTCTCGTACCTATATTAAATGGACTCCCACTACTTTCATCTTAAATGCCCGTTTTCCATCAAATAGCGCTTCGTTACTTATAAGCAGTGAATGTCTTGTGAAATAGTTCAAAACATAAGACTGTACTGAGAAAATTGAAAAAGCGCTAATTAATATGTGTATTAGGTTAATAGTAAGTAATACTTGGATCCATGCATGATGTAATATCACTTTTAATTTTTTATCAGAGCATAGTCTGAAAACGTCGACAAATACCACAATATAAAAACCAAAAAAAATCTTATAATTAATAGGCGCTCATGCTATATTGTTGGAATTCATCCTGCGAATGAATGCAATGAAAATAGATCAAACTGGTCTGCTTCTGATGCTTGATCTATGTATTTTCATTGCATTCATTCGCAGAATGAATTCCAACAATATACTATGAGCGCCTTTTTTTGGTTTTTATGGCATAGTCTATTTGGGGTGAAGGACTTATGCATATAATGATACTTTAGTAAGCATTACGACATATATCTAACTTTCTAAGCGATTATCGCTTACAGCATTTAAACAAACCAAGTGAGTGAAAGTTGGACATAGTTGTACGTAAAATTTAAATTCCATGCAAAGTAAAAGCCGTCTGTATTTTTTCTTTGCATCACGGCATAAAAACATGGAAAGTTGAATTTAATAATAGCAGCTGAGATTAAATTCGTATAAATTATTGATATTAATCGATAAGCGAAAGTGGCATCCGATAATCAAATAATCCTTCATACCCATAAACAACAACTGAACTTAAGCAACTGAATATGAAGTAAATATGTACAATCAATTAATAACTAGATTCCTGAAGCGACCTGTATGTAAACGCTATTTGTTGCATAGCAATATAATGCATATTTTAGTAATTCTCGTTTCTTATATTAAATAGAAAATCAGACAACTTTTTAATGTTCAATAGTGTACGATAAAAATGAAATTAAAATTAATTGGTATATTAAACACACTGGTTGTAGTCAATATAAAATACAAATAAAAAATGCATAAGATGTATAAGATATGTACTAACGGTACAAGCTATTGCCACATAAATGTTTCGAAAGGCTAGTCAAAATCAATCAAAATAAATTGGAATATAAAGATTGTAGCAAAAATTCGTTGGTGACCAAACTAGCTAATATACAGTATCACACAAATTAACAGCAATAACCGCTTTATCTAAAAATTAACGACTCAATTTTAATTTAATTAATTTACCTCCAACTTGGGTCCCATTGGATTATTTCGTTTGGAGATATTTACAAAATCTTGTGTCTGGATGTTCGGTATATATGTAAATGCAAATGTAATTACAAATTAATAACACAAAATGAAATGGATAATTAACAAATAGTAAAAGGAAACTATATACACGTTCTGTCGTACAATTATTATCTTTCGATAACATCCTTCATTTTTGGATTCCAGTTGCAACAGCTTTTAAACTGTATTGCTTTCAGACTATGGCTATAACTCTTGCTGTGTAGTTTGCGTGTGTATATATGTGTTCAATGGCCATGGTACAAGACTATATCGCCGTTTATAATGCTGTCCCATTAGTCACTTTGCTCCCAGCAGCTAATGGTAGATCGATCGATATACAACTCTCCGAAAAAAAGATCACCGTCCTCTCGGAGAATTCAGCCCTGGATCCCAGAGATCTGCCACATCAGCGGGTAGCCTCCTAACCACTGCCGTAACTAATGTTGCGTTCTTAATTATGTCCCAACAAACTCAAACGGGGTACCGATCTATCTACCTATGACCAGCAGCTCTTACCTCTGTGGCTATGGAGCTGTTTACTTATCGCTTTGTGAATACCACTAAACTAATAATATAAATATTGATTATGATTAAATATACCTAAACATTTGGATAAATTGTAGTAAAATTAGCGATATTTTTTTCGCAAAATTTTCGAAATTAAGTCGTTTATACGTACTACGTTTTAGTTATCTTATTATGATTTTTTTCGATACTTAATAATTAGAATACTTAAATGAGTAACTGATTTTAGTAACAACAAAATATATATAAACGTTTTTGCAAATAATTCGATCAACAAAAAATCAACATTTCATAAGTTACACACGTACGGTAGCACATTGTACACATTCCACGATGCTCGACTTTGATGCCTTTAGGGTACTCTTCGATGGTCAATCACCTCGGCATAAGAGAACGGAAAACAACTCAGCTTGATACGGAGGCAAACTACTTACATAGGTCCCTACCTCTGCTCTTGTCTGGTCGCCGTCGTAGCCTGGGAACTTCTCAAACAGGCTGATATTTGTTTACAGAAACGTGATTTTCGCGACTACAAAAGTTTTGTTGTTCACTAAGCAATGTCGCGACTTGCATTTATAACTTATATACATATATAAGATCAACAAACACATTTATCCAGCCGTTACAGAAGGTAAACATCTCTTAAAAATACAGTAAAATTATAATAGAAAATACAGATTTCTTAATTAAACGCGTTATACTTTCCAATAATTCAAAAAATTCACTTGTGTAAATAGAAATATGTATTAAATTTAGAGATGAATAAATGATTATTTGTAACCGCTGTGAAATTATTTGTCAATTAGTACTAATAATAGCTGTCGTAGAGGCAATTGGGTATCCCTCTCACGGCCTTATAAAACCGCGTATCGCGACGCGACCTTCGCCATCGGTCGTCCGAAAGAACGATCTACTGCTTAGGCTATACGACGACGGGGACGTACGCGCCGCCGCCGAGTTATTCTCGAAAAACGAAAAAACCGTTCCGGACCCCCCCCCGAGACCGACTTTGACCGGTCGTATCTTCTAAACGGTACCGTCCACGTCAAAATTACCCCTTACACGATATATTCTTCTCGACGAGTACTAGCCGATACCCGCACGTTCGCAAAAAAAAAAAAAAAAACACAACAAAGATGGCGGACTTTTGCGTAACGCGCGACGCCGCGTTTCGTACACGTACGCCGTCCTCCGCGCCATCGCGAACCGTACCGACGCCAAGAAATCGATTTTTTTCGGGGCCGCCTTCTTTACGCAACACCCTGTATCATCGCGAAAATCATCCTATCGAAAAAGCACTCTCGCCATCCGATTCCCGGACGCCTCCGCACGCAGAATCTTGAAAAAATTTTTTTTTTACGAGACCGCCTTCTTAACGCAACACCCTGTATATTATCGCAAAATTAACGTTATCGAAAAAATACACCCGCCATCCGATTTCCGGGCGTCTCCGCACCACGAATCCAAAAAAAAAAGTTCCTATTTCTATTTAAAAAAAACAAGATGGCGGCCCATTTTGGCGTCGCGCGACGACCTACGATCTTCTAACCGGTCCCAATCGAAAGAGCGGGTCCGTTCCCCATAAGGATACCCCCGTTTAGCTCCGAAGCGACTTTAAATACCTTAAAAAAATTTCGATCCGGACCAAAACCTACGGGGAAAAAATTTCCCCTTTAGTACTAATAATAGCTGTCGTAGAGGCAATTGGGGATCCCTCTCACGGCCTTATAAAACCGCGTATCGCGACGCGACCTTCGCCATCGGTCGTCCGAAAGAACGATCTACTGCTTAGGCTATACGACGACGGGGACGTACGCGCCGCCGCCGAGTTATTCTCGAAAAACGAAAAAACCGTTCCGGACCCCCGAGACCGACTTTGACCGGTCGTATCTTCCAAACGGTACCGTCCACGTCAAAATTACCCCTTACCCGATATATTCTTCTCGACGAGTACTAGCCGATACCCGCACGTTCGCAAAAAAAAAAAAAAAAAACACAACAAAGATGGCGGACTTTTGCGTAACGCGCGTCGCCGCGTTTCGTACACGTACGCCGTCCTCCGCGCCATCGCGAACCGTACCGACGCCAAGAAATCGATTTTTTTTCGGGGCCGCCTTCTTTACGCAACACCCTGTATCATCGCGAAAATCATCCTATCGAAAAAGCACTCTCGCCATCCGATTCCCGGACGCCTCCGCACGCAGAATCTTGAAAAATTTTTTTTACGAGACCGCCTTCTTAACGCAACACCCTGTATATTATCGCAAAATTAACGTTATCGAAAAAATACACCCGCCATCCGATTTCCGGGCGTCTCCGCACCACGAATCCAAAAAAAAAGTTCCTATTTCTATTTAAAAAAAACAAGATGGCGGCCCATTTTGGCGTCGCGCGACGACCTACGATCTTCTAACCGGTCCCAATCGAAAGAGCGGGTCCGTTCCCCATAAGGATACCCCCGTTTAGCTCCGAAGCGACTTTAAATACCTAAAAAAATTTCGATCCGGACCAAAACCTACGGGGAAAAAATTTCCTCTTTAGTACTAATAATAGCTGTCGTAGAGGCAATTGGGGATCCCTCTCACGGCCTTATAAAACCGCGTATCGCGACGCGACCTTCGCCATCGGTCGTCCGAAAGAACGATCTACTGCTTAGGCTATACGACGACGGGGACGTACGCGCCGCCGCCGAGTTATTCTCGAAAAACGAAAAAACCGTTCCGGACCCCCCCGAGACCGACTTTGACCGGTCGTATCTTCCAAACGGTACCGTCCACGTCAAAATTACCCCTTACCCGATATATTCTTCTCGACGAGTACTAGCCGATACCCGCACGTTCGCAAAAAAAAAAAAAAAACACAACAAAGATGGCGGACTTTTGCGTAACGCGCGACGCCGCGTTTCGTACACGTACGCCGTCCTCCGCGCCATCGCGAACCGTACCGACGCCAAGAAATCGATTTTTTTTCGGGGCCGCCTTCTTTACGCAACACCCTGTATCATCGCGAAAATCATCCTATCGAAAAAGCACTCTCGCCATCCGATTCCCGGACGCCTCCGCACGCAGAATCTTGAAAAATTTTTTTTTTACGAGACCGCCTTCTTAACGCAACACCCTGTATATTATCGCAAAATTAACGTTATCGAAAAAATACACCCGCCATCCGATTTCCGGGCGTCTCCGCACCACGAATCCAAAAAAAAAGTTCCTATTTCTATTTAAAAAAAACAAGATGGCGGCCCATTTTGGCGTCGCGCGACGACCTACGATCTTCTAACCGGTCCCAATCGAAAGAGCGGGTCCGTTCCCCATAAGGATACCCCCGTTTAGCTCCGAAGCGACTTTAAATACCTTAAAAAAATTTCGATCCGGACCAAAACCTACGGGGAAAAAATTTCCCCTTTAGTACTAATAATAGCTGTCGTAGAGGCAATTGGGTATCCCTCTCACGGCCTTATAAAACCGCGTATCGCGACGCGACCTTCGCCATCGGTCGTCCGAAAGAACGATCTACTGCTTAGGCTATACGACGACGGGGACGTACGCGCCGCCGCCGAGTTATTCTCGAAAAACGAAAAAACCGTTCCGGACCCCCCCCGAGACCGACTTTGACCGGTCGTATCTTCTAAACGGTACCGTCCACGTCAAAATTACCCCTTACACGATATATTCTTCTCGACGAGTACTAGCCGATACCCGCACGTTCGCAAAAAAAAAAAAAAAACACAACAAAGATGGCGGACTTTTGCGTAACGCGCGACGCCGCGTTTCGTACACGTACGCCGTCCTCCGCGCCATCGCGAACCGTACCGACGCCAAGAAATCGATTTTTTTCGGGGCCGCCTTCTTTACGCAACACCCTGTATCATCGCGAAAATCATCCTATCGAAAAAGCACTCTCGCCATCCGATTCCCGGACGCCTCCGCACGCAGAATCTTGAAAATTTTTTTTTTACGAGACCGCCTTCTTAACGCAACACCCTGTATATTATCGCAAAATTAACGTTATCGAAAAAATACACCCGCCATCCGATTTCCGGGCGTCTCCGCACCACGAATCCAAAAAAAAAAGTTCCTATTTCTATTTAAAAAAAACAAGATGGCGGCCCATTTTGGCGTCGCGCGACGACCTACGATCTTCTAACCGGTCCCAATCGAAAGAGCGGGTCCGTTCCCCATAAGGATACCCCCGTTTAGCTCCGAAGCGACTTTAAATACCTTAAAAAAATTTCGATCCGGACCAAAACCTACGGGGAAAAATTTCCCCTTTAGTACTAATAATAGCTGTCGTAGAGGCAATTGGGGATCCCTCTCACGGCCTTATAAAACCGCGTATCGCGACGCGACCTTCGCCATCGGTCGTCCGAAAGAACGATCTACTGCTTAGGCTATACGACGACGGGGACGTACGCGCCGCCGCCGAGTTATTCTCGAAAAACGAAAAAACCGTTCCGGACCCCCCCCCGAGACCGACTTTGACCGGTCGTATCTTCCAAACGGTACCGTCCACGTCAAAATTACCCCTTACCCGATATATTCTTCTCGACGAGTACTAGCCGATACCCGCACGTTCGCAAAAAAAAAAAAAAAAAAAACACAACAAAGATGGCGGACTTTTGCGTAACGCGCGTCGCCGCGTTTCGTACACGTACGCCGTCCTCCGCGCCATCGCGAACCGTACCGACGCCAAGAAATCGATTTTTTTTCGGGGCCGCCTTCTTTACGCAACACCCTGTATCATCGCGAAAATCATCCTATCGAAAAAGCACTCTCGCCATCCGATTCCCGGACGCCTCCGCACGCAGAATCTTGAAAAATTTTTTTTTACGAGACCGCCTTCTTAACGCAACACCCTGTATATTATCGCAAAATTAACGTTATCGAAAAAATACACCCGCCATCCGATTTCCGGGCGTCTCCGCACCACGAATCCAAAAAAAAAGTTCCTATTTCTATTTAAAAAAAACAAGATGGCGGCCCATTTTGGCGTCGCGCGACGACCTACGATCTTCTAACCGGTCCCAATCGAAAGAGCGGGTCCGTTCCCCATAAGGATACCCCCGTTTAGCTCCGAAGCGACTTTAAATACCTTAAAAAAATTTCGATCCGGACCAAAACCTACGGGGAAAAATTTCCCTTTAGTACTAATAATAGCTGTCGTAGAGGCAATTGGGGATCCCTCTCACGGCCTTATAAAACCGCGTATCGCGACGCGACCTTCGCCATCGGTCGTCCGAAAGAACGATCTACTGCTTAGGCTATACGACGACGGGGACGTACGCGCCGCCGCCGAGTTATTCTCGAAAAACGAAAAAACCGTTCCGGACCCCCCCGAGACCGACTTTGACCGGTCGTATCTTCTAAACGGTACCGTCCACGTCAAAATTACCCCTTACACGATATATTCTTCTCGACGAGTACTAGCCGATACCCGCACGTTCGCAAAAAAAAAAAAAAAAAAAAACACAACAAAGATGGCGGACTTTTGCGTAACGCGCGACGCCGCGTTTCGTACACGTACGCCGTCCTCCGCGCCATCGCGAACCGTACCGACGCCAAGAAATCGATTTTTTTTCGGGGCCGCCTTCTTTACGCAACACCCTGTATCATCGCGAAAATCATCCTATCGAAAAAGCACTCTCGCCATCCGATTCCCGGACGCCTCCGCACGCAGAATCTTGAAAAATTTTTTTTTTACGAGACCGCCTTCTTAACGCAACACCCTGTATATTATCGCAAAATTAACGTTATCGAAAAAATACACCCGCCATCCGATTTCCGGGCGTCTCCGCACCACGAATCCAAAAAAAAAGTTCCTATTTCTATTTAAAAAAAACAAGATGGCGGCCCATTTTGGCGTCGCGCGACGACCTACGATCTTCTAACCGGTCCCAATCGAAAGAGCGGGTCCGTTCCCCATAAGGATACCCCCGTTTAGCTCCGAAGCGACTTTAAATACCTTAAAAAAATTTCGATCCGGACCAAAACCTACGGGGAAAAAATTTCCCCTTTAGTACTAATAATAGCTGTCGTAGAGGCAATTGGGGATCCCTCTCACGGCCTTATAAAACCGCGTATCGCGACGCGACCTTCGCCATCGGTCGTCCGAAAGAACGATCTACTGCTTAGGCTATACGACGACGGGGACGTACGCGCCGCCGCCGAGTTATTCTCGAAAAACGAAAAAACCGTTCCGGACCCCCCCGAGACCGACTTTGACCGGTCGTATCTTCCAAACGGTACCGTCCACGTCAAAATTACCCCTTACCCGATATATTCTTCTCGACGAGTACTAGCCGATACCCGCACGTTCGCAAAAAAAAAAAAAAAAAACACAACAAAGATGGCGGACTTTTGCGTAACGCGCGTCGCCGCGTTTCGTACACGTACGCCGTCCTCCGCGCCATCGCGAACCGTACCGACGCCAAGAAATCGATTTTTTTTCGGGGCCGCCTTCTTTACGCAACACCCTGTATCATCGCGAAAATCATCCTATCGAAAAAGCACTCTCGCCATCCGATTCCCGGACGCCTCCGCACGCAGAATCTTGAAAATTTTTTTTTTACGAGACCGCCTTCTTAACGCAACACCCTGTATATTATCGCAAAATTAACGTTATCGAAAAAATACACCCGCCATCCGATTTCCGGGCGTCTCCGCACCACGAATCCAAAAAAAAGTTCCTATTTCTATTTAAAAAAAACAAGATGGCGGCCCATTTTGGCGTCGCGCGACGACCTACGATCTTCTAACCGGTCCCAATCGAAAGAGCGGGTCCGTTCCCCATAAGGATACCCCCGTTTAGCTCCGAAGCGACTTTAAATACCTTAAAAAATTTCGATCCGGACCAAAACCTACGGGGAAAAAATTTCCTCTTTAGTACTAATAATAGCTGTCGTAGAGGCAATTGGGGATCCCTCTCACGGCCTTATAAAACCGCGTATCGCGACGCGACCTTCGCCATCGGTCGTCCGAAAGAACGATCTACTGCTTAGGCTATACGACGACGGGGACGTACGCGCCGCCGCCGAGTTATTCTCGAAAAACGAAAAAACCGTTCCGGACCCCCCCGAGACCGACTTTGACCGGTCGTATCTTCCAAACGGTACCGTCCACGTCAAAATTACCCCTTACCCGATATATTCTTCTCGACGAGTACTAGCCGATACCCGCACGTTCGCAAAAAAAAAAAAAAAAAAAAAAAATAAGTCCAGTCAACGACTTTGACAGGTAAACAATGAAATCCCTAACGAATTTCCTATCTTCTAAATATTACGAGATTTATTTAATATTTATACGTTAGCACCTATATAATTACAATTACCCGTAAAGACGTATTGTTTACTATAAAACGTAATCCGACAGCTTTTTCACATACCTAATTAAGAACGTTAGTGAATTTTTCCTTTGAACTATTTACAACACTGCGAGAAGGCGAAGCAGGCGCGAAATTTGAATATTATGGAATAACTTAAAACATGCTATCTCCCTAAAAATACAGATACATATGTCATGATAAACACATTTGTCAATATTCTATTTGATAAAATGTATAAATTGTTGAAGGATGACTTAAATATTTATAGCTACAAACAGTGTCCGTAATTATTATATTGCAGGCGCGAAATTTGAATATTATGGAATATCTTAAAACATGCTATTTCTCTAAAAATACAGATACGTATGTCATGATAAACACATTTGTCAATATTCTATTTGATGAAATGTATAAATTGTAGAAGGATGACTTAAATATTTATGGCTACAAACGGACGCCTAATTTGAATATTATGGAATAACTTAAAACATGCTATTTCTCTAAAAATACAGATACATATGTCATGATAAACACATTTGTCAATATTCTATTTGATAAAATGTATAAATTGTTGAAGGATGACTTAAATATTTATAGCTACAAACAGTGTCCGTAATTATTATATTGCAGGCGCGAAATTTGAATATTATGGAATATCTTAAAACATGCTATCTCCTAAAAATACAGATATATATGTCGTGATAAACACATTTGTCAATATTCTATTTGATGAAATGTATAAATTGTTGAAGGATGACTTAAATATTTATGGCTACAAACGGGCGTCTAATTTGAATATTATGGAATAACTTAAAACATGCTATTTCTCTAAAAATACAGATACATATGTCATGATAAACACATTTGTCAATATTCTATTTGATGAAATGTATAAATTGTAGAAGGATGACTTAAATATTTATGGCTACAAACAGTGTCCGTAATTATTATATTGCAGGCGCGAAATTTGAATATTATGGAATAACTTTAAACTTGCTATTTCTCTAAAAATACAGATATATATGTCATGATAAACCCATTTGTCAATATTCTATTTGATGAAATCTATAAATTGTAGAAGGATGACTTAAATATTTATAGCTACAAACAGGGTCCGTTCAATGTGACATGTAATACTACGTTTATATGTCAAAAATTACATACAAATATCCGATATAAGTGACATCTAACACGAAACGCGAAAAGTCAAATTCATAACCTCATTACGTAAAATAATGGAAAAATTAGTACATGACGTCATTTATTTATTACCAAAAAATATATTTAAAAATTAAATACATTAAAATACGTCTACGTACAAAATACCATCTTTATTATAGCAAAATTCATTTGCCGGCTTTCATAATAAATGGTTGACGGACTCCGATACCACGTTTGCCGGCAACATTTGAACTGTCAAGACGGACTTTTACACTTAGAAGGTTATACGGTTTTTTTTGGGTTTACATCGACATCATGAGTTGTTCATTCTTCATTAAAACATTTTGTGATTGTCATTAAGATAATATATGCATATAGTATTGAGATTATTTAAATAATAGTAGATATAACTGCACTTCACAAAATAACTTAAATCTTTGTTAATAGATGGCAGTACATGTTTGGTGCATATTACATGCGGATCGTAAGCACATAACAGTTTTTTTGTGTTTAAAAGTAATTTAAATATATGGCACAATTAAAAATAAGTTTATTTTTTAAATTAGAATATATTAATTAGCTTTGCACTGACATGTCAATTTTTGCTAACAAAATGTAACAGGGCAAATGGCTCCATGATAAAGCCGATAGTTTCATAATGCTGAGGATGGCAGAGGTATACAGATCGATCATATTAGTTACAAGTTTTTTAAATGATATTATGAATTAAAAAATAACGTAATTAATCAAATAGTAAACTATTGCATCCAATAACATTGTATTTATAAATTTACTCTTCATATATAATTAACACGTTAGAGATGTATTCGAACAATCTCTAATATATTGACAATATGTTCGAGCTACTATTGTAAGAATATATGACAATTATTATTCCATGGGGTATACATATGCATATTTTTTTGTAAAATTTTCAATTAGTATTGATTTTTTACTTGCGGCTAGGTAATCATGTCACAAGTCTCGAAATCACTATTTTAATAACACGTGAAAAAATCAATTAAATATAAAATAAATATGCATATTAGTTTTATACTACTCAATTCGTATAACAATTTTTTTTTTTCATTTTAATAGTGGGACACCTTCTCAACATATTCGGTCGATAAAAAGTCTGTACGATGTAGAATATATACCATATACAGCTATGTACCTCTAAAATTCTTTAACAGATCAACGGTATTTTGATTTTATTATAAGTAATATTATTTATTTTCGAACGAATAACAGTAAATACGATGGGATTTTCAGATTTTAACTTTTCTAGAGTTTTGAAGAGCGTAGCACTGTCATTAAAAGGAGCGTTTCCCAAATAATGTTTAGCACACTAAAAATTCAGCAAGTATACAGGGTAACTGGTAATGAAATAACCAAATAAATAAATAAATAGTATGTAAAATAAATAGCGTTTCTGCATAGAACGCCATTGATATTTAATAAAATGGTAAAAATCGACTAGATATAAAATAAGTATCGAGGCCGTAGGCCGAGTAGTGTTTAACATACTTAAAAGTTATTAAGGGAGTTTAGATTAACAGAAATGCTGATCGATGGGCTAGCTGGACCATAGGCTATCTGGACCATGGACTAGGTGGCCCGTGCTCTAGCTAGACCAGGGACCGTGAGGGACTAGGTGATCTGTGGTGACTAGGTGATCTGTGGACTAGGTGATCTGTGGACTAGGTGATCTGTGGACTAGGTGATCTGTGGACTAGGTGATCTGTGGACTAGGTGATCTGTGGGCTAGGTGGTCGGTGGGCTGCTGGTCCAAACTCGAAGAGTTTGGTGGGCCAGCTAGTTACTATAATAATAGCTGATTGTAGGTAAATTGGGGGACCCTCCTGACGCCAGGGGATGGTAAGAGATACGACGACAACCTTACCGATCGACGGCAAACAAAATTTATTGTGCCTTAGGCTATATTTCGCTAGCGACGTATACCCTCGCTCCGAGCTATTACCGGTAAACCTCAAAAACCGGTTACTTTTCCACTTTAACCCTTTCCATCTCCCAAACGATTAAAGATATCTAAAAAATATCCATGTCCAATCATATTCTCTTCGACGAGCGCTAAATGAATTTTGAAAACAAAACACCAACGAAAGCTATAAAACGATCGAGGAGGCCACCATCTCGATAACGTACGGCGCCTCCTTTTCGCAAAGTACACCACCCCATCGGAAATTACTTCCCATATCGATACCGAAAATTTCAATTTTTTCCTAGCACGTCTTCTTACCTCAACACCCTGTATATATGGGGGGACGTGGAATCGAAAAAAAAATTATACGACCGTATAGCTACTCGCCCCCTCATCACCAAAAACGATTTTTTCGGATACGCTTCCATTTGAAAAAAACAAAAGACGATCGGCCACCGCGACGCGCCGCCACCTACGATCTCGGAAAATGTCGCCGTCGAATTCCCCGTACAAACAATATCGATTCCCAAATTTTCAACGTTCCAACGCGATTCTAAACGGGTCAAACGATTTTTTCTTTTTTTCACACACCATTGCTGTCAAAATCGACCCCTATTACTATAATAATAGCTGATTGTAGGTAAATTGGGGGACCCTCCTGACGCCAGGGGATGGTAAGAGATACGACGACAACCTTACCGATCGACGGCAAACAAAATTTATTGTGCCTTAGGCTATATTTCGCTAGCGACGTATACCCTCGCTCCGAGCTATTACCGGTAAACCTCAAAAACCGGTTACTTTTCCACTTTAACCCTTTCCATCTCCCAAACGATTAAAGATATCTAAAAAATATCCATGTCCAATCATATTCTCTTCGACGAGCGCTAAATGAATTTTGAAAACAAAACACCAACGAAAGCTATAAAACGATCGAGGAGGCCACCATCTCGATAACGTACGGCGCCTCCTTTTCGCAAAGTACACCACCCCATCGGAAATTACTTCCCATATCGATACCGAAAATTTCA
This sequence comes from Holotrichia oblita, assembly GCA_023690525.1. Classification (NCBI taxonomy): domain Eukaryota; kingdom Metazoa; phylum Arthropoda; class Insecta; order Coleoptera; family Scarabaeidae; genus Holotrichia; species Holotrichia oblita. The sequence goes on from CM043017.1 coordinate 104,787,009, forward strand.
ATTTTTTCCTAGCACGTCTTCTTACCTCAACACCCTGTATATATGGGGGGACGTGGAATCGAAAAAAAAATTATACGACCGTATAGCTACTCGCCCCCTCATCACCAAAAACGATTTTTTCGGATACGCTTCCATTTGAAAAAAACAAAAGACGATCGGCCACCGCGAAGCGCCGCCACCTACGATCTCGGAAAATGTCGCCGTCGAATTCCCCGTACAAACAATATCGATTCCCAAATTTTCAACGTTCCAACGCGATTCTAAACGGGTCAAACGATTTTTTCTTTTTTTCACACACCATTGCTGTCAAAATCGACCCCTATTACTATAATAATAGCTGATTGTAGGTAAATTGGGGGACCCTCCTGACGCCAGGGGATGGTAAGAGATACGACGACAACCTTACCGATCGACGGCAAACAAAATTTATTGTGCCTTAGGCTATATTTCGCTAGCGACGTATACCCTCGCTCCGAGCTATTACCGGTAAACCTCAAAAACCGGTTACTTTTCCACTTTAACCCTTTCCATCTCCCAAACGATTAAAGATATCTAAAAAATATCCATGTCCAATCATATTCTCTTCGACGAGCGCTAAATGAATTTTGAAAACAAAACACCAACGAAAGCTATAAAACGATCGAGGAGGCCACCATCTCGATAACGTACGGCGCCTCCTTTTCGCAAAGTACACCACCCCATCGGAAATTACTTCCCATATCGATACCGAAAATTTCAATTTTTTCCTAGCACGTCTTCTTACCTCAACACCCTGTATATATGGGGGGACGTGGAATCGAAAAAAAAATTATACGACCGTATAGCTACTCGCCCCCTCATCACCAAAAACGATTTTTTCGGATACGCTTCCATTTGAAAAAAACAAAAGACGATCGGCCACCGCGAAGCGCCGCCACCTACGATCTCGGAAAATGTCGCCGTCGAATTCCCCGTACAAACAATATCGATTCCCAAATTTTCAACGTTCCAACGCGATTCTAAACGGGTCAAACGATTTTTTCTTTTTTTCACACACCATTGCTGTCAAAATCGACCCCTATTACTATAATAATAGCTGATTGTAGGTAAATTGGGGGACCCTCCTGACGCCAGGGGATGGTAAGAGATACGACGACAACCTTACCGATCGACGGCAAACAAAATTTATTGTGCCTTAGGCTATATTTCGCTAGCGACGTATACCCTCGCTCCGAGCTATTACCGGTAAACCTCAAAAACCGGTTACTTTTCCACTTTAACCCTTTCCATCTCCCAAACGATTAAAGATATCTAAAAAATATCCATGTCCAATCATATTCTCTTCGACGAGCGCTAAATGAATTTTGAAAACAAAACACCAACGAAAGCTATAAAACGATCGAGGAGGCCACCATCTCGATAACGTACGGCGCCTCCTTTTCGCAAAGTACACCACCCCATCGGAAATTACTTCCCATATCGATACCGAAAATTTCAATTTTTTCCTAGCACGTCTTCTTACCTCAACACCCTGTATATATGGGGGGACGTGGAATCGAAAAAAAAATTATACGACCGTATAGCTACTCGCCCCCTCATCACCAAAAACGATTTTTTCGGATACGCTTCCATTTGAAAAAAACAAAAGACGATCGGCCACCGCGAAGCGCCGCCACCTACGATCTCGGAAAATGTCGCCGTCGAATTCCCCGTACAAACAATATCGATTCCCAAATTTTCAACGTTCCAACGCGATTCTAAACGGGTCAAACGATTTTTTCTTTTTTTCACACACCATTGCTGTCAAAATCGACCCCTATTACTATAATAATAGCTGATTGTAGGTAAATTGGGGGACCCTCCTGACGCCAGGGGATGGTAAGAGATACGACGACAACCTTACCGATCGACGGCAAACAAAATTTATTGTGCCTTAGGCTATATTTCGCTAGCGACGTATACCCTCGCTCCGAGCTATTACCGGTAAACCTCAAAAACCGGTTACTTTTCCACTTTAACCCTTTCCATCTCCCAAACGATTAAAGATATCTAAAAAATATCCATGTCCAATCATATTCTCTTCGACGAGCGCTAAATGAATTTTGAAAACAAAACACCAACGAAAGCTATAAAACGATCGAGGAGGCCACCATCTCGATAACGTACGGCGCCTCCTTTTCGCAAAGTACACCACCCCATCGGAAATTACTTCCCATATCGATACCGAAAATTTCAATTTTTTCCTAGCACGTCTTCTTACCTCAACACCCTGTATATATGGGGGGACGTGGAATCGAAAAAAAAATTATACGACCGTATAGCTACTCGCCCCCTCATCACCAAAAACGATTTTTTCGGATACGCTTCCATTTGAAAAAAACAAAAGACGATCGGCCACCGCGAAGCGCCGCCACCTACGATCTCGGAAAATGTCGCCGTCGAATTCCCCGTACAAACAATATCGATTCCCAAATTTTCAACGTTCCAACGCGATTCTAAACGGGTCAAACGATTTTTTCTTTTTTTCACACACCATTGCTGTCAAAATCGACCCCTATTACTATAATAATAGCTGATTGTAGGTAAATTGGGGGACCCTCCTGACGCCAGGGGATGGTAAGAGATACGACGACAACCTTACCGATCGACGGCAAACAAAATTTATTGTGCCTTAGGCTATATTTCGCTAGCGACGTATACCCTCGCTCCGAGCTATTACCGGTAAACCTCAAAAACCGGTTACTTTTCCACTTTAACCCTTTCCATCTCCCAAACGATTAAAGATATCTAAAAAATATCCATGTCCAATCATATTCTCTTCGACGAGCGCTAAATGAATTTTGAAAACAAAACACCAACGAAAGCTATAAAACGATCGAGGAGGCCACAATCTCGATAACGTACGGCGCCTCCTTTTCGCAAAGTACACCACCCCATCGGAAATTACTTCCCATATCGATACCGAAAATTTCAATTTTTTCCTACAACGTCTTCCTACCTCAACACCCTGTATATATGGGGGGACGTGGAATCGAAAAAAATTATACGACCGTATAGCTACTCGCCCCCTCATCACCAAAAACGATTTTTTCGGATACGCTTCCATTTGAAAAAAACAAAAGACGATCGGCCACCGCGAAGCGCCGCCACCTACGATCTCGGAAAATGTCGCCGTCGAATTCCCCGTACGAACAATATCGATTCCCAAATTTTCAACGTTCCAACGCGATTCTAAACGGGTCAAACGATTTTTTCTTTTTTTCACACACCATTGCTGTCAAAATCGACCCCTATTACTATAATAATAGCTGATTGTAGGTAAATTGGGGGACCCTCCTGACGCCAGGGATGGTAAGAGATACGACGACAACCTTACCGATCGACGGCAAACAAAATTTATTGTGCCATTAGGCTATATTTCGCTAGCGACGTATACCCTCGCTCCGAGCTATTACCGGTAAACCTCAAAAACCGGTTACTTTTCCACTTTAACCCTTTCCATCTCCCAAACGATTAAAGATATCTAAAAAATATCCATGTCCAATCATATTCTCTTCGACGAGCGCTAAATGAATTTTGAAAACAAAACACCAACGAAAGCTATAAAACGATCGAGGAGGCCACAATCTCGATAACGTACGGCGCCTCCTTTTCGCAAAGTACACCACCCCATCGGAAATTACTTCCCATATCGATACCGAAAATTTCAATTTTTTCCTAGCACGTCTTCTTACCTCAACACCCTGTATATATGGGGGGACGTGGAATCGAAAAAAAATTATACGACCGTATAGCTACTCGCCCCCTCATCACCAAAAACGATTTTTTCGGATACGCTTCCATTTGAAAAAAACAAAAGACGATCGGCCACCGCGAAGCGCCGCCACCTACGATCTCGGAAAATGTCGCCGTCGAATTCCCCGTACGAACAATATCGATTCCCAAATTTTCAACGTTCCAACGCGATTCTAAACGGGTCAAACGATTTTTTCTTTTTTCACACACCATTGCTGTCAAAATCGACCCCTATTACTATAATAATAGCTGATTGTAGGTAAATTGGGGGACCCTCCTGACGCCAGGGGATGGTAAGAGATACGACGACAACCTTACCGATCGACGGCAAACAAAATTTATTGTGCCTTAGGCTATATTTCGCTAGCGACGTATACCCTCGCTCCGAGCTATTACCGGTAAACCTCAAAAACCGGTTACTTTTCCACTTTAACCCTTTCCATCTCCCAAACGATTCAAGATATCTAAAAAATATCCATGTCCAATCATATTCTCTTCGACGAGCGCTAAATGAATTTTGAAAACAAAACACCAACGAAAGCTATAAAACGATCGAGGAGGCCACAATCTCGATAACGTACGGCGCCTCCTTTTCGCAAAGTACACCACCCCATCGGAAATTACTTCCCATATCGATACCGAAAATTTCAATTTTTTCCTAGCACGTCTTCTTACCTCAACACCCTGTATATATGGGGGGACGTGGAATCGAAAAAAAAATTATACGACCGTATAGCTACTCGCCCCCTCATCACCAAAAACGATTTTTTCGGATACGCTTCCATTTGAAAAAAACAAAAGACGATCGGCCACCGCGAAGCGCCGCCACCTACGATCTCGGAAAATGTCGCCGTCGAATTCCCCGTACGAACAATATCGATTCCCAAATTTTCAACGTTCCAACGCGATTCTAAACGGGTCAAACGATTTTTTCTTTTTTCACACACCATTGCTGTCAAAATCGACCCCTATTACTATAATAATAGCTGATTGTAGGTAAATTGGGGGACCCTCCTGACGCCAGGGGATGGTAAGAGATACGACGACAACCTTACCGATCGACGGCAAACAAAATTTATTGTGCCATTAGGCTATATTTCGCTAGCGACGTATACCCTCGCTCCGAGCTATTACCGGTAAACCTCAAAAACCGGTTACTTTTCCACTTTAACCCTTTCCATCTCCCAAACGATTCAAGATATCTAAAAAATATCCATGTCCAATCATATTCTCTTCGACGAGCGCTAAATGAATTTTGAAAACAAAACACCAACGAAAGCTATAAAACGATCGAGGAGGCCACAATCTCGATAACGTACGGCGCCTCCTTTTCGCAAAGTACACCACCCCATCGGAAATTACTTCCCATATCGATACCGAAAATTTCGATTTTTTCCTAGCACGTCTTCTTACCTCAACACCCTGTATATATGGGGGGACGTGGAATCGAAAAAAAAATTATACGACCGTATAGCTACTCGCCCCCTCATCACCAAAAACGATTTTTTCGGATACGCTTCCATTTGAAAAAAACAAAAGACGATCGGCCACCGCGAAGCGCCGCCACCTACGATCTCGGAAAATGTCGCCGTCGAATTCCCCGTACGAACAATATCGATTCCCAAATTTTCAACGTTCCAACGCGATTCTAAACGGGTCAAACGATTTTTTCTTTTTTTCACACACCATTGCTGTCAAAATCGACCCCTATTACTATAATAATAGCTGATTGTAGGTAAATTGGGGGACCCTCCTGACGCCAGGGGATGGTAAGAGATACGACGACAACCTTACCGATCGACGGCAAACAAAATTTATTGTGCCTTAGGCTATATTTCGCTAGCGACGTATACCCTCGCTCCGAGCTATTACCGGTAAACCTCAAAAACCGGTTACTTTTCCACTTTAACCCTTTCCATCTCCCAAACGATTAAAGATATCTAAAAAATATCCATGTCCAATCATATTCTCTTCGACGAGCGCTAAATGAATTTTGAAAACAAAACACCAACGAAAGCTATAAAACGATCGAGGAGGCCACAATCTCGATAACGTACGGCGCCTCCTTTTCGCAAAGTACACCACCCCATCGGAAATTACTTCCCATATCGATACCGAAAATTTCAATTTTTTCCTAGCACGTCTTCTTACCTCAACACCCTGTATATATGGGGGGACGTGGAATCGAAAAAAAATTATACGACCGTATAGCTACTCGCCCCCTCATCACCAAAAACGATTTTTTCGGATACGCTTCCATTTGAAAAAAACAAAAGACGATCGGCCACCGCGAAGCGCCGCCACCTACGATCTCGGAAAATGTCGCCGTCGAATTCCCCGTACGAACAATATCGATTCCCAAATTTTCAACGTTCCAACGCGATTCTAAACGGGTCAAACGATTTTTTCTTTTTTCACACACCATTGCTGTCAAAATCGACCCCTATTACTATAATAATAGCTGATTGTAGGTAAATTGGGGACCCTCCTGACGCCAGGGGATGGTAAGAGATACGACGACAACCTTACCGATCGACGGCAAACAAAATTTATTGTGCCTTAGGCTATATTTCGCTAGCGACGTATACCCTCGCTCCGAGCTATTACCGGTAAACCTCAAAAACCGGTTACTTTTCCACTTTAACCCTTTCCATCTCCCAAACGATTAAAGATATCTAAAAAATATCCATGTCCAATCATATTCTCTTCGACGAGCGCTAAATGAATTTTGAAAACAAAACACCAACGAAAGCTATAAAACGATCGAGGAGGCCACAATCTCGATAACGTACGGCGCCTCCTTTTCGCAAAGTACACCACCCCATCGGAAATTACTTCCCATATCGATACCGAAAATTTCAATTTTTTCCTAGCACGTCTTCTTACCTCAACACCCTGTATATATGGGGGGACGTGGAATCGAAAAAAATTATACGACCGTATAGCTACTCGCCCCCTCATCACCAAAAACGATTTTTTCGGATACGCTTCCATTTGAAAAAAACAAAAGACGATCGGCCACCGCGAAGCGCCGCCACCTACGATCTCGGAAAATGTCGCCGTCGAATTCCCCGTACGAACAATATCGATTCCCAAATTTTCAACGTTCCAACGCGATTCTAAACGGGTCAAACGATTTTTCTTTTTTTCACACACCATTGCTGTCAAAATCGACCCCTATTACTATAATAATAGCTGATTGTAGGTAAATTGGGGGACCCTCCTGACGCCAGGGGATGGTAAGAGATACGACGACAACCTTACCGATCGACGGCAAACAAAATTTATTGTGCCTTAGGCTATATTTCGCTAGCGACGTATACCCTCGCTCCGAGCTATTACCGGTAAACCTCAAAAACCGGTTACTTTTCCACTTTAACCCTTTCCATCTCCCAAACGATTCAAGATATCTAAAAAATATCCATGTCCAATCATATTCTCTTCGACGAGCGCTAAATGAATTTTGAAAACAAAACACCAACGAAAGCTATAAAACGATCGAGGAGGCCACAATCTCGATAACGTACGGCGCCTCCTTTTCGCAAAGTACACCACCCCATCGGAAATTACTTCCCATATCGATACCGAAAATTTCAATTTTTTCCTAGCACGTCTTCTTACCTCAACACCCTGTATATATGGGGGACGTGGAATCGAAAAAAATTATACGACCGTATAGCTACTCGCCCCCTCATCACCAAAAACGATTTTTTCGGATACGCTTCCATTTGAAAAAAAACAAAAGACGATCGGCCACCGCGAAGCGCCGCCACCTACGATCTCGGAAAATGTCGCCGTCGAATTCCCCGTACGAACAATATCGATTCCCAAATTTTCAACGTTCCAACGCGATTCTAAACGGGTCAAACGATTTTTTTTTTTTCACACACCATTGCTGTCAAAATCGACCCCTATTACTATAATAATAGCTGATTGTAGGTAAATTGGGGGACCCTCCCGACGCCAGGGGATGGTAAGAGATACGACGACAACCTTACCGATCGACGGCAAACAAAATTTATTGTGCCTTAGGCTATATTTCGCTAGCGACGTATACCCTCGCTCCGAGCTATTACCGGTAAACCTCAAAAACCGGTTACTTTTCCACTTTAACCCTTTCCATCTCCCAAACGATTCAAGATATCTAAAAATATCCATGTCCAATCATATTCTCTTCGACGAGCGCTAAATGAATTTTGAAAACAAAACACCAACGAAAGCTATAAAACGATCGAGGAGGCCACCATCTCGATAACGTACGGCGCCTCCTTTTCGCAAAAAGTACACCACCCCATCGGAAATTACTTCCCATATCGATACCGAAAATTTCAATTTTTTCCTAGCACGTCTTCTTACCTCAACACCCTGTATATATGGGGGGACGTGGAATCGAAAAAAAAATTATACGACCGTATAGCTACTCGCCCCCTCATCACCAAAAACGATTTTTTCGGATACGCTTCCATTTGAAAAAAAACAAAAGACGATCGGCCACCGCGAAGCGCCGCCACCTACGATCTCGGAAAATGTCGCCGTCGAATTCCCCGTACGAACAATATCGATTCCCAAATTTTCAACGTTCCAACGCGATTCTAAACGGGTCAAACGATTTTTCTTTTTTTCACACACCATTGCTGTCAAAATCGACCCCTATTACTATAATAATAGCTGATTGTAGGTAAATTGGGGGACCCTCCCGACGCCAGGGGATGGTAAGAGATACGACGACAACCTTACCGATCGACGGCAAACAAAATTTATTGTGCCTTAGGCTATATTTCGCTAGCGACGTATACCCTCGCTCCGAGCTATTACCGGTAAACCTCAAAAACCGGTTACTTTTCCACTTTAACCCTTTCCATCTCCCAAACGATTCAAGATATCTAAAAAATATCCATGTCCAATCATATTCTCTTCGACGAGCGCTAAATGAATTTTGAAAACAAAACACCAACGAAAGCTATAAAACGATCGAG
>CM043017.1:105471004-105750387 GCA_023690525.1 Holotrichia oblita
CGTTTACGGTCGGATGCGCGAAAAGCCAGTTCTTCATCAGGCCCCAAATTGAAAAAGTCCATCGCTGTATGCTCCAGAGACCTTGAGGGCCAAGCAATGCAGCCACCACTATCGATGCATCCTGGGAAGACTCGTTGAGGGAAAGCGCGAACCTTCAAGCTGAAATGCGCCGGGACGCCGTCCTGCTGCGAAATTTTGCGCGACGATCATGGTTCTCTTCAGTGCGCACCGAACGTGGATGCCTGGTACGCTTTGCATCTTGAACACTACCGGTCTTTTCAAACTTTTTGGCTAATTCAACCATGTAATTGCGGTTTGGGAATTGTGTATCAAGCCACCTTTCTCTAAAACCCTCTTCAATAGCTCCACAATCGCGATCATGACAATAAAACTGTTTCAACAAAACACGCTGTTGTAACGAAAACTTGACTCGAATATTGTGTGCCATTTCACTTTCGACAAAATGTATTGATCTGTCTACCGAGGTCGACAAGCATACTAAGTTACTAACTGACATACTAACTGATGCATGCCCTGTTTTTAAGGCTGCCAGGTGACTTATGCCCACCTCGTTATTTATTTTACTTTTCCATTATATTATCAAATTTATAGTTGAATTTATATTTATTTCTAATCAACATTGTAATTTTGTAACTGTCAAAATCGATATTAATTTCTTTTTGCTGCATCATTACTTGATGCGTATAATACTCGCCAAAAAGCAAATTAATTTTTGGTGTGTTGCTGCATCTTAACGTGGTTCTAACTATGTTGCATGAACGAGCACTATTAATTATGTCTCCACGACGAATAGAAATTCGAGAGTGTACTAAAATTTAAGGTAATATGTAAAAGTTGACGCTTATATGACGTGAACTGATGAAGTTGCTCGTGCTGTAGTAGATTTTTTGATATACTTTTGTAATAGTAAATACAAAATAATTTATATTGAATATTTTTTCTAGACTACTGTGTCCGTACTATTATCTCAATTACGCAATATATTTACTTTGTACAATTGTTATTTAGAGATAATTCATAATTATATGCTGCTTGATGTCCTGATGGTGCTTTTAATATAAAAACAAATTCAAAATTTGACACAACAAAATTCACTCCATTACTGTTTTCAGTATTAAAACACTACTAGACTCGTAGAATACCCTATTCTCTCATAGTTTTATAATACATAGGAGTTGTTTCCAATAAACTATTAATTAGAATTTGGGCATCTTATATGATTAATTTTATATAACATAAATCATCAATCATATAAACAAATTCACAGAACAACATCTGTACAAAAGAAGACTTTTGTAAATAGTGGTTTTCGTGTACCTCACAGGTTATTGTATTTTGGATACATTAAGTTTTACTACACTTTTTTAATAATTTCATTGTATAAAGTGAATATGTTAATCATCAAGACATTTCGAATGAAGAAGAAGAAAACTATTTGCTCATTGTAAAATATGATATAGATGTAGTAATCAAATAGTTTAGTTTTTATCTCAGGAATATATAGGTTTTCTATACTCACTTAGTTTGATATCGGTTTAAATGTCGATACATTGCTACATCGAAGAACATGATTGAATAAGTGCTAAAAATAATTTTAATTCCTTGCATATATCTATTTAAGACCCTCATACTCTGTTCTTCAAATTATGCCAGTGAAAGCAAGAAGCCATACTAGATAATAATTGTAAATATTTTAGTACTTGTTAAAAATGTATAGGTAAAAAGTACAAGTCTTGAGTGCAATAACAAGGAAATCAGACACCGTTGCCAAATGAAAGTTATATATGTATTAGTTCACAAAAGATTTTCAACAGTATACAAGTTTCTTTGTTGTTGGACAAGGTTTTTTTACCTAAGCCAAGTGAACTTGAGTAAATCTGATGGGAAAAATAGCTATTTTAGGACTGTACGAGATGTACCTAGATAAAAAAGAGAAAGTGTTTAAACTTGTAGAAATAAATTGTATATTAAAATCCCTATTTTTTCTGCAAATATTTTGGGATTTTTTGTACTTTTATAAATTATGATAGGTATAGACTTACAATATGGAAATAAATAAAACTACCGGTGTGTACGTCAAGAAAAAAAATACAATCTCATTAATGTTATGTTGTATATTTTGTAATTCTTAAGTTTTGATTGTTTTGTTTTATAATTTTTGTAATATAGATCTTTGTAGAATATCAATGTTGTTGTAATGCTTTTACCTGTTTCACTTCTACATCAAACGCTATGATATAATCACCACGACAAAAGGAAGAACAGTACCTATATTGAAAAATAAAAAAAAATCGTAAAGAATTATATATGTTTGGTGGAATTTTAAGAAATTTGTTATAAATAAAGCTTTCAGTGTAAATAGAAAGTGTAGCTACAATATTTATTAGAAAATTATGTCTAGATGTATCCTCCACTTCTGACTTAATATAGTTAATAAGTACAAATTTGGTTGACGTTAAATTACGACTCGTTCACGTAATCTAAACAAGTAAAAATGTTTTAACTAATTAACAAAACAAGACAGAATTATGTAGCACCGTCAGGATATGCTGTGTCATGATGCTGTCAGGATGTAATATATATCGTAATTGGTATTACGTAATATCAAAAAATAACTACTTCGAACCGTTTAGCTTCGAACTAATTATTTATATAATGTCCAAGCACTCCTTCAAAGCTACATATCTGCCTATTTACTGATATCGAGAAAAGTGAGTGAGCACTATAAAGCCAGCTACTTCCTCATATACCTAAGCTGCGTCGACCCTGTACGGAGACTACTGCATATCTACAAATGCACCGTTTTTAACAAAATCGACCTGAGCGTTTGCAGTACAGCATAAATATTATGTAGCTACTATCACTAACTTTTTTGTACATAGCTCTATCTAACCGAACTCAATTTCAAAGTCCTAATTATCTCTGGTGGAATTTTGAGAGCAAAGACAATAAATATGTACGGTACGTCAAAATCATAACATTATTTAGGCGGGCTAGTGGCCTAGTAAGCTAGCACACTTGGTTCGTAGTCCGACAGTAGCGGTTTCGAACCCGGGTACTTCCTTTCTAAGTTTGTTTTTGTAACTTTCCAAATTCTACGGCTAATGCGGAAACGTAACATCCTAAGTCGGTCTACAGCCGCAGGTCAGTCGATGTCCCGGTTACTGGTGTCAGCTATTGGGCGATGCCAAGGCATGAATTATTATTATTAGACTCGGCAAAGACGAGCAAGTGCAGTGCGGAGAACAACGTGAAGGCTCCGAGCAAGCGTATCAAGGCGAGCGTTCAGTAACGGTTACGTACTCGCATCATTTATGGCAATCCGGACTCATGAATATTTACACATAAAATAATGACAAAAATATATTGTATATCGTACTGAAACACATTCCATGCACCGGTCCATATTGAATGTTTTCTCACCTGGCTGACCGACGTTAGCACGGACTTTCACTTCTGTGAATCTACAAATAAAGCAACGACTATAGTTACTTTCAAGTAGAACTAAGTGTGATCATCGCCTAATGAGTACTTACACTACTGTGCAAAAGAAACCAGCACCTTACATAATTCATGATATTTTACTAACACATATTTATTCAAAGTGTGAAATATAACTTCGTGCGGAATATGAAATACATCTAATCCGAAGAATAAATATGAGTTATCGTAAGAAATTTACTCGTAAGTTCTAGGAAATTCTTAATTGCAAGGGAATGTAATATTTTATGGTCCGCCTGAGGCGATTCCCAGGAGGGATAATCCGTAGAAACTTTATTGTAGACAAAAGTATTTTAATAAAATTGATATTTTACACATTCAGTTCATAGTTTGTCATCATACGATAAGGTTTGGTATATTTTAAAAATACATTTGCATTTTTGTTTGTGTAAGTCTCTGTTCCGGTTCGTTCCGTTCAATTTATTGAAAGTGTGCGGTATCTAATCGTGAAAGACATTAAAAAAGTCACAAGATGCCACGAATATCTCTTGTGAACAGACATAAAATTATTGTGTTACATGAAGAAGGTTTGAATCAAGCCCAAATTGCGAAGCGTGTTAAGTGCTCACGGTACAGCGTACAAAGTATAATTAAAAAGTTCAACGAAACTGGTGAAGTAGGCGATAAACCGAAGTCAGGACGGCCTGAAAAGCTTAGTAGAACCGACGAACGTTTTTTAAAAATGACATCCTTACGAAATCGTAAGAAAGTAAGCAGACAATTAGCACAGGACCTGGCAGAAATGACGGGCACATCGGAGCATGCTTCAACTGTGAGAAGATCGTTGAAGAGATCCGGTTTACGAGGATGTGTGGCAATAAAGAAACCTTTACTGAGAAAAGGTAATAAAGCAAAAAGATTAAAATATGCTTTAGATCATAAATCCTGGGAGACAATGAGTGGCGTCAAGTCTTATGGACAGACGAATCTAAGTTTCAGCTGTTTGGCACTAATAGACGTCAATATGTAAGACGAAGGCCAGGAGAATCTTTTTGGAGCCATGTCTGCAGGCTACTGTAAAACATGGGGGTGGAAACGTATTGGTTTGGGGTGTATTTCTGCAAATGGCGTTGGCGCTATCATAAAAATAGATGGTAGATTAACTGCGGAAACATACCAAAAAATATTACAAGACCATGCCATCCCTTCAGGACTACGCCTTATAGGCGAAAGTTTTATATTACAACAAGACAATGATCCCAAACATGCTTCCAAATTAGTTAAAAATTACTTGGCCCAACAACAAAGTAATGGGATATTAAGAACAATGGTTTGGCCACCACAAAGCCCGGACCTTAACATAATAGAGCATGTTTGGGATTATCTAGATCAAAAGAGGTATGACAGATCACCCAACAATGTAAAGGAGCTGTGGACAGTCTTACAAGACGAATGGACCAAAATCCCCAATGAATTTATTCAGAAACTACATGATAGTGTACAGAATAGAATCAAGGACGTCATTACATTTAAAGGTGGTCACAGTTGTAACATTAAAGATACTCATGTATTGTTATAAATGTATAAGTAGCAATCGTACTAGATACATAAAATTTTTATTGTCCTTACAGGTCATTTATTTATAGTACCTTGCATTGTAGTAGAATATTTATAAGTGCTGGTTTCTTTTGCACAGTAGTGTACGTACAGGGTCATTCCGTATATTTAGGCAGCGCCCACTGCGTTTATTCTAAATACAAAAGTTGTAGTGTTTATCTTATATCGCCAGAAAATATTTTCAAATCTGATACAGGGATATCGGATAGTTAATAAAAAATACCAACATTATAAATCTCTAATGAAACACTCTGTATATTAATAGAAAAATTAATACACATTTTTTTCTGAATTCAAAAGTATATGGTATTTTGGTGTAGCAGGTTTACGAAATATTTGCATTTTAATTTTTCTAAACAACATAATATAATTACAGTATTCTACTCTACTAATTTCATGATTATCTGTCAATTTTTATAGCGGAAACATTTTATATGGGTGATATCGATATTTCTGTAAAACAGTATGAAACTTTTTTGTAGATTTTCCAAAGTGTCTGCTTGCATCGGCGATAGACAACTTTGATTTTTATAAAAGTAAGTAATAACAGATGGATGAATCACATAAAATAATTGAAGATTCGTTTTCCACCTTGAAAATATAATAAAATGTGTAGTTCTACTTCTTCATTTGTGGTAACTGTACGCTTTTTTTCTATTAACTGTTTTGCGCTCCCTGAAGCTCCTTTCAGTATAATAGAAAGTGGACCTAACAGGAGCTGGCATTTCGGGATGAATACGCCGATACTCTGCTTCCGCTTAAGCAACATTATTGTTGTTTTTGTAATATAGGCGAGTTACTTCTAATTTTGCTTCATCTGTGTAACCCATTTTAATAAAATAATAATAACGTATAAAAACAATCAATAATGACGTTTAATACATTTAATATTACTCATGGCAACTGCGATTTCGTTAAACAATATCAGCACGTGTTAAAAACGCAAATATTTCGAAAACAGCTACACCAAAAGTCAACATACCATATATTTTTGAATTCAGAAAAAAAATGTGTATTAATTATTCTTTTAATATTCAGGGTGTTTCATTAAAAATTTATAATGTTGGTGTTCTTTTATTAACTATCCGATATCCCTGTATTATATTTGAAAACATTTTCTCGTGATATAAGATAAACCCTACAACCTGTGTATTTAAACATTTTTTCCACTTCGTATAATAAACGCAGTAGGCGCTCTAAATATACGGAATGATCCTGTACAATCTGCAATAGAGACAATATCTTAAAGTAGGTATATAACATTAGAAATAATATAACACTTTCTCGATCGGTATACACTTTATTTATTTGTATACAATTGTTATATACAATGAACTATTTACATCTCATGCAAATGAATCATGATACAATTCTTATTTAATTGTGCATCAGTACTTATAAAACAAGCACAACCATGAGTGACAAAACATGACTAAATAATTCGTATTACTCACAGTAAACTATCAGTTGCGAAGAAGTCACATTTTGATGTTATGTTAAAATTAAAGTATGGTCAAAGATTTTGTTAAAATTTCTAGGATCGGAAACAATATAGGAAATTAACCTATTTCTGACATTGTAGTATAAATTGCCTTATTTATCAATATTTAATTTTCAGATGCAAAATAGGAAAATTGCGTCAAAAAAGTAAGTAAATGAAGTAGTTTTATGGTATAAATTGTACATATTATTTATCAACCAATATTAAAATATAAAAGTACTATCTACTTTCATTAAACTGTTTTGAATAGAACAGTAACAATTTGTATATATTATATTATCTATTATAAAACATAAATACATACACTCCAAACAAAAATAAGGCCGACTTATGAATTAATCAAAACAGATCTGCAAAACTTTCTGCTTAAACTTTAATGAAAGATATAGTTTGCCAAATAGATTTTTTGACACATCATTTTCAATTTGATGAAGCAAATACATCATCTTCGAACAATTTAGCTGTTGTATAAACAACATATGTATCTCTATTTCATTAGCGCCAATCAAAAAATCTATTAGACGAACTTCAAGCTTAATCGCAGTACATTAATTATTGCCAACAAATATTTGCTAAAAATTCATATACACGGTCAATATACATATTTGAGAATTTGTACATCAACTTAAAACATAAATCAGAGAGTTACTTAATGATAAAAACCTATAGATTCCCCATAGATAGTCTTTTTTTGTTTTATCTGAATATCTAACCAGCCAAGAGCAGAGTAATGACAGAACACTTGTTAGAGGTATCCCGGTAGGTATGGCGAGCGTTCAAAACGCACCAACTTACGCGCTGGCAACTTTACCTATACGTGTACAATTAGCGATGACCATTGCTAAAATAATTTATGTTGTCGTAGAATAACCAGAAGGAATACGAACTGATCATAAAATTTGTGCACACAATGAAACCATCACTTTATAAATCCGTTTTTATTTATTATTTCATCTCTCTTACATTCTGCGTTTTGTTACTGTTGATTGTTATCCGGTGCTTTTTGCAATCGTCAGAATCCGCAGCTCAGATAAAAAGTAATTGTATAGATTCAGTAAACTTAAATAATTTATTCCTATGCCTAGTTTTGACAATTGCAAACTTATAGTAAATAAAATCATGGTTACTACATGACTATTCTCATAAGAATTTGCGAATATGCAATGTTAAAAAATTAAAAATAGAATAAAATGAATTTTGAAATATTTTCAAGTATAAATTAGCGAGTATATGCCATCCTTGGAGGTGAATTTTAAATATACCGGATGTTTTAAAAAGTTGCAACATGTTAGTTATTTTTATACAGTTGAATATAAAAATAAATCCCAACTTCACTTGAATGTACTCTTTAATTGTATGGCCATTTCGTTACTTACTGCGTAATATCTTCGGTCATGCTGAAGATTAAATATTTTCCTAAGCAAAAACTGCCTGCTTCAAATTTCTTACCGACAACTCATAGTAAGACCTTAAGAGAACACAAAAAACTATACGCTGTTTAATATGATGTGAATAGTTATTTTGTGTTTAGAGTCTGATAAATGAACCGTTGGTAATATAGATAAAGTGTTCATTAAATTATATACCTACATACTTGCAAAACATTAAAATTCACCGCAGAGGCGTTTTCTTTAACAAATACATTTTAAATCAAGCGACATTCATTTATTAGTTAGGTTAGTAATTACAACTTAAGTAGTATGTGCATCAAATTTGCAAGTTCTCAATATTCCAATGTGAGAATGTATAAGCATCCAAGGAAAACTGACGAGTATTTGTTTTATGATTCCTTCCACATTAGGTTTTTGTATTTTTCAGTTTACCATTCAATAAATACGAGTACATAAAATCAAAATAAATCTTGAATATAAATTTATAAGCAAGAGCACATGAAAAAGCGTTGTACAGAATGACCCATTTCTGCATGTTTTCGGGGGTTCTAGGGAATCTGTGGAATATAGAAAAAAATAGAAAAGATACGATTCCACAGTTCTTTATTCCTAAAAATAATGGCGTGAACCGAATTTTGCTATCTCTAGATAAAATATCAAACTTTTTCTTTTTCCATGTCTATACCTACTATATGTGAAATTATATAAATATAATAAGGATTTCTCAAATATCTGTCGGAAAAATACTACATGTATGTATGTTTTTGAAATCGCTTTTCAATTTTATTGCCATTTTTGAGAAAATATGCAGGCTGTTCCATATAAAAAAGAATACAAGTTGTGGTTATATCGGAAAAATGAAAAAGAAATCATAATAAAATTTATGCCATCGGGTGTAACTCGAAAAAATGGATATCGAAACCGAAAGCACCTACGAAAAGCGAGCTATAGAGCTATACTGGTTTTTGTCAAAAATCTAGAAACATCCTGTAGTTTGAAAACGGTAAGAGATAGCGGAATTCCATTTGCGCCATTATTTCATCTAGGAAAAAGAGCACTGGAATCGTACTTCACTTTTTTTATACAAAACGTATCAATAAGAGCATAATGTTTTGTGATTAATAATTACTTAAGGCACCCACTACTAAGTATAGTTGATATGGAATAACATCAAGCCAATTAAGGAAGATAACTGTAAGAAAACCAGAAGCAACTAGTATCAATAGGAATTTAACAAAGCTGAACTAACTTGATTTTTACCAAATTATCTTCTTCCTAAGCAGATATATCTACAATGTGTACGAAACAGCAGCTATGTCAACAGCATAACAACCATTTGTACTATAACTGATCCAAAAGATCAAAAATAAGACAGTAAGATTATGATTTCGGAAACATGACGCAATCTTACAATGCTTATATTCCCATGGCAAATTACGACTTCAGTTATGGAAAGACTACCTTGACAAACTTGTAAATGACATATCTGCAAATGTTCCTATAATCCAATTAACTAAAAACTTGTGGTTGAGGTTGTGAAAGCACAGACTCCCAAAACCGTAGAACAATGCTCTTAAAATAAACCTCAACTTGAAACCTTAATGTAAGATAAGTTAAAACAAATAAAAAAATACAAAAAAAGGTTGAAAAAAAACTATAGAAATTAAAATGAGGAAAGTTACATGTATGCAGATAGTGGGTCAGACACCAAATTTATTTGATGTACTGAAAATATGTATGTATATATTGTAATAGATTCGATCACGATAAAAACCTCGGTTCTGTTACAGAAAATGGTCACCAAGATCACAGTGGGAAAGACGGGGTGGATGGATTTATGTGCGATGTTTGTGTACCCTCATCTATTAGTAAAACTAAATGAGAAACAAGGTTAGAAAATATCTATTCATTTCTTTGTTAGAACTAAAAATTTTGTAAGAATCATTTTTATTTGTATTAACATAATAATATAAATATTAATTTAAATAGAAACCTATTTTACTGTCTTTATATGTATTATTCCAATAATACTAGATTTTGCTGTGTAATATTATGTACAAGTGAAATTCTCTATTGAAAGCCTATTTTCATAATATAATCCATCAGATTACAAACACACAGAAAGTTCATCACATTACATGTGTACAACTGCCTCAATCTCCCCTACAACTCTTCCCAGGATAAAATCTTTTTTTAATCATGTATATTGATTTTGTTAAATGTCAACTGAAATTGTGTCATATAAGCAAAGTGTACGAAATTTTAATGTCTCGATCATTTGCCAATGTTTTACAACAGTCTACAAATCATTGAAAAAATTGAGTCATTTAAGTCGTAAATTACTCTCTTTATCATCTCTAATCTAAATTAACGAATGGCTTTTTCTTTTTTTTTTTTCTGGTTTCACTATAATTATCAGTTCGTACTACTTTACCGCCGACCTGACAAAATCGTAGCTTTAGTTGACGATGAATAATACTTTATCACAAGTCTGTAAATATATGTTTGTTTACTTTCGGTACATATTTTTATTTTTGGCATAACATAGTATTTCTTAGGAGCCAAACGACAGCGTTATACGGAGCTTATGTGTAATTATTTTCGTTTATCTGCTAACACGAATATCTACATGATCAGAAACTTTTAAATCAGAATATTTGAACCATAACACTTCCTAAAACTGTAAGTGAAAATGAATGAAGTGCGAAGTCGAAGATTCGCTACTGAATCTTCGTAACTGAACAAATGTTAACATTATCTAACGACGTGTTTTAAGAAATTAATAATAATTCGTTGTTCCTTCTAGTTATTCTATGTTGACACCATGAACCTCATGCATCTAACTCTACCCAATGTCTAATTATTTTGTATCCAAGAATGAACAAAATTCTTTCAACTTTAATAAATGAAGGAAAGTAATAATAAACTAGAAAATTTAAATACTCTTAATTAAAGCTTGATTTGTGTTTAAAATTGGTTATACCTACTAAGATCATACAATATTTTATTTCTTTTTCCGATCTTGCGTGCATTTCGGGCAATACCATTTTCCTTTGGGCTTTGTTGTTAAACCGACGCAAGCAAAATGGAACCACTCAATGGGACACTAAACAAGTAGAAGACAGTATATATATTTTTGTTTAAAAAATTTCAATAACAAACTCACATCTGGATTATCACAACCAATCATTTCACCATATGATACTTGATGACAAAGACAGTAGGTAGGCTCATTTGGATCTACAGGCATATCTAATACATCACTTGTATGATGTGGTAATACTGATGCAACATCTCCAACTATAATAAAAAAATATGTTAAAGCTGTTTTTCTCTTACACATAAATATTTGAGAACGTTGATTAAGGAGGTACATAACAATGCGCAAGCTATGATAGTTGCAAATTTCTATTTGATGAAGTCGGAAAGTTGTGCATTTTTATGTATTCTTTCAATCTCTGTTCAACTGAGCGTCATAATCACAAGTTGCAATGAGATGCATAAAAATTTCATAGTAAAGACCTTTGCTACAAATATAAATGAAAGAGGAGTTATAGATGGAATAGAAATAATTTGGGAAAATTAGCTATCCAAGTGAAAAAACACTACATGATCTGATACGAACCCTCACCTGTTGTAGATTTAGCTCCACTTGTAATTGCATTTCCTATAGCATCACTCGCACCAGCCCCTTTTTGTTTTTTCTTTTTACTACCACGTATTGTACCTGTGCTGTCATCTTCACTTGAATTTCCAGGCCTCTTTTTCTTCTCACCCTTTCCATCTTTTGTCTTTTTTTCTACCTTCTGGAAAAAGATATTTTAATCACATGAAAATATAAGCTGACTTAAAATTAACTCTTTCCGATTTGTGTTTCTTCTTGATTTCTTGAACTTGCTGCTTTGTCTTGTATTTCAGATTCAAATCTAGCCAAATCAGAATCTAACCGTCTAATATGCTTGTCGACTAATTCATAAGTTTGTATTGCTAACTGTACTTTATCATCCCCATATTCCTATAAGCATATTTAATAATTCCTGTTTAATACAACCTGTGTTATTAATTATACTTTATAAAACGTAACTTAAAGTATTACCTTAGCTTTATTAAATAAGTTCTGTATTTTATCTAATTGCTCTTTTGTTTGTTCGGAGGTCAAATTTTTCTGATTTCTTAAATATTCATCAGCTTGTGCATCGATTGTCTTCATTAAAACCTGAGCTCGTGAATCGAGATCCCTCATTAAGGTAAAATTTCTTTGTAATTCAATAGGTAAATGTTCTAGACCTAAAAGTATGTTCCAAATAAACATTAGGTTAGAAAAATTCAAAGTTTACTTACTGTCTAAATATTGCTCCAGATATAGTGGCGAAGTCATTGTAAGTAATTATAGTAATTCCTTAATAAGTATTTGCAATACAAGATATATTAAACATTAAAAAAAATATCTTTAATCGAAGAAATTTAAATTTTTTTAGCTCTACATCAATACGCGCAGTTCGTCATGTGTCAAACAAATTGACTGAAATTTGTTTTCATCGGTTGATCAGTTGGTAGCGACATCTATCATCGCAATGTGTGATACATAGATGTAATTGGTCGTGTTCAGTTAAGGTGGCGTACTTGGCCCTCTATTTCAATAACTTGAACTTGATGAATAAATGTTGCATTTTTATCGAATATATTCAAAATTAGATGGCGCAAGGCTTACGAATCTCTTCCTCATTTTTAGAGTACCGTAGATTTCTAAACGTGCAAGAATATCGAAATTATTATAATTTCTATAAAACCATAACTGCATTAGGCAGTTGCTGATTAACAAAAGAAAATTGGAAGACCTAGTAAAAAAAATTGTAAAAATTACTTGACGAAGTAAGGCTTTTTTAACGATATCTCTTAATCATAACCTAGATATATACAGTACAACCTCGATTATCCGTGCTGGTCGGGACTGAACCAAGCCCGGAAAATCGAAAAGCACGGTTAATCCGCACCTACTTATTTTAGTCAAAAAAGTTGTTTTACAAATTATTATGATCACTTACCGTACTACGAAAAAAATATTTAACTTGGAAAAAATATAAAATTAAGCTGGTAAAGTTTATTATGGCAAAGAAAATATCAAAAAAACAATATAAAATTCTCAAAAAACATAACACATAACATATAGATATAAAAAAATCAAAACATGCTTTTACAATAATTGTGTAAAAAATTAAATCAAAACTTAATTAATTTTTCAAAAAATTCATTTTTATTTATTAATACGAGTCGATCGGAATGCTTCTTCAAGTTTCATTGACAATTAAATCGAAGAAAGTTTAAATTTCGAAAAACTTCCAGCGACAAACTTGAAGATAGAGAAACAGAAGTTTTTGATGAAAAAATTATTTAGAAAAAGTTAAAATTGTAGGAGCTATTGCAAAACGATTCAAGGCGTTAACGTGGAAAGCAGTATCAGTTGTACGATGTATACGATGATGGTACAGCGAATTGACGTGCACCGTTTGTACTAATTCGCATTCTGCACGGATAATTGAAACCCGGATAATCGAAGCTGTTTGCTAACACGGTTAATCCGCAGCACGGTTAATCCGCACACGGATAATCGAGGTTCTACTGTACATGTAGTTCCATAAAAAAGACAAAGTAGCTAGAAATATAGTGTAATTAAAAAATGTATAGTATTTTTTAGTAAAAGCTCAATAATATGATGCCGAAGGCAAATGTACACGCATGAAGTTCAGCGATTGTGCAAAAGATAGCGCTCATTAAATGCCAATAGGTTTGTTCCTTTTAGACGTTTACAATACGACGCGTGCAGTGATATTCGAAACTCGCTTTTACAACAATGGAAATGGAATAGGGTATTTTTATGGCGCATGATCGTGCGTTTTACTATATAAAGCAGAAGACCAAATCGAACAAAGCTAATAAAATGTTCAACTGCCAAAACAAAATTTAAAATCTGTCTTAGAGGTAATGAGAAATTATTAATTATTTAATAAATATTGAGGTTTACTATTAACCTAAGGTCTATTTACTAGTCCACATTTTACTTAGGATTTTACGTGTTTTTGTTGAAAAAAATTTTGTGTTATGTCAAATTGAAATTATTTCTAAATTATCGTTTTATACTATACTTGCAATCTAAACAGTTTAACAATTTAGACGAAACAAAATAGTATTTTTGTTATTAATTTATTATATTAAATATGCTTCACCAGTGTGCAACATTACATTACTACAGAAAGTAATAAAATTAATACGGCTAAGATGTTAAATAAAAATACCTTAAATTTTACATAAAAAGCTAGATATAGATAAGAAATAAAACAGCTTGCTTTTTTATTAATTATTTCTGGAAATATAAAATTCTGATAAAATGTTTCTAATTTAAGAACTATTTTATTATTGATAATAAATTGAATTGTTTGTTCTACAAATGTTTTATTGATATGTAAACTGGTACAGGTACTTTTTTTTAGCTTGAATTAATCAATTATTAGCTGTAACATCTAGAAAAAGCAAAATGTATTAGACCGAAATTTCAAAAAATCTATAGGATTGAATACCATATTTTACTTTTTGCCCGTCGTTCCTGCAGTTTCAAAAGTCTAGGGTTTTTATAAAGAGTACATTGGCGAAATGATGTATTTCTTGCTATTCTACCCATTTTGCAAATCCTGAAAAAATTATAATAGTATATGCTAACTCATACACTGCTCTATGCATGTAATTGTTATGGTAGCAAAACCTTTAGTAAATCGATAAGCTGTCCCAGAATAAAATATTTATATAAGTATATATAACACCGCTATATACACAATTAGGAATTACTACTGTATTCTGTATATACGGTATATACTATTTACACTAACAACAATAATAATACTGTACTGACTAAAAATGTTAACAAATAAATCTCTTGCGAATTTTTGCGGGACTAGAAAAAGCAACTAACAGTAGAAACACAATTATAATACGGACTGATACTGATGTAGTTGTGGAGTAAGTAAACTTTCGAAAAGACGAATATGTAATTTTTACCCCAACGTATTCATTGCTCGCTCTACCCTTTCTTAATCCAATACAACTGACAAAGATAAACCGATAGTTTGATTATTCAGGTAAATCCCAATACATACATAGCAAATAAACCTATAGTACGAAATTAAAGCAAGGTCATTAAATTTAAACGGAAATTTGTGATGCATATAGAAATATATAGTACTCTCCGAGCCATCTATGTTTCACTTGCGACATGAAATATAGTTTGAACGATATGATGAAAATTTAGGCGCGGAAACGTCCCCTTAATAATCCTTCTCTGAATCCAAACTGTTCGTCTTGTATGATGTTATTATGTATACCGTCTAGAAATAATCGTCCGGACGACGGACGAGCAGTATACGACTGGGCTAGATGATCGGGAGAATCAGAACGTTGTATTTGTATATTATGTCGCTACACATAGTAAGTGTGGAATGCGAGCAAAACCACCGAACTTATTCCACTCATGTTGATTAAAGCAACTAATAAGATCGTGTAATTCGGTATTTTCTTCACTAAAGGTAAACGTTAGAAGGCACGAAGTACAGCAGCAATTCTTAAAATAAAATAATAAAAACAACCTTTTTACTAAATTTGAGTACTATGCAAAGTAAAAACTTGAGAAGTAAAAACAATCCATTTACGCAGCATTTCGTTGAATTTAAAAAACATGGTTCATAGGAAATCAAGCAAAAATTTCGAATAAAATTGTTTTCATATAGCTACTACGGAAGAAAAAAAACTGTGAATTGTGCAGTAATAAATAATCAACACTATAATCACTAAATAATAATCACTATCTTTTTTTCGAATGGAAAGACATTCAAGTGAGGCGATCTAGGAATAAGTCAGATTTTATGTAAATGGAAAGCAACAGTAATATGTACATAAAAGCACATAAATATAAAAATAGGTCCGAATTATTCACTAATCGTGAAATTCGTCCATCGTGATGATTTCTCGGTACGATATGTGCATGACTTTGGTTAAAGTGCCGTGTATTGCTGGAAACGTCCGGACGATGGGTATCAAATGCGTTGACAGCGAATGAAATACGGATTGCGGTGAGACCGTGCAGGATAGAGCAAAGTTTTCCTATGTTTGGCCAATTGCACATACTGAAACCTCTGAAGAACCGTGGAGGGGATGCGAGTATGATTAACAATTTACTGCAGTGGCAATAGTATAAGACATGCACCGCTCATTATGTAGACCAGCCGTACACTGCTCGTCCGTCGCCCGGGCAATTATTTCCAGACGGTATATGTATGTGTATGTATAAAAAAGAGCTCCTGTTGTGGGCAATTTAAAGTAATAGATTCAGTTATTTTCAAAAGATTCGACAACAGAGAAAGGTAATTCTGGTTGTATGTTTCCAAATGAAAAATAACTCTCTGTTGTAGAATAAAATTCAGGATTTCAATCAGATGATTCAGCACGGAGTCTGGAAGTTTGGCCTGTTAAGAACCGTGTTAAAAATATGATCAAATCCTGGAACATTTCCGGGTTACTATAAATTTTTTGTCACTAGTTGTCGACGAGTTTATTTCGTATGTTACCCGTCCTTTGGCCCATTTCTCCTTGGCGGCCTTTGTCCTTAATTAAAGATCGGATTTCTTGAGAAATCCATACAGTATCCGTAATCCGTACATACAGTATGGAATATTTTAAGTGCGTTATAATATCCATGGCATGCATGGTCCATCTTGGGTAGGAGTGGCGGTATGAATCTCGCTACTATCCCCCGACTATCACCACCCGTTCGAGGCGGTTTATCAAACGTACGCATAAGTAGGCCAATTTATGGTGTTTCTACAAAATAGTTTCACCGGAATTACCGTTAGGTATATTAATATTTTACAATGAAAATCTATTCTTCCACTGTGTAATAATTTATTTTTATGAATAAGTTTTTATAAAATGGTCCCACCTTAGATATTAATCGTTAGATGTACTAATTATCTATTCTAGAGCGTTCGATCTACAGATCTTCAATACTGATATACGACTGATTATGAGTCTGCGACAGTTCCTATGCAGAAGGCGGACCGGAATTTGGTTGAGAGTGGGGTGTTGTCTACTAGTCGACCTAGCGTATCGTGCTTGCAGTCTATCTCTTCTTAATACATGGATTTCTCTAGGTGTTACAGTTACTCCTGTGCCAAAATGCATGAAGCACTTGCTTACTTCCACTCCGTATACAATACAAGTCAAAGTCGCTATAATCAGTACGTGCTTTGTTTAATCAAGCACTTTAAGAGGGGAAGAACCTTTATTATATGTTTCTAATTAGTACAACTCGACAACTGAAATAGTTAGAGCAGTACTCTCGCGAATTCTTTGTAGCAAATTCCAAGCTTTATAAAAAAATTATTCAGTTTTTTTTGATACTTTGTGCCAATAAAGCAAAATTCACGAAATAAAAAGGAAAGATGTCACGAAAATTAACCTAATCTTCGTAACATCTCTTCCTTCACGAACTCAAGTATAACAGTACAAAATCTAAGAAAAATGCTAAAAATACCTTTTTATACAGCATACATTTTTCTACGACGACAAAGATTGAGAGCACTATCCCAACTGTTATGATTTTCGAGTTTTACCAAATCGAAAGGTGTAACAACGGTTAATTTTATACGTCTCTGCCCTTATTTCTTTTAAATTCATTAATACGGTATCTATAATAGCAATTCCTCACTTACTGTATTCCTTTCTTTATATGAATTCAATGAATCTTCATATCTCGGGCAGTACGAACTACTCAAACCACATCTGTGCTTCATCAATGTAACCTTAAATAAACCGTTATTTAAAATGATAGAAAATCCGTAGCTATCCAGTATGTAAAGATTGTCTTATAATGAAAGCTGTGATAGAAAATTAACAAATTCAAAAATGAAGACCCGTACAAATACTTTATTCTATATAAAAATATACTGCTCATATAAATAATTTGTTTTGTAAACTATGAAAACACAACATAAGTATATTCCGTTTAACTTATACAGTATGTTTCGGAAATAAATTACACTAACTTAACATTCTTTGAATTCTGCATTACTTTCAATTATTATCAATTTGTATATCCACGAAAATGTACAATTCTAGTGAGTTCGATTGAAAGTTTGTATATATGCACTAGTTTTGGTTCTAGATTCAAAAAAATAAATGAAAAATTCCTGTAAGAATTCATGGCAATATTTCATTCATTTCCGATTACATCGAAAAATACAAAAACTTTTATTATACTTATACACAGTTAACTTATCCTAAAGGTTATGTACATTGTAAATATAACAAAAACATGGCAATATTTTAAGAATTGTAAATACTTTGCGAACATGCAAACGGTAAATTTACAAGAAGCTCTTCTGGATATCCTAAATCAGCAAATTTTTCATCGCAACATAGAGCAAATGGTTTTAAACTTAATAATTGGTACTGTCCAACTGATCTACTCAACCATTCGATGTCAACTGTCGCAACTTTTAGTGTGTCCAACAATGCTAAAAATTATATTAGTAAATAATGTTGTTATTGAAAGTTATAAAAATAAGCGATTTTAAAGCGACCATAAACTTTCACGGCCGTTACTATAATATTGATCCGATAAATTCTTCTTAAACTGAATATACTTTAAGTGATTGATTTAATAAACTTTAATTTTTTTTGCGTGGTGGATGCTTAGTTGCAGTGACTTCTTAAGCTGTATCACTTATTTAACCATCATCTCGCGGTGTAGTTTTTGTGTGTGTGTAATTGTGTACAAATGGCCTTGTGACAGCATTATACCGCCTTTTATAATGTCGTACTGTTAATCATTTCACTTCTGACAGTGAATGGTAAGTCGATCGGATTCCAATTCTCTGACAAAAATGACACTGTCGTCTGGAGAATTGAAACCCGGCTCCTGTTGTTCCGTCGCAACGATACTTAGCCGCCTAACCACTGCGGCTATCGGCCCGTTACTTGTATTTATTAAAAAGTGTAATTGTAATAGAAGTCACCTTACAATCATAGAATTATTTTTTAATAAGACATTTTTTAACTCTGTATTATAACTTACTTTCATACATTCCAAATTCTTGAGTTACTTTAGCTTCAGAAATAATCAAGCGTGTGCCCAACTTTCCGATAAGATCTTCCAACCTCGCTGCTGTTTTTCCACCAAGCATATGTATCACATTCTGTAAACAATTAATGCAATTAAATTACAAAAAAATTAAGTCACATTTCGTGTTCTTTTTTTCATAGATAACTTTAATTTTTAGGTAACTTAGTAGATATAGTTTCAAACACAACTAAAACATCCACAGATTATAAATGAATCAATGTTGAAATGAATTAAGTAACATGACGATAATTCTAGCTTGACTCCTGTCAACAGTAATCTTCTCAATTAATATATTATTAATTAATATAAGGACCACTTTTTATAAATTATCGTTTGAAAAATATATGCGTATTTTGAATAACTCACTGTTATTTTTTTTATTAAACCATTTTGTGTGTTTAAATAATAACATATGCAAACGCATGCGTAAATAGACCATTATAAAACGCGCGTTTTATAGGGACAACGTCGAAAATAAGTCAAGTATAAATGTCAATTTCCTATTAATTGATATGACAAAACAACCTTTTAGCAAATAAAAAGTTATGAATAAATGTATCAAAAGCTGTAATGAGCTATTTTATGATAATTTTATCAAGAAAACTCTTTCTTTAAATTAATGTGAAATGTGTAATTGATATTGTTTGAAATATTAAATCCTCGCTTTTTAAATCAGACAGCAATAACTCAATAACTGATTGTTTACGCATTAGTTTTAATGGTTTTAATTTACACATTTCCATTGCAGTCAGAAGTGTACTAAAGACACACCACATTACAAAAATTTTACATTATTAGTTCGTATTTCTATTTGCAGTATTGAAATCAATAAAATATGATTTGAAAATGCACCAATAAAAAAAAAGTATAAAGTATTTGTGGATAATTGGTCATTAAAACACTTATTATCCACTCATAGTTAAATATATTATTATTTAATGCTGTAGAGATATCTGTTATAATATTATACTTACTTCCACATCACTTTTGTTAACTGATAGAGATGAAGCAATGACATGTATTAAAAAATCTTTCAAAAGCGGTGGCTTCATTTTCAATCTCCCTATTTTTGGACCAGGTACTCCCGATACATCTAATGCTTCATACGGTTCCTGAAGATGAAAGACTGTATTAATTTAAAAAAAACCTACAAAGACATAGCATACCTCTTGAACGATTTTATTTTGAATAAGGCATTCCTGGACCCATTTGAAACTAACTACCCATATTCCAGCTGCCACAGCAGATACAAACTTCATCGTGTGATCATGAATGCAATTCTTATCATTTACAGAAACTATCATATGTGTTACCGAACTATCAAAAGAATTACTATACGTCGCAAGTTTCCTATTCGTTAAAGCAGATACTGCAATAAACTGATCTCTACGAAGTCTAGTACAAGCAATACGGGGTTCTCGTGTTCGGTTGATAGATTCTATGCTATCCTTTACACATTTTTCAGTCGCTTTTGTTTGGTTATTCACATAACGCAGTATGCTTTCTTGTTTTTCGAGTCAGATTGCATAAATTGGATATTTCTTTGGATTGCAATTTTACTGGAATAATTTCCAGAGGAGTATAATTACTTTTTAAAGCAATTTCTATTGGGTTCAAATCTCTAACATCTCGTTGCTTAAAAGAAACGTTTGAAATGTTGTTTGCGAATTGTTTATTAGGTTGATTTTGCAGCTTTTGTTTAGTAATATGTTTGTGATCAATCATTTCAGTTTTTCTTGAAGTTTTAGTTTTATCCTTCGCAAATGGCGAATGATATACCTGTTGCGTTGCATTTTTCTGTCTTTCATATAATACTTTATGCTTACTTATATTTATATTTGTTAGCGTTTCATCTAAATCTGAATCTTCATCAACTTTTTCAATATCGATTATTGGTAAAATTTCATCGAATTTATTCGTAGCTAACAGATTGGGATGATTTCCACTCACATGAACGTCAATACCGACGTCTTGAAATTCAGTAGGGGGATCAAATGTCTTATTGAGATAGGTAGTAGCGTTAGTGGCAAGAATTACATCGGCAGAATCTTCTGGAGGAGGGAACTGAATTGGCGTTGTTACATTGACGGAATGACGATTGTGAAGAGATTGCGATAAAAATAACCTGAAATAAAAGTTTAAATTATTTACTCTTACTATCTGCGAGTGCAGATGAAGTTTTGGGCGCTACACCTTTTCTTTCCTTAATCCACCAGTCCCTGTTAAACAATTTTAAATATTGTTCACTGATTTGAAAATACGGGCTGTACTACTGGCTGCTAAAAATGTAACAACAAGCGTAATCGATAAGAACGGCCACTTACTGAGGAAAGAATGGCAAAGGAGGTCAAAGTATATACTTTTGTGGAAGCTAACGAACCTTGTTTGAGTCATCAAATTTCTGAATGTGTTGATACCTGGTTACATTTGTCCTCATTATCTCACAAAAGGCCAGTAATATTGAATAACTGTGATAAACAATATTTAAACTTGTTTGAATTTGAT
Source organism: Holotrichia oblita (assembly GCA_023690525.1). Lineage (NCBI taxonomy): Eukaryota > Metazoa > Arthropoda > Insecta > Coleoptera > Scarabaeidae > Holotrichia > Holotrichia oblita. The sequence continues at coordinate 105,492,648 of CM043017.1, forward strand.
TTATTTTATGCAAAAACGCAATCAGTATTTATGACATATGCAAATTGTAAGCATGTCACACATACGAGAATACAAAATGCAGTAATTCCACTTTAGCAACACCGTACATCTATTTCGTATCACCATCTCCGTCATTCTAACGCATACATATATTTCACCATCGCATGTAATGCTATTTACAATGCCTAGTAGTCGGGTCGTTCAATGTGTATATTTATAAACAAGGGTATGGCTTAGTTGCACTTACTTTCAGTCTGCTGATGCCGTACAGGTGGATAAAAGAAAACACAAATGAGAAACCCAATTAAACCCCTATATGAAAGTAAGTTTAAGAGTAAATAACAATCTCTGAAAGAAATTAATCTAGCTGTAGTGAGAAATTTAATGGGAATTTGAAAATATAAAGAATTTGCCAGATGAATAGGACCATAGGATTACGGTTTGTATTGTATATTTGCAATCCAACCAAAGTTTCTGTATTGTTATGTTTCTGAACACGTTTATAAGCAAATCCCACTTTACCTACCCCGTCAAGTGAAAATCTACACACGCAAGACTTCAATGTATATCAATTTCATGTTCATTAACTAGTGAGTCTACTTAACTGTGAAACAAAAATTCTTTATCCTGAAAAGCCAAAAATACTTACTTATCATTACATGATTTCTTTTGTGGTGTTGTTTCTACTACGTCAATGTCAGAATCAGAAAATACTTCTTCGCTTTTTTGACTTCCTCGCGCAGCACACTCCTCCATCTTTTGCCATTCGTCTTCTAAATTATATTGCAATTCCGGAGTTTTGTTGCTAACATCTTGCTTCTGTAGAAGAACATTTTGTAAAACTTTTATATCCGAAATAGATTTATTGCAGGAAACTGACTTAGGAGATGTCGGCTGCAATTCTTTTGAAAACTCCTCTGCTAAAGATTCCATATTAGAAAATGGCATCTCATCCAAAACTGTAACTTTAGTATTCTCAGTATTCGTACAAACTGTGGATTCCGTATGGTTTTCCGTTTTCTTTGAAGTAGTTTGCTGAATATTTGCAGGTTCAGTAATTATTTCATCAAAAGGCAATTTGAATTCTTCTAAAGCCTGGGTTGTAATATCGTATTCCTTGCATAATTTCTTTTTTGGCGGAGATGCAGGTGGAGAAACAGCGGCTTCTTGTATGAGCGCATTACATTTGTTAATAATATATTGGCTCTTAGTTTGTCGGGATTTAGAAGATAGTTCTTTTTTAGGCGTAGAAGTTTTTATATTATTTTCATCATATTTCTCCATAATTCTATCCAAGTATTCCTACAAATAAGAAAAACTTGATTTTATTAATTATACTGATTACAGAGTTTACAAAACAGGATAACATACAAACTAGGGTCCATAAATATATAATTATTACTACAACGTAACATAAAAGATGTACAAAGAATTGTCAAAGATTTGGCGTCGTTTTAAAATTTAAAATCCAATACTTTACGTCAAAATTAAATATTTATAGTAACACTTAACATATTTAAATCTTAATATCCGACTCATTGATCCATTGAAACTCAATACCACTCCAATATTCTAAAGTTATTGGACATTTTTAAGAATATATATAAAGATTATCTTTAAGGAAGCTCGAAAAAAAAATCTCAACAAAAATGGTATCCATTTTCGAAAACTTAAATATATCCAATATACAACATATACCGTACTTCAAGATTCAAATTTTGTAGATGTCCGGTATGTTCTTCGTGAAATATGTGTAGATTGTAACGGTTAACTAGACCATTCAGAAAAGCAAATATTCAAAAGGACATTTGTATTATTAATTGAGCGTTTACTTATCACAAAATTCTAAACAGCGATTATAGTTGTCTTCACGAAGTTCCTGTACTATGTAATTGAATTTTGTAGGGATGAAACTTTTTTCGTTGAGTTCTAATACGATTTATACCTGATATCGCAGCTAATGCTCTTGTACTGATTGTAGATCGATAGCAACTTGTCCCAAAACCATCATTCTACTGCTTCTGTTTGTACTGGAGGGTTTGAACATTTTCTTTATATACTATCGACTTCAACACATACTTTTGATTAACATTTTTAACCGGATGTTAATGGTTAAACAATTCTGATGTTCTATTAGCACAATTATTATTCACGAATAATATCTCAATTACTTCAACTGTTTCTGCAATTGAGTAACCCATTTTAATTTTCAATGATAAGAGTACACTTAAAATGTTATTTTTATATAGACAGAATTTAATTGTTAGGAAGTTAAATTTATAACGCACATGTATCCCCCTATAAAACAAATTCGACGTTTTTCGGCATTTTTTGCAAAAAACCACCGTTTCAGTGATAATTCATCTGTCTCGTTTTCGATGGGCCACTGGTATATTCTCCTCTCTATCTTCAATGTTGCAAAGTTCCGTAAGCTTTTGATTCTCTTTATATTCTAATTTGCATTTTTTACGTTTCACAATTTTATATTCCAGCATGTCACAGAATATGTTTTCATATTTTTTCTTTATTACTTCCTGGTACTTCTGGTGTTATTTCTTATAACTTATTATATTCTAATTTACTTCTTTCATGTTTTTTCTGCTGTTGTATTTCATATACCCTTTCGATCGAACTTTCCTAATTAGTAATAGCTTTTATATTATTAAGGTACTCTTTGTTGCCAAGATTTTAGGAATTTCAATGTGAATTCCACTTCTTTTCCTCTAAAGTTCACTGCCTGTCTATTTTTATATTTATATAGGCCCATATGCTCTTCTGTAGATCTTTGTTTTGTTTTTATTTTCCATTAGATTTTACTTTTATCGTTATTTCACCATTTATTATTTTATTCATATTTTTTGCCATTTTACTCATCTATATTTTTATCTTGTGATTTGTCCCATTTTTTATAATTACCTGCTCTCTTACATCCTCTTTTATTTCTGCATTCCTGTGGTAATGTTAATTGCACCTCTGCAATGTTATGATTTGTTTCTTCTTTTTACTTATTTTCCTATTTTTTGCTAGATCATTCACTCGTTCTCCTAGCCTACCTATACACGGTGATGCAACCAAGATGGGGCGGAGTATTATAATTAAACGGTGAGGAATTTACGAAAAATCTTTTTGGAATGTGATTGATGGCCACAGGGACTACGTACAGGGTGATCGAAGCTGTAGGTGATGAACTAAACTTGTTTTTTTTTTAAACGAGGCACTCGGAATTAAAATATTACAATAAATTCTGCTAATTACTATAAACGCTTTCATATATCTTTAGTTGAAAAAACGCGTCCATGTCATCTAGTTTTTATAAGAATCGGAAATGAATATTAAAAACTAACTATATCACTAAATGTACTAAATTCTTGAGTAAAATATTGTTAAATAATATTAAAATATTATTAGCCATTATATGTACATGATGACTGAGTTTTGTAAATCCATTTTGGACTTAGTTTTTTATTTAATGGATGTATATTAGTTTCATGTGTTAAAAACAATTTCATCAGCCTTCCGAAAATACCGTACACGTTATCTTTTTGAGTGACGGTTTTGAAGCAAATTCGCCGCAAATGCGTCATCATACTCATCATGCAATGACACATGTAATTAATAAGAAGCAAACTATAAAAAAATATTCGGTATGCAAAGAATGTAAGAATTTCACACAAGTATAATGACCATCAATCCCAGAGCTTAACCCCATTATCTGAGAACCTCTTCATCGTCATTCGCGACATGTGACAAGGTGCGTTTTATGATGTGATGCTTTGTTTAGATTGATCAGTTAACGTGTCGATACGTAATATATCATTTAAATTTCTAAGTAGGGGGAGTGGCAAATACTATTGGCCAAGGTTACATATACTACATACAACATGCAAGGCAGTGTTACAAAATCATTCCTTTCCAACAAAGAATATTGGGTAATTAAGTCATGTACAGGAAATTAGTATGAAATATTCTAAAGTTGCTGTAATATAATTTAATTTACGCAATCTTCATCAAATAACCACTAAAATAGTACTATTAATACTGACTATACAATATACTAGTTCAAGCTGAGGTAAAGGAATAATTTTAATTTTATAACCTATACATACTTACATCATAATTTAGCGATTGACTTATTTGTATAGATTGTAAGGTATCATTTTGCATCACCGGTCCTTTATTGTCTTCGTTTACATTTTCAGCTGCCTGAGATATAAATTCTACTGATAATTGTGGCATTAAATATGGATTTTCCTGTTTTTTAGACTTCTTTATGATTCCGTCATCGTAATCTTCCATCAGCGCTCGTACACGTTTAAATCTATTTATCATGCTACTACTAATAGCAGCATTATCTTTTTTGAGTTAAGGAAAACGTGATAGTCGAATGAGGTGCGGAGGACGTTACCGCATTATCTTCCTTAGTAACCAAAGTATCTTCATTTTCAATTATTTCAACGTCACTATCGCTGCAAGAAATGTCCACTCCACCATCTAGTTTTTCTGTCGTATTAAATGATATTTTTTCTAATTGATCTTGGTAATTGTGTATTATATTTGACGCAATTAACATCTGCGTTAGTCTCCGTATTAATTGCATTTAAAGCAGCTTGAGTATCAAAATTGACACAATCTAGTGATTCTGTGAATTGAAAATGATCTCTGCAGTAGCCGGCAATTTCATCATTATTCACAAAGATGTCCGATGGTGTTCTACTACTTACACTTGTATCAGACCTTACATACACTGGTTCCTGATGTGCAACCATTTCCATGTGTATGCCAACAGATTGTTTGGATGATTCAGAGATAGAATTTTCAGTTTGAATACCAATTGATTTCGCTTTCAAATATGTATCACTATCTTGTGACAATTTTAATAGTTTCTGCAGAAATTCTCTGTCCGTAATTTCATCGGTTTGTATTTCAGCATTACATTTCTCTAATGTTTTAAAATCAGCTGTAGATGATATTTTGAATCCAGAAGAAGTATAATCATTAGTTTGAATTGCAATTGACCTTGCGTCAAGATGGACAGATTGTATGACGGAAATATCTTTAGGATCTTCTGGCGAAACATGTGAAATGTTACATTTATTTTTAAGTTATTTAACAATAATTTCAACTTATCAACACTACATTTTGCAATATCTATATCAATATTATCTTGCACACATTTTGTGAAAGACATAATACTATTCTCAAGCTGATTTAACACAGTAGATATTTCACGAATCTCATGGACAATAAAATTATCATCACCGACATTTGAGTTTTGCCTGTCGATGGTTTCAGGAGATGAAAACGAAGCTTGCAATTTTCTATCAACTTTATCCATCTTCAAATCTAAAATAATTTTCTGAGTTGGTAAACTAAATATGTCATCAATATGTTCAGTAACGTTTTTACTTTGCGAAAATATACTACCACTATGAGGTATTTGTTTCTTATTGAAGGTACTGTGATCATCTTTATTTATTTCATTTTGATGTGCTTTAGTTTTATCCAATGCTAAACTGGAATGTGCATGTCTACCGCTCTCTCTAGATGATAGACTTGAATGACCTAAAACAATATAAAATAATAAATAATGTATTCATCATTATGTTTCTGTTCTTCAAATGGTAATATATTGAAGAAAAACAGCAAGTTTACAATTTAGAGTGCATAGACAATATAATACTAACGTACTATAGATACGGCAGAAGGTCCCGCGTACTGTCGTCAAAGTTTTGGTACTCACACATTTCACCAGATGTCTCTGGCATTGCTTTTTGAAATTTGAAATATAAACAAGCGCGAAATTTAGTGTCATTATGACATTATAGTGTCATTATGATTTTGTATGTTGTGTCGCAAGCGTTTTTAAAAACAGTATTAATAGTATATGGTAATTTCTGTGATTTTCTTGGAGAAGATACAATATAAGTTGAAGGATTACGTTGGACGTGGTTTAGTTTAAACCTTAAATAGTAGTGTTAAATATTGTTTAAGGGTGAAACTATCGTTTCTGTTAAATTGACAAGAGCTGACATAGAGAGTTAAGACATAAGAGTCCAGTGACACTTTATTTTCATATCACATTATCCCATACAAATTGAAGCAGAACAAGAAATATTTAATGTCTTCAATGAGATAACACCAGATACTATGTATTTCGCCAAGGTGAGTGCAGTATATAACATCCAACTGATAGCTAAATACAAGATGTGTTATTAAATTCTGTTATGGTTTAGACCTACATTCTAATAGTAGCCCTTAGTGGCTTTCTGAGATTGTTAAAACATGAATATCTTTTGAGATCATTTTTATAAAATAACCTTTCGTTTCGATATTACAGGTATACGTGACATACCTACATCATCCAAATTGAAACTTCACGAGAAGCGTTAGGAAATGAAATTTTACTGCGTCGTGTTCCACGAAGATAAAATTTTTGTAAAAATATTTTTGATGAAAATATAGGACAATATTCAGAAACTATATAAAAGCGCGTTGTTTTTTAGTTTAAAAGTTAGAAATTCACTTTTCAACAATAAACAAGCTTTTCGTGCTCCAGTATGGCCTGTTTTAAATTTAACACATTTCATTAGATGGCGCAGAAACACGCCAACAAAATTTTATTAGAAGTGTCCAATCTATAGAGAATGAAATGTATATATTATCTATGTTTAGAGTGTTTTACAATATAGATAATTAGCCAACTTATAAACAAAACAAAAAGGTGTAAATAACGCAATTGTAAAATTTCAATTAACAAATGAATATCAGTTGAGTATAACATTGTTTATGATGTCCATTTTCAGTCTCAACTGCTGATGCGCTATGAAGTGATAGAAACGGGACAATAGGGAAAGCATGCATTATTAATTCATTTATGATATATGCCGTTTTTTCAACTAATTTGGTATAGAAAGATATGGCAAAGTATTAACCTATTAACTTCCATTTGTTTAGATTATTTAGATCACTAAGAGATATTTCAAACATATGTAGAAATATAAAAATGGTATTTATACTAAACAGCGAAACAGATGCCAAGGCATCGCTGGCAACGTGGATGAAAAAATACCCCTGAGAACAATGAATTTGCGCTAATAACATTTATATACAACTTAAGATTTGATTGAACATTTCGCTGACGTCAATCCGATATGCATTCAAGAAAAGTATTTACCACACTATACATATCTGGATGGATCCGTAATATATTTAAGAAAAAAATGCCTTCACACTTGACCAACATAAGGCGACATAGTTAAAAGAGATCATGTCAAAGACTTTGATTCTGTAAAATCACTTAATTTATACTTACCGTTTTCAGGATTTTCTAATTTATTTATATTACTTTCAATGTAAGATTCCACTTCTCTTAAATTATAGGATTTACTATTTTCGTCGGATTTACTTTCTTTGCATAATTCGTATTCAGAACTTAATCGGTTCAAAAGAACTATTGGTTTAACGCTCACTTTTTTACTCTCTTTGTTGGTATCCTTTGTCTGTACTAGAGAAGACTTCTTATCCAATTTTGCTGATGATGTCAAACTTACGTCTAATTTTTTCATTTCGCGATTATTTTTGTTTAAGGACTTATTCATTTTTTGTATTCGATTCCATCCAGGATTTATAACTTTAGTTTGATTACTCTCTTCACGCTTTTTATGTCTACGTTTTCGTTTGGTTTTTCCTTTCTCAGAATTATTATTTTCTTTATCTTGGAGCATAACTTCAATAGAGTTTAAACATTTTTCTTCTAGCATGTGAATCATATTGATTTGTTCTTCATTTAAAACATCTTTATCACTATCTACTTCTTCAATATTAATGCTTTCTAACTCCTTTTGGCTTTCACCAGAGAAACTACTATATCGTTTTGATTTCAATGCAGATCCTTGTTGTACCTGTAAAAAAATTTCGATTACAAAAATTTATTTGTACATGGCAACGAGTAATGATGCACACTCAAAGGTCACAGAAAACGTAATAATAATAATAATAATGATTTATTGTCCAACGGCAAAATTTTTTACAGGACAAACTAAAGTACATACATATATTCTACGACTAAAGTAAACACATATGAAAGGTATAATAATAATATAATATATTCAAAGTAAAGAAAAACAAAGAACTAACATCGTTGATCAACACTATCAAAAAATATATCATTATACAAGAAATCAGCATTATGACACATTGTAAATAAGGGTGATTTTACTAATAAATTTGTGCGAGGGCAGGGTAATGAGAAGGTAGATGAGGAGCGAGAGGATAAACGAGGTACAAGGAAATCGATAACGGATAGTAAATCAGGAGAATCTATTCTTCCACGAACAATCTTCCAAAGAAACCCAGCTCCAGACACCCTCCTACGATATTCCAACGATCGTACGCCATGTCTTTCCAAAAAGGATTCGTAGTCAGTACCCCTGGCAGGATACTGGTTATCCAGTTTGAAGAACAGATACTTTAGAAAACGGCGTTTCGATGCTCAGTTGGAGGTGGATGTAATGTGGTGACCAAACCACAGGTGCATATTCCAGTTTACTTACAACAAAGCTGAAGTATAGTGTTTTAAGAAGGGACATGTTATAGAAAAATCTGCACGATCGTAGGACAAAACCCAAAGTCCTTGAAGCAGCAGCACACAAATCAGAAATGTGTTCCGCAAAACTCAAGCGGGAATCGAATAAAACTCCGAGATCTCTGACCGTGTCAGCCTTCTCAAGGTGACTATCACGTATTGAGTACAACGAATTAATGTAGTTAGTTTTCCTCGTAAAAGTAACAAATACACACTTGTTAACATTTAATTTTAATTTATTTAAGAAGCACCAACGGGAAATACAGTCTAAGTTATGCTGTAGATGAGCCACATCGTTTAAGGTTTTAATAGGGAATAAATTTTTATGTCGTCCGCATAAGCCAGTACTGGACACGATAGAGACATCAATAAATCGTTCACGAACAGCACAAACAAAAGCGGTCCCAGATGTGACCCCTGTGGTACTCCGGAAGTGGGAGCGAAATCATATGATTTGTAACCATTGTAGAAGACGTAGTGAATCCTATTGGTTAAATACGAATTTATGAGCTGCAGGAAGGAAGAACTTAATCCAAAGAATGATAGTTTATCAAGCAAAATTCCATGATCGATGACATCAAAAGCGCTCCTAAGGTCGGTGTAGATAACATCAATCTGGTTTGAAGATCAAGTTGTTCACTAAGATACTGACATATAGAGACAAGATTCGTTACTGTTGACCTTCCTTTAATAAAACCATGTTGTTTCGGACAAATATACGGGACTGTGTTGTAATACAAAGAGGAATAAATAACATGTTCAAATACCTTGGCAAAATTAGATAAAATAGAAATCGGTCTATAGTTACTAACACGAGTTTTGTCATTTTTCTTAAACACAGGACTAATTCTTAGGAAGGGGGTAGGAAGGTAGGAAAGGTAGATGTACGAATCGCCAAATTGATCATATAGGCCAGTGGTTTCGAAAGCACATAACGAGCATCATGTACAAGAAAACTAGGTACTTGATCGTCCCCAGCGATATTCTTCTGGGCAAACTTCGACATAATACTAATTAATTCTTCTTCCGTGGTTGGCAACAAAGTGAAAGGAGTACAGTTGGAGTGAGTAGTTTTATGTGAAAAGTCATTACTCTCAATGTGTATTGAGGAAAATTTGGAGGCAAAGGCATTAACTATTTCCTGAGGTGTATCAATACGCACATCATTGTCAAACAAAACATTAGGTATGCGTGTGGTGCCATTCCTAGTGTGAATAAACTAATAATAATAGTGCTTTATTTCCAATGTAATATACAGTATAGATACATACACAAAACAAAATAAAACAATATAAAAATTGAAAAATGGCGGGTTTCAGGCATGGAGCGCGAGCAAAACGTACCATGACTGCTCTTCCAACCAACCAGTAAACAGTACCAGATATCACCAACAAAGCAAGAAAATCCATAGACGTACAAAGATATTCAACAAACATTGGCCGATACAAAAAAGAGGAAAGAAAGAGAGAAAAGAAAGAAGAAAGGAAAAGAATAACCTAAGAAAAATAGTAGCCTTAAAAATCCTAATATTAGCGGACTGATATTCATTGTAGCATTGATTATAAGCTTGTGTAATGGTATAGGTAAAACACTTCTTAAAATGCTGTGAAGAATGGAGTGGCGGTGTTAATAGACCTCTCAACCTCAGGTTCAGGTTATGAACATCAGTTCTGAAAGATAGTTTTTCATGCAAGTAAGCCGGCCTCTTGTACGCTAAGATTTAATAAAATAAAGAGAAGGAATGTAACCTCCTTCGGTTCACCATGTTTAACCAACGGATCTCGTCCAACTTAAAGGAAATGTGTTGATGTAGCCTCAAACATGAATTTTGTACTCCCTGAATTCTATTTCTGTCCACCAGATCCAAAAACGGCCCATACACGGAACAGCAATAATTAAATTTACTCAATATTAAAGAATTGCACAGCATAATTTTAGTTTTTTTGTCAAATAAATAACGATTAGAATAAATAATTTTCATGTTAGAGTAACATTGCTTTATTATATTTGAGACGTGTTGCTTAAATTTCAAAGACCAGTGTGATGTAACTCCTAAATTGTTAATGCTTTCCGATAATGGCAGCGTGCTACCATCTAATTGAATTATGATGTGGTTTAGCACTCTGCTACGATCATTTTTCTTGCCAAACACAATGACTACTGATTTATCGGGGTTAAGAAACAAGGAATGCTGTTTTGCCTGCCGCGACAGAGAACCAAGATCTTCGTTTATTTCTGCACATACTCTGGCAATATCTGAGGGATAACAGGAGATATACATCTGAGCATCGTCAGCATAGAAATGGACATAACAGTACTTCAAAAAATTACAAATTCTTGATATATAAACCGAAAACAGGAGAGGACCCAAAATGGGACCTTGCGGTACCCCACTCCCAACAATCAAGGGCGAAGACATATCACCGGACAGCCTCACAGACTGTGTACGGTGAGATAAATAATTTTTTATTAATAAACACGCTTTTTCAGTTAATCCAATGTAATGCATAATATACAACATTATTGAGTGATCAATTGTGTCGAAAGCCCTGGAAAAATCAAGCGCAACTAGTATAGTCACCTTACCCATGTCATTTGCACACACAAGAAATTAGATACGTTTATATGAATATTTGAATTATAAAAATTTCGGAGGCCAGTTATATCAATGAAGTTAGCAGGAATACTAGAAAGGATGAAGTACTTGCTTAATTGTACTATATTCGCTAAATGTTCCGGTAAAGAGCATAATTTGTCTTTAAAAGAAAAATATTATTTCTCCAGATCCGGCTCGCGCCGAAGTTGTATCATTACGCAATTGCTTATAGTAATCCCAATCTTCACGTTTCTTTGATTGTTTAAATTTGCAGTATCACGTATACGCATCAGATATTTAATATTATCCGTCAACCACGGAGAAGAAGGCCTGGTAATCTTAAGAGATTTACTTGGGGCTACAATATCGAATAAAAGGATAATAGTTTCATTGAAGAACTCTAGTTTACCATTAATGTCACGAATGTCATATACATTTCTCCAAGGCACCGTCACAAGTAAATCACGGAACTGGACACAATCAAAAGCCCGGAGGTCTCGGCAAATTTTGACAGATAATCTATTCTCGCGTATCGTGGTATTTAAGGTACAGCATACAAGCTCATGATCAGATATATGTGGAACGTCTACCACCCGGACCAACACAATGGTATTATAGCGATGGGTCGAATTCGTATGATTCGTACAGTATATACGACTCTCATGTGTGATTCGTACGGTACGAATCTTTACTATTGATACGGATTCGTATAATCCTATACGAATCATTTACTTTATACGAATCAGTATCATTTTGGAGTCGTACTGCCGCTTGATATGAATCGGAATCGGAGTCAAGTAGTATACTAGTATCAATTAATTGTAGTCTTATGAATAGTACCATTGTACGAATCTGTATAATTATACGTAACTTATATGAATCATTTAATTCATACCAATTCGTATATCTTAGAGGTCTATTGATACGAAACTCGAAGTCAAACAGTATTGTTATGTCACAAATCAAATCAAATAATGAAAATAATTTATATATTAAACACTTTACAAGTTAATTTAATCCCGTTTCGTTATTAATTTATTATAAAACTCTTTTGGATAACTATTTTTTCTAGTTGTAACTGTCTAAAATCAAGGTGTGCTAACTTAATAGCCTATAAATTCGTGCCCATAAAGCGCTCGCCTCCGCCTCGCGCTTTAAACTGGTCACCCATTCGCGAAATATGATTTCACGCACTTAGTTCGTAAATAACTATTTTCTCAGTATATGGGTTATAACGGATTAGCATTGAGAATAGACCAAATCAAGTAATCATGCATTTATTTATTATGCAAAGTGAATGTAATCAAATAGTAAAATAAACGCATCGAATGTTTAGTGAAAAATACTAACACTTACAACTAATGATCAGCAAAAATTTAATTTTTAAGATATAAAAAGTTTTAGCAACCGCTATGTTCGTGGAACAATGGTGAAGAACAATATCAGTAAAAAATTTAGATTATCTAAGAATTCTCCTAGATACTCCCAACAAACCGTATTTGAATAATCAACATGAAGTAAATTTACATCAAAGGTTTAAATAATTAGTAATAACAAATTAGGTAAAATTAAACTAATAAAAAGGCTAATATAAAAGATACAGTAGCAAAGTTATAAGAACAATAATAATAACATAAATAAAAAAGTTATCTAAATGGTTCGATATGGCAACCATTTCTATTAAGGCATTCTATATTCGGAAACGTATTCCTATAATTGTTGCTCTTTGAATAGTGTCTGGTGTTATTTGCCTAAAGCAGGGGTCGGCAACCTACGCCGCGCGAGTCGCATGCGGCTCTTTCAATGTAAAGTTGGGGCTCTCCATTTCCATGCGCAAAAGTTAGTAATTATATTATTTTATTATCAAAACCATAAAAATCGTGCAATCGATCCATGAATAAATACCATGAATATCTTTCAGCCACTTCCACTCGCGAATCACCCCCATCCCTCCGTCGCGACGTATGCAATAATATTGGAACAAAAATTTTAGTGGCGTTTTGCAAACTGGGAAATTTTGTAAATTGTCACTTTTGGCTCTTCCGTCTTAAAAGGTTGCCGACCCCTGGTCTAAAGGATCCCTTATTCCCATAATTCAATGGGAAGAATTTACGAAAATACGTTTAATAAAATCATATACGCCAAAATAAATGGCAAGTAAATATGTAAAAAAAAAGAGCTAAGCACCCTTACTTCAGTAAATTGACATATCTGAGCATTTTAGGTACGGAGGCTAATTAAATCGTTATAAGTTATAACTTCACCTTAAGTTTTAGATATATGAATATCTAATACATTAAATACATACATATGTATGTATGTATGTATGTATGTATGTATGTGTTACGGGGTGATATCGCACTGCGACCTGAAAGGTCTATTGTGTCCCCCCTTTCTTGCTGCGACGTAGAGGGTTTCTCGTCTTGATAGCTTGCTAGGCCAATCTGCTTTAGAAAATTTAGAATGTGGGATGGCTTGACTTTTGGCAGATCTCCCACTTCTATTTCATAAGATCCTAGGTGCCTGGCCCTGGAATTACGTAGTGCTACGCACGCAGAGAGAATATGTATGGAAGTTTCGTCTTCCTCCTCGCAGAAACGGCATTCTGCTGTCTCTGCTAGCCCAATTGTTTCCATATGGCTTCGGAGCCGACAGTGACCTGATAGGATTCCTGTCAGCAAGCGAAGTTTCTCCTTGCTCATGGTAATGAATTCATTGAATCTGTTCTGGTTATAGGTTCCCAGAGTCGTTTTCGCTTGTCTCATTCCATGTTGATCAAACCAGTGCTTGGTTTTCCTTTGATCAACTTCTCTTTTTAGTTTCTCTAATATTGTACTCTGACTGATACCGCAAAAAGGTTCAGGGCCCAAGAGAGATGCATCCGCTCCCTTTTTTTGCAAGTTTGTTCGCTTCCTCGTTTCCTGCTAATCCGGTGTGTCCCGGCACCCACATGACAGTGACTTTATTTTCCCTGCCTAGCTCGTTTAGCTTAGACAGGCAGTCCCAAGCCATTTGTGAGCTGATTGTATAGGAACTCAGCGTTTTGACGGCTGCTTGACTATCGGTCAAGATAATAATCTCCTGTTTCCGATACTTTCTTTCTATGTTAAATCGGACGCATCTATCTATAGCGTGTATTTCCGCCTGAAGGATGCTAGGGAATTTCCCTAAACTTTCAGAGTACTTGGTTCTGGGCCCATATACTCCGATTCCAGTTCCTCCGGATATCCTAGAGGCATCTGTATACCATAATATGGCATTCTTGTTCAGTTCCTTTATGGTGTTTTGATTCCAGTCGCTTCTGAAACCTAGCCTCGTGGTGAAATTTTTTCCGAGGTTGAATTTCTTCGACATCCCATCGCGGGGCATGTCCCACAATGGATCATCTCCTATTAGGATTTTTGATTTCTGCCTGATGGGGCCTTCTCCCATCAGTATCAGAATATCTAAGAAAATATATACCTTTCCATTAAAAAATAATACTTGCCGCGGATTGAACTTATTTAGAAGCAACTAAGTTTTTAAACACCCTGTATAATGTTACAGAGAAAAACTTCAAACGTTGTGTAACTACGCAATATCAGCTGTGTGTATGCAAAATTACATTTGTTACTTTTACTCCTACGTGACGTAATATCACTATAAAGTAAGATCGGTATCTGTCTTTTTTTTTCTTTAATTGCGAATAACTCAGAAGGAATGGTATTTAGGTATAGAGTATATACATGAAATATATGTAAAATTTATCATAGAAGCTGAATTTGTAATTTGTTTTATAACATGCTATTTAAAAATCGAAGTTGATGCCCACTTCCGGTTATCCGGAAGTAATATTTATTCAAAAATATTTTCACGTGATAGTTCATATTCAACCATATCCAACTGCAAAATTTTGTATGATACTTTTAATAGGCCGTTCTCACCAATCACCCTATATGTATAGCATAAGTGGAGCAATAGATGGTGTAAGTGTTCGTAAATCTAGCAAGTTATTACACTGAGTAGTTTTACTGCATATTTATAAAATTTAATGAGTTTTAAATGTTTGCCAACATTAAATCAAGTGAAAAGGTGAGTGAATAAGTGAGAAGGTATTACATGTTTATACTTTAGTTTACACCAGTTTAAAACTAATTGTAGATTTCATGCAACAATAGAGAAATATCAACTCAAAACATACTTTAACATCCAAAGATTTTGCCCTCTTCAACTTATCAGATTTTCTTTTTGTGAGCCATGACATTGGTTTCCTTTCTTGGGAAATGGAAGGAAGATCAAGTGAAGATATTGAAGAACAGGAATCATCATCAATTATCGACTGGGTCTGTGTCAATCTATCAAATCTATTTCTATTATCACATAGCCAATTGATAATTTTTAATCTATAGTTGTCATCTTCAAAATTTATTAATTTTTGGTATAATTCACCATTATTGACCTGTTTTTCTTTCTTCCTGGCATATGTTTTAACATTGCTTTGTCGTTTCAAACTAACATTATGTCCACATGATTCCATCAATATATCAAACGCATCCTTTTTAACTTCTTTATTTGAAGTTGACAATTGTTCTTCTCGAATTGTTTTATTTAGTGGTGTTTTGGTTAACTTTTTTAAACATTCTCTGGATTGTTGTTTCGTTTTTTGTTCACTTTTATTCTGTGTATGACTTACTCTGTCTAAAGAAGGTAATGTTGATACTTAAAAACAAAGCAAAATCAATAATGCAACAATAAAATACAGATAAAACTTACTGTCATATTCAAACTGGTTCATTAGCTGTTCCTTAACGTTTGTTACAAATTGTATAAGTTGTTTGAAAGCATCATTGGGATCTTGTCTTTGTCTCTTTATACTTTTTCTGCATACAGGACAACTTAGTTTAATAGATTTTTCGTTTAGAAAAGTATTTATACACTCCGAACAAAATAGGTGATGACAACTAATCTGTATAGGATTAGATATAATATCCAAACTAAAAGTGAGGATACATAAAGTATTTTAATCGAAACTAAATATATATTTATACCACAGAGGACACTTGACTGCATTCGTTAATTCTTTTATTTGAGCAATTAAAGAATATACATCATCAACATTGTCAAAAACAGACATTTTTTTGATATTGTGTCTTGCTGTGTCTGAAAACAAAACCATTGGCCATAACTAAACTTTAAACGTACGCTAGGGAAATTTTAACGAGATACGAGCTACCAATTGTCATTGGTACTTTAAAAGATTTTAGAGAATTGTAAGTGATATTATCATTGAAAACAAAAGTGAGAAAATCTCACAATTTAGACTAGAAAATCCGATTCTTTAGAGTCTATATACCTGTAGTCGCGTCACATTTTTTTTTAATTTAAATTTTGACGATGGTGCCAGTCTAGCCAACATTATTTGTTCTCCTCTACAAATGGTTGATAAATTCCCGCCTCCATTATAAATTTCCCGCCAATCCAGTAAAACCATTTGCATATTTTATTCAAATTTATTATGTGAAGTTTATATACATATCATAAAATCTCTTATTTATAAATTTTTAATATTTGATGAAAAATAACTAATTTTTTAAAATCATAATGTTCATGTAATTTTAAAATTCCATTCATAACTTTTTTTTAGACAGGTATAATCTTCATTATTCTTTATGGGCGAAACTTATACACATTTGTATTCAACGTCGTTTCGCTAATACGATGACGTTTTTTGGTTTTATTATCTGCGACTGCAGAAAAGATAGTTCCAGCTTCCTTATTGGAATGTGTTAAAATTATAAGTGCTAATTTGTTCAAATTTTTAAATAGGTTTTTATCATTACAATTTTTTCTTCGCAAATTTTAAGGCACATTTTGTCAATAGACATTTTACTATAAGCACAAATTCGCGCCTTATTAAATGTAGATACGTTGTAATCACGAAAGATGATCCCTGCGTCATCAATTAGATTTGTATGAATCAAATCAGTACTTCGGCGTCATGTTAAATACTGTAAATATCAAAATGAATATGGCAGCTATGACATTTTTCATTTTTGGGTTAAGTGCGTGGTGATTTATTGACAGACCGTAAAAATTTAAAACAAGTTGTTGCAATTGTACCTACGTAATGTGTTCTAGTATGTATTACCATTATAATTAAAAAAAAGACTTCAAAACATTGTTAAACGAATACGTATTTGTAAGGACGAAATCAATGACAGTTCTATCAAATGTCTACAGAGATGCATTGTCAAATGTATGTCAAATTTTTAAGTGAAGAAGCGGAAATATATAGCTTAAGCGCAGACAACGAACTAATCTCGTCTTTGTCTTATTCAAGCGAATTGCACGAGCCGTACGTCTATGCTAGGCGAAGTTTCAAAAAACAAACTGTCATCCAGGCTGTCCTTGTCATACAAATAGATACTTGGATATGAAAATGATTCTTTGTATGTTGTTGATTGAGTTCTATGTAAGTGACGCAGGGATCATCTCTCGTGATTACAACTAGTACATATTTATATTTAGCAAGATTTGATATTCTAAACTCAAGTTAGTAATATCAATAGGATATTTATACACAATCACTATTTCATTTATGTTGACTTTATGTTTTAAGCGGTTCACCATAAGAAAATGTAAATTTTGAATCTAGAAATTGAAAACTTTTGAATAATGTGTTCTTGATGTATTGATAGAGAATCATTCTTGCGTTTCTGTTGCCACTTTTATATAATAAATAAAACAATTAAAAAAAATCATATCTTATGTGAATCGGAAGGTTTTTAAAAAACTACTTCACATGTATATGGAGATTCGGACTGGCCATTAAAAAATACGCTCTTACACACACTAAATTTAAAAAAAAAACAAGTATGCGTGCTTACTTTATAAAAACAAATAGAAAGTACTATTTCGTGTTATTCATACTTTGTAAAGTTAAATTTGAGTAAGTCAAAGAACGGAAAACGCAGAACTTATTTGAGAAGGACGTCTTGCACTGATGGTCTTGCATGTTCTGGAAAGGTTGTTTACGTGATTTAAGTCAAGCTTGTCTTTAACTTGGCCTAGAAGAAATTTTTATGTTCCTGTAAATTATTTTAACAATGCGGTACAATACAATACTTAATTTTACTTGTAAAAGACTTATTGTGATATCTGCTCAATTACAAAAATCAATCAAAATATCTATCAAAATATGAGCTCATCTTAAACTTGTACCTACCAAAATTGTGGAAAATACCGATAATTAGCAACAAGGGCTATAACTCAGCGGTAGGTACCGATTAGTGAAGTAGTGTAGTGAATACCCATATACCTACCGTAAGCATTGTAGTACCATAGACCATTCGGTGAACTCATCGGTATCTACCGGTGACTTCTGATGTGCTAGTGAACATGACCAATGTCACTAAATACTGTGCTATTTCACTGCGATTCAGAGCGTAATAAATAATACATTTATTTAGTTGCTTTTAAATAGAGTACCCCCTTAAAATTTCCACAACTTAAAAAAATTGTTATGTGGGAAGTATAAAAGAAGCACAGGTGTTAACGTTAGGTTACAAAAATAAAGCCCTCTCCTGGTTGGGTGGGAAAACATATTCGATACGTACCGGCGTAACGAAATGTCTGAAATTTATTATTTATTCCTACGGCAATCAATGACCTTTGAAAACCACCAGAAATATGCTTTAGCATTCGTGTATATCGGAATTTTGAATTTTAAGCTTTTCCCGCCGTAACCAGTGTTAAACTAATCAATTGTCGCCATTCGAGTAGCATATAAGAGTACAAAACGAATTGTGAAGTACGTAACATGTGTCGTGCCAATGAATAAATTCAAGAAAGATAAATAGCGGCTTATATTTAAAGGGTTAGGAAAGTTAAGTTAGCATTTTGGTGCTTCGGCAATAAATATATACATATATGAACCAAATGAATTCGGCAAAAGTCGAAAAATAACTTTTGTTGATATACAATGGTCGAAACTAACTTGATATACTTGTGCACTCATCTGGACTCATCTCAAAACGAGATTCATCCAAACAGTAAGTCACTGAATCCTTTTACCACGTCCCATTTTACTGAATGCATACTTATTCAAAATTCACACGAGGTAGTTAAAATTGTCAAATAATGCGATTTTCCATATTTTTAATTGATTGGGGACATAATCGCGGGGTACGATTGTCGCGTAACAAGAAAACGTTTTTAAAAAATTAAATGAAGCAATGAAGGTTACTTGCAATGTTTATATAGACGTTATAAAAACGTTAATGTAACGGTAAAAAGATATCGTCATATCTGGTTACTTTATTGGTGAAAATATGACGTGTTAACACATATAATACGTATAACTTTTTAATAGATAATAAATAATGATTGTTTACTTTGAAGAAATTACAAAATTAGCTTTTAGCAATCTGTTTGCCTTCCTATTTTTATGGGCAAAGAATTTACTTCATAGGTATTCATCACTTTACTTCTATTTATTTAATTCGGATGTGTTACAAATGTTTGTTGTATTCCCTTATGAAAATAATTTTGTCCGTTATAGTTTAACCTTCTATAAACCCGAAATTGGCAAATGTAGAATTTTCCTTTATTAAATCTGAGTTTAGTATACTAAGGTTCATATTTATAGTTCGTGCTTGAGGTTGTGCCGATGCTTCAGCATGCGATTTTGACGTAAATGTCATTACAAGTGTGTCAAAATCGCGTGCTCAAGCATCGACACAACCTAAAGCACAAACTATAAATATGAACCTTAGGAGACGCTATGAAACATATTTCCTGTATGTTCAAAACGGCGCACTAGGGGGGAAGGGGCTTAAATGGTGTACCAATATGGCTGCCTCACCAGGTCGAACTGAAATAATCAAATTATACAACCATACATAACATAGTATATTACACTATAATCTACGTATTTGACGTAAAATGGTGTACCAATATGGCCGACCTGCGCCGTTTTAGCCACGTGATAGCGTCTCCCTACTTATTCTATCTCAATGGTCAGAATACTCCTTTTTTATTTTCAGTCCAGAAACAGGCGCTATATGTTAACAAGGAATTGTCGAAAGTTTTGTAACAAAAATTGTTAAGTGGACATAGTTTCTATTTAGCTACTTTAGATACTCCTAATGCCGATTCAAATTTCTTTCTACATTGCTTTTTCTAGTTTAATAAATATATATATATCAGGGTGTCTCAGCAAGACCGTTCATTAGAGGTTTATAGAGTTCTGGCCAAAATATAAAGTTGAAAGTTCAGGATTATATATAGTCAATTGTGTTCTCTTCAATTAAAATACTATATGTATTATTAGATTTTTAGCGCTTCCGGTTATACCGGAAGTCGCCATCTACTTTGTTATTTTTAATGTAAATATGTAACAACATATAGGGTATGTTGTTACATATTTGGATTTTCCTATTTTTAAGCTTTATAAATATCTTTAGTTTTTTAAATTTGTTCACATAAATGTCAAAGATGATGTATTCTATACATTTTTACAGGCATTTTTGTTATGTGGTCACACAGTAGTAATAGGGGAAAATCATATTTTTTTTGGAAAAAAAAAATTTATGATTTTTGAGCTATAAAATTGCAATATTTCGCTGAAATAACAAGCCTTAAAAAATATATAAGGGTCATATTTATAGTCCGTGCTTGAGGTTGTGCCGATGCTTGAGCACGCGATTTTGACGTAAATGTCATTAGAAATCTGTCAAAATCGCGTACTCAAGTATCGGCACAACCTTAAGCACGAACTATAAATATGACCCTAAATTCAAATTATTATTTGCGGCGCGAAAACGCACTGTTCAATATGGCTGTCGTCTGTGACGTAGATTAGCAGTAAATAAACCGTGCTTGTCAGCTTCACATCGGTATTAGAATAAGATTGACATTTAATAAACTCTCAATAGGTTTGTCATCTCACAGTTTGACAAATATTTACTGCCTTTCTACGTCCGCCAAACCGGTAAGTAAATTGAAAAATTCGGCGTACAAGTCCTATGCCAATTTCCATGTTTTTTCGATGTATTGAAATGTACTTTTCAAAATGAGGTAAAAAATGTCAACTTGACAGTATAATACCAGAGGGATAGATTGACAACTATCTACATAGCAACAAAACGTGACAAATTATAGATGACAGATTACATCCAGATCACATAATCATGGTATGTATAATAAAGCGTACGCAATTTTATTGAAAGCGAGTGTATGTACATCAAAGAAACTTCGAATTGTTATTAAAGCATGTTAAGGATCAAGTAGGATTATTAATAATGGATCTTTGAGTGCAAAACGAGATCGTAACCTGTGATCGTAACAGACTGCTGTGCCCGAACAATGTAAATAAAATCAGACAATTCCCGGATCTAAAATACGATGGCGCCAAAGTAGTTTGTGGAGCTGGCGGAGTTTACCACGCATTACATGTTTCTAATTGATAAAACTCGAAAACTGACTATTAGAATAGTATTGTCACGGACTTTTTGTAGAAATTGTTATGCCTGACAAAAAAGGTCCTTCAAATTGTTTGCTATTGCCCGGTTAGAACTATTTCTCACTGATTTTATCTATGCAACAACGTCTGCAGCGTTACCACTTTGCTAACCACTATAGTGGTGTGACTAGTGGTTAAGGGGCTATTATCAGTTGTTGGTGGGAAATTTGAAATTGCGTTATTTTTACTTGCAATAATTTTTGTGAAGAATGATTATAAACACGAAATTATTACTGGAATATTAACATTTAATTATAAATTGGTGGACGAATAGTAAGTAACAGAAATTACGTGTTTAATAAAAGAATTTTTTTATTTTTTAAAGTAAAGTATTTCAAGAGTTATAAACTTATTCGTCCACTAAATATGAACGGAATAAGCATGGTGTACATTATAAAAAGAAATATAATGCTAAATAAAAAGAGTATTGCAAGAAACGTATCCGGTAGTAAAACAGATAACTGTAGACGTTCCAAAAGGTTTAACACCTTTCTAAAAGAGGGGCACATCATCGCCGCAATTACTGCTATTCGAATTTACTTTATATTCCTTTCTACGTGCTTACACCCCTTTCACGACATGTCTCTATGTCACGATCTTGCTATCTCATTTTGTATATTGCTGTCTTTCATCTCGCAGTATGGTCGACAACTGGTACTATTAGCTCCCTCTGTTATCCAATTTATTTGTAATGACAGCCGATGTTAGTATAAGATGTGCTCGCTAGGAGTGAAAATAGACCCTTAAGGCTCTAGATTCAGTCAAAGAATTTTAGCGTTTTCAGGACTTTCGTAGAAAACTGATTACGAAAAGTAACTATTCTATATATTGGAATGCGGTTTTCGCCAATTCTTTCCTAAAGGATAATACTATTTTAAACAAGTAAATTAAATATTATATATTATTATTATAAACAAGTACTATTATTATTATAGTACTATTATGTATTGTTTGTGGTATTGTACCGTCCGTAATTTGAAACATGAGAATGTTATTACATCTTTAATTTGGCTAATTTATTAATGGTACAAGTGTATATTTTAGTATTCGCGGGCCAATCTGCTGGTGTTTACTATACGTAGTCGGAAAACAGGAAAATAAAGTTACACGATTGTTGTTGCAATTATATCACATAATTGCAGGTAGTATTATCCATATACTCACTAAAGTGCCTGCATTTTTACAGTGTGTATTAGATTATAATTAAACATGGCTCACGCGTACCACATACTATGTAGAAGTTAGGAAGTTTGCGGGCGGCCAGCATACGACCGAAGAATAACAACCTTGAATTGCAAATTAGTATGCAGTCCTGTCGTATATAAATATGCCACAGTCGATGAGGTTACTTAGGGTATGTACGTTCTTATGGCCATTTGCACCGCAAGCGCAGCTTACCATTAATAACTTAATGGCAGAGCTGCGCTTAAACAATGCGGTGCAAACGGCCATTAGTGAGGCGACGAAGAGAGCGACAAGCGACGAGACTAGAATAGCGACTTAAACACGATGTTGGAATCGCGTCTCTAGCACTATGAACGCTAAGCCAGCTTTGGCTGTAGATTCTTGTTTTCGTCGCTACTCGAGTCTCGTCGCTTGTCGCCTCACTATGAACGTACCCTTAATCGTCCAATGGTGAATATAGGCGTCAATTTTTTTTTGTAATTTAAAATAAATGCGTAAATTGCAGGCGTACGCTAATTGTATGTGTACGAAATTGGCCAGGTTTGATTATAATGATTGCACTTAATTATATTACGACGCCGACGCGACGTAGTAATCAATGTGCTTTCCAAGCTTGTATTGACCATACTATAATTCACTTTGAGAAATAATTTACACTCCTTAATATATAAAAATGTCGTTTTAACGATTATTTATTATTACGTACTCATTTCGACTTGTTTTAGAAGCTTGTGACTATATCGTGCTATATCTTACGATCTTGATTTTCAGTTATGCATAACTATAGAAAAATTAATGAAAGACCGAATCTAATGTGTCAGCGGAGAAATATCATCTATACGCAACAAATTGGTTTATATTTTCAATAATAACAAGCATTTCAAAGTCATAAATATCTACTCTTACTTGTAATAATTGTTAACGCGCAAGATTCTTATTATTATGCTATTATTTCCTATCGAACTATACATTAAATTTTTTACCTTTATAGATCAAATTCACTTCCGCCGTAGTTGACACTTTTGTAAAACAAATAAATAATCCTGTCAAACATTTTAAAATTGACCGTGTTCTTTGCACATGTCTTTTCAAAATGCATTTGAATCACGTTATTCTAAATTATCGTAAATGTTTCCTATACCCTGTTATACGTTCGATGTGAGAAAATCTTATTTAGGTAATTACAACATTCTTAACTATTGAAATTGCTAGGTCTGCATGGAGCAATGTTCCGATGGGAGCACCTGATCCAATTTTGGGAGTTAGCGAAGCGTACAGAGCATGCAAAAACCCTAAAAAGTAAATTTAGGTGTCGGAGCATATCGAGATGACAACAGCAAACCATATGTATTACCATGTGTTAAAAAGGCGGAAAAAATATTACAAAACATGGAATTAAACAAAGAATATCTTCCTCAAGGAGGCATGCCGGAATTTTGCAAGCAAGCTGCAAAATTTGCGTTTGGCGATGATGCAGAGATAATTAAGAACGGACACTTGGCAACGGTTCAAAGCTTATCTGGAAGTGGTGCTTTAAAACTTGGACTTGAATTTATAAAGTATCATTATAACGGACCCAAACCAATATATGTATCATCTCCAACGTGGGGAAATCATATCTCAATGTCAAAGTTTGCGTATTTGGATGTAAAAACTTACAAATACTACGATAGCAAGACATGCGGTTTGGATTTTAAAGGATTAATGGATGATATTAACGTAAGAATGATGCATATTTTTCTCAAATAACATACGCATTTAAGTAATATAGTTTAAACGAACCGTGTTTTTTATGTTTCGAACAAAATTGATCATTATTTATTTAATACTAAGCTTTCTAGAACAATCTTTATATATTGACTAGTGCTATGTTTTGCTTCTAATGGTTTATAAGCACAGTTAAATTCCAAGGACTTCTTATTTGTTTAATCTTGGAGCACTGAGGGAATAACCTGCCTTTTCTACAGTTAGCATGGTACGCTGTAGCAAATCTATATAAATATGTAATATATTTTAGACTAGTACTTTGATATTTTATCAAACGTTGGGAACAACCAAACTAAAGTAAAATAGGAAAACTACTGAATCTTTTACGGTTCATTTTTAGGAGAAAATCAATCTGCAGTAGAATGCCATTAAAAAGTCACTTATATCCACAATGTACAGATAGAATTGTTGGATGTTTCACAATTACATGATTTCCTGTTTGATTGTCTCTTCGTATCACTTAATATTTAAGTTCTGTTCCGATAAAATTTGATGCTATATTCACAACGTTATGTGTATCCTTTATCACAGCCCCTAGAAATTATTATACAGATTGGCGCAGTGAACGGTTCCCATTTGACTTCAAATACACACACATAACATGTACTATGTATGTGATACAGAATGGAGGGGCTGCCGTGCATGTCGTAGGAGGTATGCATTTGAAACACAGAAACACGTTCCTCGCTCGCTTTTGTAGAGTTCATTATAGAATTTTGTTTCGTTTTGAATATAAGATTTTTATTTTAGTTACAATTTTTATAGAGTTTTGTTGCAATTCAATGTTATTGCATAGATACATCATTTGGAAAACTAGATAATCAAGCTACACGTACTAATTCCTGAAAGCAAATACGTACACCCTTACGACACTCCTGCCGCACTAATACGATTGAAAGTCGAAAACCCTTACGAATGTCTCCCCACTATCGTAACTTTGCTGCGCCTATACAGATGATACGTACATGTAGAATATACGCGCGCTAGTGTGTGCTGCTGATACGTTTCGTGTAAGATGAACAAGAACTGCCAAGAGACGTCCGTTAGTTAACACAGGAAACGTATATCGATACTGTTCGCTGGGACAAATGCATTCATTGTATCTCTTTATCTAACATATTAAAATCCTATGCCTGCTCTAACACATTGAAGATCCTATCAACAGATCGAAGTGCTCAAGCACGACAGAATACAGTCATTTGTGATAGCAACAGACCTGCGCCTGCGTACATGCATATTAGACTCAGTTATCAAGGTGTTGCGATTCCCAGTTACAGTCGGCCACACATTGCTAATGCATCTATCGGCAGCTCGAACGTGCGCACTCTGTATAAACCTATAATATCTTCGACACACGGGCCATTGTAATGGCCATTAACTGTAAATTGGCAATTAAGTTTATCATGTGTCACATCGCCATAACAGTAATGACCATAAATATCGCCATTTCAACTAATGGCCATTAGAAACGGCGATGGTCTAAAAATCAGGCCATCGCCGACAATTGGTTAACATCGCCAATGCATTTAAAAATAGCGCGCTTGTATTACAGGTGGATGCAGTGCTATCCAGCTGTAAACTGTCATGTATGTATGTTTATTTTCTGGTCATGTAGTTTTGTTTTGCTATATTAGGTTAAGTTATTGAAGATGATTAGGCGACTTGTTAAACTATTCTCTTATTCTATTCCCACATTATTAAAACAATATTATACATTAAAGCTTTAAAGAAACAAAAATAGAATTAAAAATAATAAAATATATTTAGTCTTGTTGCGGATATGGAAAGGAAGCATTTTTACGATTTCATTATATACGGAAATTTCGCTTTTGTTTTCGTAGTTCCTTTAATTTGCACTGCCGTATAGCGATCTAATAAAGCTACCTCCAAGTCAAATGAGCACTTTAGTCTCGTTTTTTATTCATGGTTCTGTGGTGGCCACTAGGCGAACATAACCACAAACAACAATAATTTGACTCGAAAGACTCACAACCATAACAACGTTGCACAAACGTCAATCGCATCGTGTGTCACTTTGTTTTGTAAATTGCCACCTAATGGCCATTACGATTGCCCGTGTGTCGCAGGTATAACTCCACCAATTTGTATATGTACACTTCTCGCAGGAAAAATCGGGACACCAGCAATCGAAAATTTTAAAATTTTTTGGGTGTAAATGAAGTTTTCAGAGCACATCTACTCACGTATTTATTCTTAGAAATTTGACCTTCTTTCTATAACAACCTTTACAATATTTCCGTAATTCGTGTGCACGTCTCTCCTTTCTATCTAAAGAATGTTCACTCTTTCTTTTTTTGCTCCGTGTAACTGCGTTTGATTCTTCAGTTTCTTTGCTTCTAGTACAAATAATTTCATGATACACCTGTTGTCTGAATCTGTGATAGAGATAGTGGACCCACTTGGCTTTTTATATAGATAGTGTGCATTAACCATGCTTGTGCTGAAAAGAAGTTTTATCGCTATTTTTCTGTCTGATTTACGTAAAGCTGAGTTATAGCTGGCCATCTGATCTGAGAGGTCGATCGAACTTTTCCCCTTATTGTAATCTAGTGTAGCAATAGATTTGTATTTAGTTTTATTTCTAGTTTGTATTTGAGTCATGAAATCTACGTGCTTTGTAGACAAAAGGAGAACATCGCGGTTGTCTTTCCACTTCATAATGGCGATGTCCCTAGAATTTTCTTTGCAAACGACCTCCCCACTTTTCAACTTTTTTGTGTAACATCCTTTTGATTTCCCTTTCTATTCATTCGGAGTGTTTCCAAAAGGTGTATTTTGCGGTCTAACAACTTATTGGCCAAATCTAAACTCGTATAGTAATTGTCAGTAACGACTGTTCTAACACAGTCTAACAATTTTTCAGACAAAGTCATAACAATTTTACTGGGCACGCTTGCACCGGTGTCTCTCTTCTTACCACGCTAGATTTTTAAATTTCATGTGTATCCTTCAGCACT
The DNA here is from genome assembly GCA_023690525.1 of Holotrichia oblita. Taxonomy (NCBI): domain Eukaryota; kingdom Metazoa; phylum Arthropoda; class Insecta; order Coleoptera; family Scarabaeidae; genus Holotrichia; species Holotrichia oblita. The sequence continues at coordinate 105,520,259 of CM043017.1, forward strand.
GCATAATTTGAAGATTTTAACACCGTATTTATGCAACTTAAGTGGAAGACTAAACGTCCTCTAAAAGGGATTAAAGACTCGTCGATGCAAAAAGTGCTTCCAGGAGTAAAAATGTGTTGAAATTTCTGTATTAGTCTATCAATCAGAGGGTGTGTTTTATAGACACGATCTCAAGGCGGACAACTGTTATTGTTGCTGAAATGCCAGAGTAGTAACAAAAGTTCAAAGCGGATCCTACTCATTACGTTCGGTGCAACTTGAGATTGAAAGAGAAATTTTCTACTCCAGTAGTGCCGAATAGTCGGCATTCTGACTAGTCCCATATATTCTATTAAACCCAAAAAATTTAACATTTCTGTGCATGAAGTTGCAACCCATTGCTGGAATATCATCCGCAGAACAAATAACTCGAGAAGTATAAAGTTTTGTTTGGTCCACCATCATCTGAATCAGATCTCTGTCCAGAAAAAACGAAAAATATTTAAATGGAGTTCAGCCTACAAGAGCGGCAGCGTAATTTGGCGGTATGCCTTCCGTTTTTTTATAATCAGTTTGAAAGTTCAAATGGTTTCCAACTGCATTCTGCCATTCTGCAGGAAGATTGACCGTGGTAACTGATTCCTCAAAATCGGAAGTACTCATACTTTCCCTAAGATTAGAACCGATATTAGGAATTGCAACTTCTTCAACAAGCGGTATACTGGGACCGCTATGAGAATCTTGTATAGTATCTTCATATTCGGAAGAACATTCCACGTCGCTCGGATTAAAATTAGGATCGCTGTTCGAGCCATCAATTGCATAAGGATCTCGATCACTGTCATCATCTTTGTAAAAAAAAATATAAATATTACCCGATAAAAAACAGAAAACTAAGTATCAACTTATTTATATCCAGATTTAGTGATAATTTAGCCAGCGCAACTAGACGTTTGCCTCGGCTTTCTGCCATGTTTTGAAGAGTACGTAAGGCGAATTTGTAATGTAGTTGAAAAATCCAAACTTATTACTACTTTCAATGACAACACACATAATAAATCGGTTTCTTTAATCGATTTGATGTTGATTTAACACTAACAGATTGTATAACATACAAATACTCTTCTGCTTTCTATGTCTGGTAACTTTCCAAAATTTTGTAATAATCAGCATTCATATCAACATTATGATATGTGCAAGAAATTTAACCTCTTGTAAAACATTTCAAGTTCCTTCATAGCTATAAACTTGTTGCACGACCTTCCCAATTCATTCTTGCTTTAGAAAAGTGAATTATACTCATTATCAGTGCTATTTATAGCCTCTCCTTAGCTGTTACATTATTCAACAAGATGTTAATTAAGTTTCAGGTCCCATTGATGACATGCACAATAAATATAGTGTTAATCGCACATTAGATGAATAAAGAAACTCAATATATGTTAAAAACATATCGTCAGACAGGGTAAAGTGAATCTGTCTGGATAAAATGAATCAAGTGGTAAACTTATTAGATTTTAATGCTTAGATGCCACATTCATAAGTAGAGTTGCAATTTAGACGCGTTGACTGCCATTCCTAAAATAAATTTCAACCATATCTTTCGTTATATATAAATGCCATTATAAAATAGCTAACAAATTGCAAAGATATCTTTATCTTGTCAGTTTGATTTTTGATCGCTTATGGATAACATTTAAAAGATTAATTATCAATTCTCTAAGGTCCAATGTGACTGATATATTTATCTCAATCGTTCCTGACTTACATGGCCATACAAAAAGTTTGTGGCTCGCATTTTATAACAAAAGCTACACCAATTTTTAAAAAGGAACATCCTCCATTTAATGCATTTCTAGAATTTCATTTTATATTGTTTATAGGATGCCCAGAGCCTATAAAAAGTTGAGTTGCCAGGAAAAATCTAATTACAACACGACAATATGTGCACCGGGCAGAATGTCAATGCAGAAAGTATTTGAACATTTCAGCACTATTCAGAAATGAACATCATTATGCTCCTGAGCTATTGCGTAGCGAGAATCAGGCATTACGAATTAAAGATTTTTTTATACATACGGTTAACTTGAGTGATAGAAGAATCGTACAGCAATATATCAAAATAAGTTGAGCCGACCGAAAAGAAAGTTTTTGTTTTCATATTAAGGTTAGACAATAATAAAATTGTTGATGCTTTATCTTAATTTAAGTCGGTCCAAATAAATCGTTTTTGAAAACAGGAATGTCTTTTTTTAAATATAAATACCCACATTGTCTAAAATGAACAAACAACGAATTTAAAAACGTGGTTTTTTGCCCTGAGGATTAATACTTTTAATATCTTTCTATGCGCATACCTCTCTAACAGTAAGATGTAGGGACAAACTTTAAGACAAACATTTTTTAGTAGAGTTTCATTAAGCGGTGAATAAAAATGATTAAATATATCAATGTCTATATATGTATGTGTACAAGCCTTTTGTCTGACTGATTCATCATTGCCCAGTTCAAATTGCTACGAATATAAATATGAAATTTGAGGAGGATTGTTGATTTTAATGTTGTAGGCATCGTCTATCAAATAGCAATATTACTAATTTCATTACATAGTACGTTCAACATTAGGGGTAGTATATGTATTTACTTCCTAACTTTACAGTTGTGTTGCAGTTGTTGTCCTCAGTTTTCAAGTAACGGTTTCGGTATAAAACTGCGTTTACACCAAAGTCTTCCACTAAGTTTTCCACTAGTTTCGGCAATTTGTTGCTTTTTCTACAAAATGCAGCAACTTTTTCTACAAAATACAGCAACTTTTTTTGTCTTCCACTTGTGGAGAGACAAATCTTCCACTAAATTTTGGTTTCCCGCGGAGTGTCGGTAAAGATCAAAGAAAGTTGACAACTAAAAGTGGAAGAACTGTTGCTGCGCGCTTTGCGCTAGCAACTTGTGGGAAACTAGTGGAGAACTGTTCCTCCTCTACGCGCCCCGAACGTGACGTACTATTGGTCATTCTCAGAAAGTTTTTGACACTCCCGTCGCACCTCAGCTCACCACTCAACGGATCGACGTCATCTTCGCGGAGATCAGGTATCATATCACTTCCACTGTAGCTATCCCTAGCTTTCAACGCGGGTCTCACCCAATATCTTCGGGGACCTCTTGTACTAGCTATGACGACACAGGCAGCCGCAGCAATAATTGCGTCTTCTTCGTGCGACATCCTTGACACTACTGCCTAATTCTTTACACTACCGCCTTTCACGCCAATTCTTTGGCAACAAGTTTTCCACTTGTTGCTCTAAATTTGAGAAGAGCATCTTTTGGTTGACAACTTTTAGTTTTCAACTAAAAATGTTTTGTCAACTTCTAGTTGTCTACTTTGGTGTAAACGCGGCTTAAGTCATCTATTACTTGCCCAGTGCTGGCAACTCGCGTTACACTTCAATACATTCCAGCTAATGCTGCTTACTATCAAACATTTTTGTCACCTTTTAAATTTTCCAAAAGCAATTCTGACAAGACAAGTAATGATAATAATAATAGTAGCTGAATATACTCCTGGAATATGCTAACGTAATAGTTCCACTAATATTCGCCTATAGCTCTTCTCGAACGCACATAGTACCATCACTAACAATCCTAATATATGACCACACATTAATTGAAAAGCAGGCGCTTTTTACACGATAAACATCCTCGAATCTAATATTATGGACACTTAAAAAATGTACTATTCAAAAAAGGAGAGATGCTTAAGTTAAAATCTGTATCTGTAATGAAATTAGATATCCGGAAAAACTGCTTTTTTGTTTGAATCAGTATTTTTCGGAAAATGACAGTTTTAACTCTTGTGTAGCCAATGGTAAATCACGGAAAAGGATTTATTTCCACCTTGATTGAGTAATAATATTCACATGAATAAAAATAACAAAACTAATTAACACTAGTAGTAAACTATTTATTTACATTAGCTAATAATATTTGTTTACGCTCTGTATATCTGCTTTTACTCATATTTATATCGGGCACTTCGCACAGTAAACTATCAACTAATCCCTGTCTTCAGTGGTATCCGGTTTCTTATTCCCAACAACACATTCAGAATATTCCGTGTCTGGAATATTTTAGATAGTTCCAGGTTTCACTGGTTCGAGAAGAAAACCAGTAATATTTGCTCGTAATAATATTATATTTTACTTCCGTGTACACTTTCTACGCACTGAAACAAAATAATTTTTTTAGTATGCATGCATCATAAACCAATTAAAACACACTCATAAGCGTGCATAATCGGGCCTTTTTCGCACGGCGTGCGTATAAAGGTTGCTTGGTAACAGCCAATCCCAAGCGTTTAAGAGTCCAGTGAAATGTCAGGGAATGTCAAATGACATATAGGTACATGTCATGTATTGAAATTATTGATTTGATTTCTTCTATAATTAAAATTATTGTTGCATTTATACTAAAAAATATCGTATGACACTCGTGCATAATTAGCTTTTAAAGCACGAGTAACGAGTTTAAAGCCACGACGCGAAGCGGAGTGGCTTTAACGTTACGAGTGCTTTAAAAGCTAATTATGCACGAGTGTCATACGATATTTTTTAGTATAAATGCAACAATAATTTTAATTATAGAAGAAATCAAATTTTTTCTGGTGTCATAATATACTATATTAGACAATAATTACATTATTTTAATTCATTTTTAGAAAGCACCCGACAAATCTATTTTTCTGTTTCATGGATGTGCCCACAATCCAACTGGTGTAGATCCTTCACATGTACAATGGGATGAAATATCGGCACTATGCAAAAAGAAAAATGCTCTTTGTTTCTTCGATTTGGCATATCAAGGTTTTGCATCCGGTGATGATGAAAGTGATGCTTACAGCGTATGTATAACCCATCCGGTAGAAAAGTAAAACGCGGTTTCTAATGAAAACTTTAGTGAAGCAGGTGGCAATCAGTTAAGACTGACGCATTATAGGATAACTACCATAGTCCAATATGACGCATTAGACCGTGTTTTAGTTTCCTACTTTTTAATTTTAAATAAATTTATGCAGTACTATTTCATTAATTACTGATTTCACATAGTTACGGAAATTCGTAAAAGATGGACATTTGGTTATGTTAGCGCAGAGCTTCGCGAAAAATATGGGTCTTTATGGTGAACGAATAGGAGCTATACACGTACTGACGGAGAATACAGATCAGTGTACAAAAGTATTATCGCAAATTAAAATCTTAGTGAGAAGTCAATATTCAAGTCCGCCAGTAAGTGGTGCTCGAATTGTAACTAAAGTTTTGGAGGATCCGGTACTGAAAAATGATTGGTAAATTGTGTGACTTTTTTATTTTCGCTCAAATAAAAGGCAATTTTCTGTTTATCATAATATGTATGTATATCGCCAAATTATTGGCCATTGTTTTGATAATGGCAAAATTATGGGAGTTAATAGATAAACATCATTCTGTGTAGAGATAATATCTATGACAATTTGAGATTTTAGTTTTGGCATATTACTACAAATAGGATAGTAAATTTTTTCTGGAAAGTGGTACCACTATTTATAGTTCATGTAATGGAAATGAGTCACAGAGTATTTCGTTTTATTTTAACGGGTCGATAGCCGCAGTGGTTAGGCGGCTGACTATCGTTGTAGCGGGACGATAGGAGTCGGGTGTCAATTCTCTGGAGGGACGGTGACATATTTTCAGAGAGTTGAAATCCAGATCGACTTCCCATTGGGAGCAAAGTGGTTAACAGCGCGGCAGTACAAAAGGCAGTATGATGCTGTTACAAATCTATTCGAACACAATTGACACACACAAAACTACACCGCAAGAGTTGCATGATAGCCAGACAAGCAATACAGCTTACGGAGTCACTGCAACTAAGCACCCACTACACATTAAAAAAAAACGCAATTTCCATCAATAAAAAATAAATAAATCACTTTTTTTTGGTTTTCGCGTTTTGTCACGGAGTATAAGTAAACACTCTATCTTAGCGTCTTAAAGGAGAAGTATATAGTGGATGTAATTATTTTCGGCAAATTTTATTTCTCATTGTACGAGGCTCATCCTATTTCCGTTGGCCCATTTAGTTTTTCCAAAATTGGTATTGAGGAAGCCACAAATTATGTAATCCTACATAAACGTAAAACAATTTTATTCATGTAATATATCTCATGGTCAAACTAAATACCTAAAGTGATTAATAAGTCGACAACTCCAAAACAGAAAAAATAGAAAATATATGAACAGTTGTTTTAGTTTTCGCTTTAGTTCAGGAATTGTTCTAGCGGGATGTTTCCGTAATACTTTTTTCCTATCTTGCCACAAAGTTTCGATTGAAAACCTATCCATGAGTGGTATCATGTTCTAACAAATATTCATCTATGACCTGTACAATACACAGGGTTCCTGGACTTCGTAGGGACAACATGGGTAACTTTTTTATTTGAAGGCATGAAATTTGTGTTATTAAATATTAGTTTTACGCTTTTCAAGCTTTTGATATGCGTACAAAATACATCGTGTTTTTCAAAATTATCCGTTATAAATGGAAGTAATAACATTGACACTTCTGATAGGTTCGTATAATGACAACCGTGTTGTTTTCACAGATAACGCGATAAACAAAAAGTTGTGATGTCTGCCCGTAATCAGGATAAGGTTAATTTTCCAAATTTTGACAAAACTTCCATATCGTGCGACACATGATTGTATTCAGAAAAAAATCTTCTTTTAAAAGAACTTGAAACACTGCACGGTTCCAATTTAAAATTTTGAAGTTAGGTGAGATTACTAAGAATTTGCGCAAAAGAAATTTGTTTTATTAAGCGTCAATAATAACTATTATGACACTAGTGCATAATCAAGTAATCGAGTAACGAGTTACGAGTGCTTTAAAAGCTAATTATGCACGAGTGTCATACGATATTTTTTAGTATAAATGCAACAATAATTTTAATTAGAAGAAATCAAATCAATAATTTCAATGCATGACATGTACCTATATGTCATTTGACATTTCCTGACATTTCACTGGACTATTAAACGCTTGGGATTGGCTGTTACCAAGCAACCTTTATACGCACGCCGTGCGATAAAGGCCCGATTATGCACGCTTATGGGTGTGTTTTAATTGGTTTATGATGTATGCATACTAAAAAAGTATTTAGATTACAATTTGAATTGCTTCAGACCGCATCCTAAAATATCTCAAGTAACAAAAAAGTTACGGCGAATAAAAGAAATTAGAAGATTTCAGTAAAATTTGAAAATGGATTCTTAGTGAGCTTTTAAATCTACACCTTTTTGCTAATTTAACCGTCTCTCTATGTCGTCAAATAAAAAAGTTACCCATGTTATCCCTACGAAATCCAGGCACCCTGTATACTGCGTGTGGCATGAAGAGTTTTGATTAGAAGTTTTTAGAGGTTTGGTTATAAAGGATATATAAAATTTTAACACATTATATTGTCGATAATGCTGATTTTAAATACAGTGAAATCCGTTTAACACGAGCCCGACGGGACCGAAATATTTGTTCGTGTTAAAAGATGTTCGTGTAAAAGGATATTATGAAATGTGTATATACCTATATGTACACTCGGTTGATTTAAAATCGACTCACCCGGCAAGCCACGTAGACCTAACGTCGCACACAAAAACTTTCAACATTTACCTGGATGTTTGTAGTAATAAAGCAATTTGCTTATGAGCAGGTAAAAGAGCTACGTAATGTGAAATGAATGGAAAATAGCTGCAGAAATATATTCTTTTTCAGATACTTTTAATACCTGCGTTATTACGTAGTATACCGTTAGCCAACACCCATTACCATTAATGACATATAAACGCAAATAAAATAATACTACAAATCAATTTTAGAACCATAAGAAAAATTATTTATCGAAGCAGATAGACAGGAATCTATGTTCATCTTAAGTTTGTTTCGTTCAAAACACTGATTTTATTCGAGAATTTGTAACAAAGCACACAGTAAACAAATAATAATTTATTTCAAATAATAGACCACTAAACACTTTAACCCACTGAACACCAAACAAGTTTTAACTAAAACACCGACGCGTTTCAACAGCAATGCTGTCATTATCAAGGCGTTAATAAAACTAAATTAAAATAAAATCTACAAAAACAGGTAACCTAAATGTTATGCACGGTCAATCCGATACGCATCATTAATTTCCGATTAACGAAAACAATGACGAATACGGTATAGGTCCATTGTCACAGTTCATTACACATGACTTATTTTTATATATTTCTAAACTTTCGAAAACATTTAGAAACTTACAATTGTTTATTGGTCTGATTAATTTAACATTCGTATGATCGATGTTGTGATCTGTTTCAAAAATGTGTTGGGCAACGCTCGATTTCTCAATTCTATTAAATCTAAGATGAGCCATATGCTCTTTGAATCTAGTTGAGACTGCTCTCCTGGTTTGCCCAATATATTTTTGATTACAATCTTTACAATTGATTTCGTAAATACCTGACTTTTCTAGAGGCTGTATTTTATCTTTAGGGTTACCGATGAGACTTCGTAAACTAGTCCCAGAACTGTAAACTATTCTGAGATTTAGCTCTTTGAAGATTTTACTCAAACCTTTAGTGATAAAGGGAGCGTAAGGGAGGATCACAACGGGTGAAGCTATAACATCCTCTCGAAAAGTCGTAGATTCTTTCACAGTTTTCTTATAATTAAACTTCCTAATTAACTTATAGATATGCTGAGGCTGGAAACCATTACACTTGGCCGCATCTTTTATAATTTTAAGCTCTTTCTCATACCTCGCCTTGTTCAAGGGAAAAGTGAGAAGTCTGTGGACCACCAGGCTTGCCATTTTGTGTTGAACACAATGATGGGAATCTGAAGGAATGTAGCGAAGTGTACTGGTTTCCTTTCTATACACGTCAAACTCTAATCTATTGTTATTTCTAATTACTAAAGTATCTAGAAAGGGTAGCTGACCGTTTTCTTCTCTTTCACTAGTGAACTTTATGGTTTCGAACCGATTATTTAATCTATTGAGAAAATCGTCAATATTACATTTTTTTGTGTCAAATATAGCGAAAAAATCATCCACATACCTCAACCAAACCCTAAGAAAGTATTCGCTCTCAGATTCTAAGTCCTTTTCAAAACGGCTCATGAAAAGGTTAGCCGAAAAGGGCGACAAGGAGTTACCCATTGCCGTTCCTTCCAGCTGTTCATAAAAACTCCCGTTGAATTGAAAAATGTTCTGTTTCATACAGATGTCAGTTAAGCGAATATATTCCTGGACACATTGTTGACTCAAAGTATTTTGAAGCAACAAGTCCTCGAGGTATGTCAAGGTGTCTGGAATCGGTACACTAGGAAAGAGAGAACTAACATCAAAGGAAATCAATATTTCACCCTCCAGCAACTGAATATTTTGAATTTCTTTAATAAATTCTAACGAATTTTTTACTGCAAAACTAGGTTGCTGTATTGGCAAATTATTAAATTCATTGGTCAGTCATTTGGAAACCTTATAAGTCGGTGCGTCAATTGCCGAAACAATTGGCCTTACCGACTTGCCAGGTTTGTGAATTTTAGGTAAACAATATAATTTAGGGACAACAGGATTGGAAACATGTAGCTTACGTCTAACATCGGCAGTAACAAGGTTGTTACAAGTTTTAAACACATTGTTGACGTCTCTAATCATTTTCGGTAAAGGATTTTTTGAAATTGCCTTATAAGGGCCACTACTCAATAGGTCATTAACCCGATCATAGTAGTCCTCTTTATCTAAAATAACAACCTTGTTCCCTTTGTCAGCTTTCAAATAAAAACAATTTTTTTCCCGCAAAGTTTTAATGATTTTAATGTTTTCGGATTTCTGAGGTGATTTATAGGATTTCAAATTTTTTGAAATAGTATGTTTGCAGGCCTCCCTAACAAACTGTTTTGTGCGCTCAGGAAACCGCTGGATAGAAGATTCTATCCCGGCAATAACCCACTCAACATTCGATTCAGGAGTCTGCAAACCAAATTTCAATCCTTTATTCAAAAGATTAAGTTCCCGTTCACTAAAGGTTTGCGAAGAATGATTTTCTACTATGTTAATGGTATTCAAATAATAGAGAAGGTAAACGAAAAGGCAGTCAAACTGAAAACAAATTAATACACAGAAAAAACATTTTAATTATTGGTTGGTTCTGAAGGACATTTTCTGCACCATCATGCGAACATTCATTCTCTAAAGTATATGTAATAGGGTGAATCGAAAAACGCGTTTTTTTCTGCAATACAATTCTAATAGCACGGAAAACTTGCGCATAGGCGTCATTATAAATATTTAAAAAAATTTTTTTCAAAATTTGAAATCGGGCAGAAGGCCTAAAGTTACCAAAAAAGTCAAAATCCCTGTAAATTAAAAAAAAATGCAAAAATTACAAAAAAAAACATTTTTTTGTTGTTATGGTGAAAAAAGTGTTTTTAAGAGTGTCCTTAATGCATACAAAAAGTAATTAGACCCATTCTTGTTTTACTGAATTCGCGCAAAAGAACTAAAGTTGCGAGTAGGGTTGCCGCTCTGAAAATATGTTGGCTATGATAATGGATGGGAGACCACACATTAGAGAACTTGGCTACAGGAGGATCCTTAAATCCAGAAATGAGCCATCGGCTGAAGGTTACGTAAGAGACTTCAAAATACCTTCAATAAATTTTAGTGCAAACGACTATACCGAAGTAATTGATTGGTCAATCTGCAAGTTAACACCGCCGCCACTACTGTCCAAGATGCCAACTGAACACATTCCTTCTTTGTTGAAAGCGCTATCAGCATTTAACTACCTCTAATTCTCATATGCTACACCCAGTCAGTTGAGAGGTATGTAAAACTGGTTACAGAAGCAGCAGAAAAAGTGTGCGGGCATGAAAATCGAGATGGTTATATTAGAGCTACTTTAAAATCAAGACAACTGACGCCCATATTTAATTAAAAATCAGAACTCAAAGGGGCTTCTATGTAAATAATCTACTGCCTACAACGAGCATTGTACAAAGTAAATAGTTACTGTAAATATTGTAAATAAAATTTACCCTGGTTGGTTGGTTGCGTAGGGTGGATGTGGAAATCACTTGTTAGAGTCTTATTACAAACCTAATGTGTTAAATAAACACTCATCAGATATGGAAAACGGCGTTTTTACGGGACTATAACTTAACTTATACTATAATTTAGACCTTTTGCACGAATACAGTTAAAGAATAATGGGTCTGAAAGTATTTTTTCTGGATTGGGAAAACTATTTTGAATGGTTTTTACACTATTACAAATTAAAAATAAAACTTTTATGGGTTTTGGCACATGTTTAAAAATCGTCGAAAATCATGAAATATCATTTTTTTGCGATACAACGCGCTTTAGACCTTTTGCGCGAATTCAGTAAAACAAGTATGGGTCTAATTATTTTTTGTATGCGTTAAGGACACTCTTAAAAACACTTTTTTCACTATTACAACAAAAAATGTATTTTTTGTAATTTTTGCGCGATTTCAAATTTTGAAAAAAAATTGTTTAAATATTTTTCATCTATAATGACGCCTATGCGCAAGTTTTCCGCGTTATTAGAATTGTATTGCAGAAAAAAAAACGCGTTTTTCGATCCACTCTAATATGTAATAGACTTTTATATCTTGCTCCCATACATATTCTTATTCATGTAATTTCTTAATTACATAAATACTCAGAATTATAGTGAAATTGTATGCAATAGCGATTTAACTATACATATGTTAAGCTCGCATTAAGAAATTATCGGTTTATGAATTTATAAATGATCCGTTGTATATGAAACTGGATTTAATAGAAAAATATATTGTATAGTTATACATAGATAGTAATTTACATACTTAGTAATTTACATACAGTTGACCATACTATTACTGCTTTGCATTCGGGGGCCGCAATAAAGCATACTTTTAACGGGTTTTATGGCAGTTTGACTCAATTCGAAATCAACCGAGTGTACATATACTCAACAAAATTTCGTTTAGTACATTTTATTTACATAGATATGTTTGCATGCCTTTAACAAAAATCAATAAAACAAAAATATTAACAAGAAGTTACTAAGATTTAATACATAATTTGCAATTAAAAAAAAACAAATAAAACGTTTATAACTTTTTTGAAAAATAATATAATATATTTTTTGTATTGTCCTTTTTAGATAAACAACATTTTCTCATTCTCTTTGATTTCAAACACCTTTTTATTTTCGCCGACGCGGCAGCTTTTTTCAGTATTTTGTTCATTCCGAGAAGCGATATCTTTTCGTGTTAAGAGAAAAAAATGTATGCAAATACATAGTACTTTTTCGGGAGCGCTTTATTGTTTCGTGTTAACCGATATTTCTTCTTAAGCGGGTTCGTGTTAAACGGATTTCACTGTATAATATTTTAAATAGAATATTATATTTTTAAATTCTCAATCAAATTTCGCGCAAATTAAATGTACCATGCCTTTGCCAAAAATTAATAGTTTTTGAGATATTTTAATTTTTTTTCTTTCAATTTTTCGGTAAAGCAGAAAACATGATATTGCTGCAAACAAAAATGCTATTGACTTAAAATTTGATACAACAAATTATAAGAGATCACTAAAGTGTTTCCCTCTTTTAAAATATTAAATTTTTTATGTAGGGCCAACCACTCAATTTGACACAATTATAACTCGCTTATTTTAAATACAAGATCCTGTATTTTATATAAATTGTTCATTGCTATTTTATTTTCATTCAATTGATACTAACATTTCCTATACCTAAACCTAAGCAATTATGAAATATTTCATTATTTTACTTAAACCTTAGGTCATGTCTGTCAAAGATGTTACAACTTGGTAGTAGGTAAGTTATTTATGTATGCATTAGATATCTTTTCACAATTCTCTTTTAAAGTTTGTGATTCATGGCAAATTTAGGATTTACAAACGGCTATGATTTTCAGTATTTAAATTGATATTTTGTTAATTCTTCCTGCAGTTATTTATTCTGAAAGTAACTAATAGCTTGAAAGGATCATTAATGTTGGGTATAAGTAAAAGTCTTGACTAGGTATTTAGGAAATCAGTTAGAAATACATTATAGTTTACACACATTATAAATAGCACATAATATTAAACAAATAAAAATACAAAAACTTCTAAACGTTTATTAATTATTTTCATTAAGTTAAGACTCATAAAATATGATCCGGTATTAAACAATTAAAAGGCAGTAACTCTCTGCATCATATTTTTCTTTGTTGTAATAGGCTTGGAAAATACTAGATTTTTAATGTAACCCCAAATACCAAAATCTAAAGAAGTCATGTCTGCCAACTGAATTGGCCAACAAAGAAACGAATGTATCATAAAGATATTGAGTAAAATGCTTAAGATTGTGGGGAGCTGCTCTATTCTGTTGATATTAACTGATATCACTGATAACTGATATCACCTCTTTATTTTCAAGAATATGTTGCGCTTGTCGCATGATTTCTAAAATGTTACAATGTTTTTTTTTTTTGATGAATTGTTCTCGTGGATAAAATCAGGTCTCCCGCGCAATTTATAATGGAGATATTACATCGATAGTCCGTAAAATATCCTCAAACATTAATTTCATTGTCAACTATTGTGTTATTTTTATTAATTTTGCCTTAAATTAACCAAATTGAGAGCAGTTAAAAAAAAATCTAGATGATAAAATTTTAAAAATCGCCATTTGAAAAATTTACTTGCTGTAAAATACAAATTTTTAAAGAGAACTGTTAAAACATATGTGCATAATGAATACGTAAATAATTTATTACCAAGTTATCACTTCTTTGACAATCATGGCCTACGCTTTATTAATGTCGAAAAATTAAGTTTCGTTATTTTTAAGTAAAATAACGAAATATCCTCCTTTTTTAGGTTTAGCTACAGGCAATGCTAGTATCAACTGAATGAAAATAAAAATAGCAATGAAAAATTTATATAAAATGCAGTGTTGCATTTGAAATAAGCTAGTTAAAAATAGAAATGAAAAAAATCTCTTATAATTTGCTGTGCCAAATTTTAAGCCAGTAGCATTTTTTTGCAGCAATATCGTGATTTTTCTATTTTTTACGAAATATTGAAAAAATAAAATATCTCAAAAACTACTAATTTTTGGCATAAGACATGGTACATGAAACTTACTCAAAATGTTATGGATAATTTAAAAATAAAATAAAAAATACCATGTTCTGTCTAAAATAAGCGAGTTGGTAAGAACTTCCGATGTACCGGAAGTAGATCCTGACAATACAGGGTGGTTCACCGGGAACTGCAACGATCGATTGTAGGAAAACTATAGCTGAAATTTTGGCACTATACTAAAGTCGATGGGGGCCATTCGCCAAAAATATTTTCAAGATGGCGGCGCTTTACGGTATACCGAAAGTAAGCACCAACTTCCCAATTTTAAACGGAATAGCTTATATATTGTCACGTTTTTAGATTCTACGGAAAATTCTAAATATCTATAATGTCATATACCTAAGTCTAACCCTTTTTGACTTATTGACATTCTTATACTAAATTTGACGTTTGCAGGCAGATAATCAATTACACTTTTTTCCATATAAGGAGAAGTTTATCATTTAATTCATGACTTATTGTAATTATTATAAGGTAAATGATTTTTATTTGACAACTGACAATTTATAATTTTGTAAATATACTGTCATGGCTAACTAATTAAAAAAGAACTAATGCAAATACTATGTATTGTAGAAGATAAAAATACTAACTTGCCAATATTTCGAAAACTATCTAGTTTTATAATAGACATGCTTATACAAAGTAACCCTTATTGTTATCTAATGGCGAATAAGATAAAATTGCAAAAATTGCCGCTTTCGATTAAAAAAAAATGACTCGGTAATTTGTCCGATTTCATTTTCAGGCGTATATTTCACACACGCTGTATTAATAATGGTAATAATTTTATATAAATAGTATTTAATGTCATCTACTGGAGAGAATTTACTTCAAATTAAATAATAAACTTCTCCTTATATGGAAAAAGTGCAATTGACTATCTGCCTGCATACGTCAAATTTAGCATAAGAATGTCAATAAGTCAAAAAGGGTTAGACTTAGGTATATGACATTATACATGAAATATATTTAGAATTTCCCATAGAATCTAAAAACGTGACAATATATAGGCTATCCCATTTAAAATTAGGAAGTTGGTGCTTACTTCTGGTATACCTTGAAGCGCCGCCATAATGGTTTTACACATTCAAGTATAACAAATAGCACAAAAGAAAATCAAACATTACAACCGATAAACGAGATATTGTCTGTTATTTTTGGTTAGATTTACAGCTGCCCTTTCGTAGTAATAGATGAATAGGCACGTTTCAGTACTTAAAAAGTAAATGTGGCATTTATTATTTTTTGATGATTTTATAGGTGGTCGAACTGAAATGGGACGGGGCTCGTAATTATAGTATCTTCTTTTGCACTCGCACCGGCAGGAAACTTTTTCCTCCAACTGTATGTGAGTACATAAATGGATTTTCTTGCCCTCGTCTTTATTTTGACCTTGCTGGACCGTACATTCACTCGGCAAGAAAATCCTATTTCATATAAGTACCTGGTATGCAACTAACTATTATACCTTACGTCGCTACTCTAGTCTCACCCCAACCGACGTATTTTCTAATACATGTGCATGAGTTTATCTATGGCGTTATTATTTATAAACTTTATTGAAAGTGTAATTGTTTTAGGAGGAAGGAATTTAAGCAAATGGCTGATCGTATGAAAGGTGCCAGAGTGGCGTTAAGAACTAATTTGAAGAAAGAAGGTTCCACGAAAAATTGGGATCATATTAGCAACCAAATTGGTATGTTCTGCTTTACGGGATTAACTCCACAACAGGTGAGTTTTTGTATTATAGAACACAACCCACCTTTGAATTACACACGATATCCAAAATTACCCAAGTAGATTTTTTCGAAACTAACTACTAAACGTAACACAGTCTGTTTCAAATTCGCAGCGCATTATATAAATTTCGTTTATTAAATTGTTAAACTTGGGTTTGAATAATAATCTAACAAAAACTCATGATTCTTGATAAGTTCAAGGCCTGCTCAATTATAACGTTTCTAGTTGTACTTCTACTTATATGTTATATAATTTGGAAAATTTTGAGCACTTTGTCAAGGTAACTGCTTGAGATAAATGTACTGAATGTACTGAAAATAATTTATTATTGTAACGTTTCGAAAACGCTGAACCATTTTATTCTTTCCTTAAATAGCTTATTTTCTTATGATTTCAACGATATTACTATACATACAATAGAATATTGAAATGTAGTTGATACAAAATAAATATTTTATCTTAAAGAAAAAAAAAACATGAAGAAAGCTAGCAGAAAAATCATTGGATTAACTTTTTTTAATACAAAACTACTTTATGCAATATTTGAGTTCTCTTATTTAAATGTTTAACGGTATGGAATATATAACACCTAGACCCATTTATTACATTGTGCATTTTATTTTTGATTTAGTTTTAGTTACGATTAAATAGCTGTTTTTTTCATATTCACAAAAAATTAAATCTAGACTTCAAATCTGGACTTCTTGTAGGTCATCTGACGACTCCTGTGTTTGCAATAAGAAATAATTTGCAAGTTATGATGTGAAGTACCGTTTAGTAATACGCTTTTAGATGCTTTTTCTAGTGTCTCATATAGCGTCCTAGAGTGCCATTAGTAAAACATCAGCTATCAAAATTAATTAATCTTTTGTTAACCAAAATCTAAAGTCGGCGTCATCAATACCTATCATTACCTCACTGAACTGTCAGATAGTAATCACTGTAATTATTTATTGTACAAAATAAGGCGGTCGAATATAAAATTATGTACATATAGCGTGTCCCAGGATTGATGTTACAAGAGGTGTGCGGAACTAAAAACCTTTGAATCTCAATTTGATCTTTTGTAGGTAAGCCCTGCGTGGTTTGAAGTATACTTTCGATTTTATAAAATCACGTAGCAATTGAGCAAGATTTCTTTCCGTTTCAGATGTGCTAAAATATTACTAGCAAAAGTGTTCAGAATTACAAACTATATGGCCCTATACAAAATTTCAGGAAGATCTACCTTTGATTATTCGTTATTTTTTAGATTCAACAAACTAAATTATATTTATTCGCAGATTAAGTGTACAAAATGTAATAATAATAACACTCTACAACTAATAATTTATTCATACATAAATGCCACCGTTTTCTGCACACCGTTCTATACGAAACCTGAATTCTCTGAAACTATTCCGAATTTGCTCGATTTGTATATGGTGTACGGCGATTCGTATTCTTTCTTTTAGTATTTCTCTACTGTTTGGTATCGGCTGGGAGTAAACCAGTTTTATGTTTATTCCATAAAAAAAATCTAGTATAGTCATCAATCATTTCTAGCTATCGACCTTTCTGACGAAACTGTAAACACAATCGCAAAATAAATAGTCACAAAGGTAACGATTGTGTCAGTTTCATCAAATGCGAAAGTTTTTTTTTTTTTTTAATTTGTCCAAGTATTTAACGTAATTGTCACCAATAGATAATGTGTGTTGAGATGTCCTCTAGCCAGACAAATTGAAAAATTGACAAAAAGCTCCATTATTTTCGTAAAATTTAAGTTTGAGTGAGAGTAAGTAGTGAACTTCGAAAAAAACAAAAAAAAAACAATATATCGAAAACGGATGACTTGGATAAGGCAAATTGGGCTGTATCTATTGCAAATGATCCCTACTAACACGCTATAAAGTATGACCATTTCATTATCAGTCATCCTGTATATTAACAAAAATTAGTCGAAAATTTCGATCGGTTTTCTGCGAATAGATGGTTTTAAATTATAGAATTCTACCAAACTGGGAGATAATTATGAGAACTGTCCTAAAATCGCCACAGTTGAAATGATGTTATAGATAGAAGAAAAGCACATCGTGCAAGTTTGCATAAAATTGTAGCAATGTTTTTGAAAAACGTAGTACAAAATTGACGTTGTATACATAGAAATATTATACGCTAAGTAACCACAAACGATTACAGAAACTAACAAAGATCGAACATACTTTGTTGGTTAACAAGCTGCTGCTAACCAGCAAATTGTATGGTATTTATGTACACATGGGAGATTCAGGAATTGTAATCGATATAAGAAAAGTAATCAAGTAATTTATCGTAGCAAATCATGTTTTATGCGTATTAAAAATTTTTTTTTACTTGTGTTGCGATTTTATAATTATTCTAGGGGCATGTAATATCATCATATATTGAGATCGTGTTGCAAGGTGTGTACGTGTGTAGCTATTGCTAATAAAGTATTGAGTTTTTACAACAATTAGTAATCGTAAATTTGATTAAGTAGTATCGTTCTCGAGTTAAATCCGTGATTGTTATTTTGGCGTTTTTTTGACTGTTTTTTGTTACCGTAAGGAAGTTCTTGATTAATAAAGATTTCGTCGTTCGCTACGGGAATGAGTTCAACGTGCAAAAAGTGTACCTCTTCTATTAACAAAAAATCTCCCGGACTGTTCTGCGCTGGCGAGTGTCAATCCTTTTACCACGCTAGATGTGTCCAGCTTCCAACAGCGGTTCTGCCAGCGCTCACTACGCCCGGTTCATTTTGGAAATGTCCCGAATGCAGAGACGCGGCAAGCACATCGATGGTCGTCAACGAGGACGTTTCATGCGGAGACAGTGATATCGGAGCAATTCTTAAAGGTATTAGAACAGAGCTGTCAGCATTAAATAACAAATACGATGCGCTTGTTCAATCTATTACATTCTGCACGAACAAAATTGTTGATTTTGAACAGTCTTTAAAAGTGCTCAATGATAAGACTAAACTTATCGATGTTTTAGAAGACGAGAATATTAATTTGAAGTCCGATTTGTTTAAATTGGGCAGGGCCGTTGATGATTTAGAACAGCGCTCTCGTTTATATAACTTAGAGATACAGGGTGCTCCGTACGTTGCTAACGAAAATTTATTTGCACTCTTGGAAGACATTGGAGATTCAATTAAGTGTCCCATTACAAAAGATGATGTCGACGTAGTGCATCGGGTTGCGCATATGAATAAGTCCAATTCTCCAAGAAATGTAGTCGTCAGGCTGTTCTCTCGTAGAAAGCGCGATGAAATCCTGGCTGCTGTCAAAATTGCACGGAAAGCAAACTCTAATAAGCCTGGTATTTACTTAGCCAATTCCAAGAACCAAATATTTATTAATGAACATCTAACATTTAAAAATAAACTGCTTTACAAAAAGTTACGGGAGCTAGCCGCCGCGAAAAAATATAAATTTCATTGGGTCAAGCACGGGATCTTATATGCCCGTCGCGATGACACCTCTAAAGTTATTACCGTCGCTTGCG
Organism: Holotrichia oblita; assembly: GCA_023690525.1. Classification (NCBI taxonomy): domain Eukaryota; kingdom Metazoa; phylum Arthropoda; class Insecta; order Coleoptera; family Scarabaeidae; genus Holotrichia; species Holotrichia oblita. Next base: position 105,539,733 of record CM043017.1, read on the forward strand.
AAGAGGACCTCAAGCGTATCATATAGATAGTGTGGTGCACTGATTCTTTCCGTTATGGAATTATCAGTGTACTACCAAAATGTTCGCGGCCTACGCTCCAAAACAAATCATTTGTACACTCAAGTGTTAGATGCAGAATATAATATTATTGCTTTCTCTGAAACTTTTCTTAATGGTTCTATACATGATAGTGAGCTATTTCATGATGGATATACTGTCTATCGCAGAGATAGGGAGACTACGATTTCCAAGAAGTTGGATGGCGGCGGTGTTCTTCTGGCGATCCGTAACGATATTATTGCCTCTGCGTTGCCCGAGTTTCACAGTGATGCTGAGGATGTGTGGGTTTCAGTGCGTTGTTCTGGAGTGCGGCTTTTGGTGTGCTGTGTTTATTTACCACCTGGCGATGAGGTCGCTGCCCAGTGTTTTTTGTCCAGTCTTGTTCGCGTTAGTGAGAACTATCCTGATGACCCACTACTAGTATTAGGCGATTTTAATTTACCGCATATTATATGGCTTATCTCTGAACATAAGTACATGACGCCTTCCTCCTATGGTGTCGCTGACGCAATCTTTATTGATACTATTGAATATTGTAATCTATTGCAATTTAATTCAGTTACTAATGTTAATAATAGAATACTTGATTTTGTTTTGGCTAGCGATTATGTTGTTGACTCGGTTGAGATCTGCCATTCGCCTCTGCTTAGGGTTGACCCTCATCATCCGCCATTGGATATTCATTTACGTGGCTTGAGGGTTACGCGACCATATACCACAAGCACTATTAAAAAATACTTTGACAAAGCTAACTATGAGATTATCAATGAGGATCTGGCTGCTCTCGACTGGGCTGCAATTTTTAGAAACTTGGATTTGGAAGAGACCATGAGCACTTTCTATGGTCACCTTCACTCCATTATTAGCGTACATGTTCCATCGAGAACTGTTAAGCGTACTCGTTTTCCATCATGGTTTTCCCGACCAACTGTGGGGGTAATAAAAGAAAAACTTAAGTACCACAGGAAATGGAAGTTATATAAAAATAATTTGGATTATGTTGCATTCAATATTCTCAGAGCGCGCTCTAAATACCTCATTTCCTGCGACCTGAAACGTTATACCCACAATGTTGAAACTGGGTTACATGAGGATCCTAAGCGATTCTGGTCTTTTGTAAAAACAAAAAGGAGGGGTGTGTCGCTCCCTGATACTCTTTATTATGGGGATAAGAAAGCTGATAATAATGAAGCAGCTGCCTCCCTTTTTCCAATTATTTCAGTTCAGTTTTTGTTGATGGGGAATTGACATCACTCGACGTGGCTTCTGGGTGTAATGTGTGTTCATCTTTCCAAATCTGTGAATCTGAGGTTCTTGCCTCCTTACTAAAACTTGACGTGCGTAAGGGTGCTGGCCCTGACGGCATTCCTGCACTTTTCCTGCGTAAATGCGCCACTAACTTAGTTCAGCCACTTGCTATGATTTTCAATATGTCGCTTGCTACAGGACACTTTCCTAGCATATGGAAACAATCCCATGTTGTTCCGGTTTTAAAATCCGGTAATAGGCAAGTGGTTGAAAATTATCGTCCAATCTCCATACTCTCAACTATGTCAAAGGTTTTCGAATCCGTTGTATATGGTTACTTGCTGTCGTCGTTCAAGAGTCAGATAATTCCTGAGCAGCACGGGTTTTTCTCTGGCAGGTCTGTTGAATCCAACTTGTTATTGTATTGCAATCACATCTCGAAAAGTTTAGATAACCGTGTACAAGTTGACTCAATATACACCGATTTTAGTAAGGCTTTCGACAAAATAGATCACAATATACTAGTGGACAAGCTAAATTCCTTAGGAATACATGGTGACCTAGTTCGTTGGGTAAAGTCATATATTTCCAATAGAACCCAGGCGGTTAAGTTAAATGGTTTTATTACAGACTTTGTCCCTGTTACGTCAGGTGTAGCTCAGGGCTCGCACCTCGGTCCTTTACTTTTCATTATGTACATTAACGACATATCGAGCTGCTTTCGTCATTCCAAATTTTTGTTATACGCAGATGATTTGAAAATTTTTTGCCCAATTAACACAATATCTGATCAATTTAACATCCAACAGGATTTATATCGCCTCCATGATTACTGTATAAAAAATAAATTATTTTTGAATTACGCTAAGTGTAAATGTATTTCCTTTTCAAGGAATCGAACCATTTACAATTATCCATATTTATTAAACACTCACTTGTTGGAGCATGTTACTAACATTAAAGATCTCGGTGTGTTTTTCGACAGTAAATTATTGTTTAATCGTCACATCGATTTTATTGCGTCTAAGTCTTTCCGTTGTCTAGGTTTCGTTATACGGTCAACTAAGTCCTTTACCAATCTAAATTCTTTAATTTCATTGTTCTATGCTTACGTCCACAGTGTGCTTGGTTACGCCAGTGTAATCTGGAATCCCCAGTACAATATTTACATTACCAGAATTGAATCTATTCAAAGAAGGTTTGTCAACTATTTATTAAAGAAGTACAATATGCCCCGTTATGATTACGCGTCCTCACTTGTGGAATTCAATCTTACACCATTAAAAACTCGCAGGGAACGTATTGATATGTGTTGTTTGTTCAAGATTTGTAACAGTCTTCTCGATGCTCCTGAAATTCTTGCGTCCATTGATTTTAACGTCCCTGCATTCTCTACGCGTGCAACGACACTCTTTCGGCCTCCAATGGCTAAAACTAATTTACGCAGGAACTCCCCCATACTGCGAATACTCTATAATTACAACACAAATTACGATAATATCGATTTGTTTGATGGCTCGTATCGCTCATTCAAGCAGAAAATCAGGTATTGCTAATTTTGCTAATCCGTGCATATTAATAACTTCCTTTATCCTATTTTTTTTTTATTCTCTTTACTGGTCAGACTATTGTAGTGTTTTTTTTTTTTTTTATTATTATTATTATTATTACTGCTATTGTTCATATTGAATCTGTTTTTGATTTTTCTTTCCTCTTTTTTTTTCTACATGATAGTTGTCTGTTTGTATATATATACATGTGTATATATGTATAAACATATTAGTATAGTTGGTATGTTATGTATGTACATGCAATTGTTATTTCGTGGATACTGTTCTGGGTTCGTCCTGTTTGTATCCCAACCACTGTAAATAAATAAATAAATAAATGTACAAATTTACTGGTTAATTCGTTTGATGTACATACATATGTACTATCGCGAGCACTTTAAACGACTCAAACTGTCATAAAACGTATCTATTATAGGCTTTCCTTACTCGGAGCAATATTTAGGTAAATATAACTGGGCAACTATAATAAGCCGTATAGCCGCAGGCCGGAGGATAGACACTATCTAAAAGAAACTTAAGCGAAAAGAATTATGAATATATTTGACATGAATATGATGTACTGAGCGAAGGTAGACCGTACTCAAATTAATTGAATAAGAGAAAATGTCATCAATAGTCAAATAAAAAAAAATTGTATATTTATCTAATAATGCAAGTAATACGATTTTGAAATTGGCGCATTAAAAAAAGACAATATAACATATAAAGATATAATAACAAAGAAAAACATTAATACCTAGTCATACTGCTCTCTTGTGTTATTACAGCATTTAAGCGACTAGGCATTGAATTAATTAAGTGTTGCGCTAGATTTCCTTCTGCTAGTTCTTCCCATGTATTGTTGATTGCTTCCCACAATCCGTCTGAATTGTGCGGTCAAAAATTTTCTTTTATACAATAATTTTGAAATAATACCTCAAACATTCTCAATAGGATTTAAATCTGTACTATTTGTAGGCCACAGTAAAATTTTGATATTATTTTGTTGAAGCCAATTTCTAACATTATTACACGTATGGACGGGATAGTTGTCTTGTTGATAGATGTTTATTCGGATATATGTAGCTATTCTACCGAAGACAACATTACTGCTACTATTAACCTTTAGAAGGCGAGCAACTCGCCTTATTGACCAATGGTCTTCTAATTTGGTGACGATACGCATTTTCTCGATTTATTATGAGTGACAGGTAAAATTGGCTATTATTTTGAACGACTATTTGATCTTGACACATGTTAATGTGATATTTGTGTACGGTCTAAAACCGCATTCCAGTCCAAGTCCAAGAGTAAATGTATGCAATTTTTGTGAGCACAAGTGAACAATTTAACTATTGTCAAATAAGTGAAATATGTATGTGTAAGCTCCATATTGATCCTCATTCATTTCTTCGATTGTTGTTCATTTAAAAATATTGATTATCTTTTTCCATTCATATACTACTTTCATCTATATACCAACGTATTTAATTTAAACTTAAAATAACATCGCATTACTCAAAAATTCGTAAATTTTCGTGATTAACCACTAAAATTCAAACTAGAATACTGTAACGTTTTCGAGATTTAAATAATTTCGCAGGCGATATTTCGTAAAAACAACGATTTATTTCTAAATAATAATAACGTGGTAACAAATAAAACAATAACGATTGACTAACACTAAAAGATTATTTATGCCCGCACACTATTTACTTTTACAATATTTTGTTAGAACCTTTTCTTAAAATAAAACGCCATTAAATAATATTTAAACAGTATGAACGCTTTTATTCTTAAACTAAACAAATGTACACCACAAAATGTCGCCCGCCACTCGTATATCACCGTTAGTTATCCTCGAATGTTCTCCCAGCCTTTGGCCTGCTTCTCACGCCACGGATGGTCGCTGCTGTCCACTTGCTGTCGCCATTTCTCCGCCACTATACGCCTTACAATCGGCCAGCCTGAAACAATTAATGTCCTCATTAATCCCTCGCCTTGCCCTTCCAGCAAATCAATGAAATCCTGGTGGTCCATCGCTTCACCAGAACTATTGCCGTCGCCCTCGCCGTCATCAGCCGCTGTGCTGAGATATCGCCTTAAGGAGTCCACAGACACCGCCGCCGTTAAGTTTTTATAACCTGTGACGCCTTTAATCGTTGCTATCTCATAACGGTCATTACCTAACACCTTAAAAGTGCGAGTTTGCAATGAATTTCACTTCGAATTTCGTGCCAAAGTGTGTTCTGAAGTTGTTGTAAATGCGTCAATTTAAAACGTATTATTTTAACTGTCAATTATCGAATTTTGAATTGGTTGTAAATGTACCTTAAAGGTACATTTACAATCAATTCAAAGTTACGAATTAAGCTTGTGAGTACGCATGAAATTGTAAACTTGCATTTACAACTACGTCTTGAAGTGTTAAACAAAACTTTGAAACTTAATTCATGCATGAAAGTATTAACTGTATTAATGTATATTTTCTATTAGTAATAACCTGTTGTGCCAACTTGTTTAGTACAGATGTACCTATTGTAAACGAAAAATATGGACAGAATATATGTGAATTACTGTTAAAATGTTAATTTGACAATCTATCTTGACAGATCGTAAATATCTGTCTAAGAGTATCAACCAATCATAGCAGCCAATTATGTGATTTCCAATTCCATGCTTGGCGAGACCAAGCAACGAAGTGCGAGTTTGCAATGAATTTCACTTCGAATTTCGTGCCAAAGTGTGCTCTGAAGTTGTTGTAAATGCGTCAATTTAAAACGTATTATTTTAACTGTCAATTATCGAATTTTGAATTGGTTGTAAATGTACCTTAACTTTATAGTGAGTTTTCTGTTGACACCCCGCTTACTCGTTACCGCACTCGCCTGGCGCCACAGGACTAAATCGCCTTTTCTGTAAATGGTTGCAACCTTGCACCTTTTATCATAGCGCGCTTTCATCGCTTCGCCCGCCTTGGTCAGATTTTCCTCAGCTTTTCGTCTGCGCTGTGCTACTGCCTTATGAATCGCTTCATAGGTCTCAACATCGCCATCGTCTTGTGCCGCCCACTGTACGCCCTCCGTTAAGTCCGCTATCTGACCACCGCCGTGAGCAAACAGAAGTTGGGCCGGAGACATGCCAGTACTTGCGTTGATACTCTGATTCATGCCCCAAATTACCTCTGGAAGTCTCAGGTCTCACTCTATTTCGTACCGCACTGCGGCCGCCAGTGCATCGACAATCGTTCGATTCTGCCGCTCACATTGACCATTCGCTCTAGGTGCTAATTGCGTTAAGCACATGTTTAACACCATGGTCCGCGAGAAAACCAGCGAACGCCCTGCTAGTAAACGCCAATCCTCTATCGGAGATTATACGCCTTGGTTACCCATACTCAGAGAACACATCTCTCAGTTTGCAAATTGTCTCCGCCGAACCTAAGGTTCTGGTAGGTTTCGCCAGTGTAAACTTGGTGAATGCATCAACCAACACTAGAATATAAGAGTTTCCCCGTCGACTCTTAGCAAAAGGACCTACATTTCGCATTTCACCAAATTAATCTTCAATCCCGGCCTGTCCTATCAATATTAGAACCCTCTTAAGAAGCGCCAACCCTAAATGGTATCAGTATGTCGTCAATGTACGCCAATACTTCAGAATGTTGCAATCCTCCCAACATCTTATTAATTACCCTTTGAAAGGCCGCAGGTGCATTCGCCAGTCCAAACGGCATCCTCAGATACTCATACTGACCGTCTGGAGTAATGAACGCCGTCTTCTGAATAGACTCCGGATGCAGGTGGTACCCTGACGTCATATCCAGGGTGGTAAATTCTGCCTAGTCTGAATTGGACTCCCGAATGACGCCTGACGCCAGAAAATCTGTCACTTTATCTCGAACGATCGCCCGCTCAGTGTATGCTAACCTATAAGGTCTGTGGTAAACAGGTTTGTCGGTCGTCAATTGGATACGCATTTCGCCTAACTGGGTGAGACTCAAATCGCCATCGGAAATTGAAAAGCATTCTGCCATCTCTACCAGCATTGCTTGTAGTGATTCCCGCTCTCGAGGAGTGATGTCACTCGTCCGCCCATCAATAACAAGAGACTCTAAATTTGTTTGTGTTATCGTGCTTACCCCAACAGTTCCCACCGTTGGTGTCTTGATACGAGCGATCACCCGCCCCGCCTCCAACCTAATGACCGCTCTGGTGGGGTTAGCCAGTTTCACCTCGTTTCCATCGCCAACCACTAGCACCTTGCCGCAAATGAGCAGCTGCGAGGTTCGGTCTTCTGTTGTTCGCCATGGCATTTCAACTGCATCGCCCTGCTCCCCACCGTCCACCGATACTGCTACCGCCCCGCTTGCTATTTGTGGGACCACCGCCTCTTCCTTGAGACGCACAACACATCGCTGAGGTTTCTCTGTCACCGTGAGCCACCGGAATACCTCGCTCAGATCATCACTACAAGTGAGAGTAGCCTTACCCTCTCGCACCAATAACATCACTCCCTGTTGTGCTAACGCTGGTTATCCTATGATCAGGTCAGCACCAGCCAAATCATAAGACGTCACCAACGCCTCAATGTACAACACCACGTCGTCGATGGTGATATGGACCACTGTTTCGCCGATGGCCATGCTATTCGCCCCTCGCAGTATAAGAGCGCTGGGCTTCAATGTCAACGCCAAGGTATCTGCGCACGCCTTTGTGATAAGGTTCTGCTGGCTACCAGTGTCTATATACACCCGGATCCTCTCACCGCCTTTAGTCAGCGCCACCTTCTTATACGCCTTATCTAGATCGCCAACTAAATTTACCTTTGAGTCGGTGCCATTCCTTCTCTTCGGAGGACATGCCGCCGCCATGTGCCCTTCTCGCCGACAATTCTTGCACCGTTCGAACCTGGGTTTGGGACAGTCCCTGCTCAGGTGTGTCCCGTATTCCTGGCAGTTATAGCATACTCGCCTTGCTACTTCCTGCCCTGCCATGTGCGCCTCACCTACACCTGTCACTGCCGCCTGCACCTTCACCGTCGGTGCCTTCTGAATCCGGCTGGACACTCCTGGGGTTACCGCTTATCGGAGTATCGCCCTCCTATCCTCCAGTCCTTCAATCCCGCTAAAAATCTTGTGCCTCGCGTGTCTTACTCTGGTCGGCGTATGCGTTCGCAACACGTCAGGTAACCCTTTTATGAGGCATGACACCGCCTTTTCGCCGCGAATGTCACACCGCCAGCTTAGCGTGGTAATAGTGCGATATCGATTCGCTATCGTCTTCTTTGCCACCAGCTCCTCCAACTGGCAAAATCATGGTGGCGAGGGAAAGCCGCCTGAAGCAGTTACTTCCTCTCCTTCCACGAATGATCATACTCCGTGAGGCGATTGTACCACGCGCCATGTTGGTCGATATTTGCTAGCAATCGATCCACGTTTTGGTCCTTATCGTCTGGATCGAACGTTTCCAGGATTTCGCGTCCCACGCGAGCGTCAGACCTTGAGCCACGCCCACTCGAGACCCCGCTCCCACCTGCCCCCATCTCCTGCATTGCGCGTGCCGTCTGCTCGCGCACCAGCGCCTGTATAGTTTCCGCCAGTCCATCCTTCAACAACTTTGCCAACGTCTCGCTGGTCACCCGCTGGTCCCTTGGCTCAGCACTCGACTCTTCTTCGCTTCCGAACTCAAAGTCCAGCTCAGAATCGCTGCTTGGATCACCTCTTTTCGCCATACTCCTGTTGAACACAGAATACAATTATTAACCGCACATAACCAATTCCGCCTCCTCCCCCCCCTTTTTTTGCTTCGTATATGCACACCGTCTGCGAGCATACACACTACACCCCATATGTCTACTATCTACATACGTACACAGTGCCCCGTACACAAGCCGATCCCAGACACGTATCACCCTGTATACACATTGTTCACCAGTATACACAACACCTCGTGCGCCCATTACCCACATACATACGCAACGCCTCGTATACATGCTGGTACCAAGCGCACGTGTCACCCTGTATATACGTTCTCACCCAACGCCCCGTATTCTACACCAACTGCGTAGAATAGCTGACACCTGCATGCATCGCCTGATATATCACGATCTGTATTTGTAATCTCTTACAACTCTGTTAGTAATGGTTATCTACTTACGCCAGGAATAATGTTTTCCTACTTAGTAACGCCTTTTCACTAGTAAATTGTTCGCACACCACACGCCACTACACCCGGGTAATCCCACTTCTGATCTGTTAGAACCTTTTTTTAAAATAAAACGCCAGTGAATAATATGTAAACAGTATGAACGCTTCTATTCTTAAACTAAACAAATGTACACCACAAAATGTCGCCCGCCACTCGTATATCACCGTTACTTATCCTCGAATGTTCTCCCAGCCTTTCGCCTGCTTCTCACGCCACGGATGGTCGCCGCTGTCCGCCTGCTGTCGCGACCTCTCCGCCACTATACACCTTACAATTTATTTACACTTGTCGAAGTTCGGTAGTAGACTGTTCCTCGGTGCAGTCTCGACCCCTTTTATATGTCCTGGTGTTTCCCGAGTATTCTATTCTAGAACTTTCTAGAGGTTTTCTATACTTCTCTAGATTTCGATGTTTTCTCAAATGAGACCCAGGCGTACGGCCGTAACACTGCCCCCTCCTTATAACTGCTCCATCCCGTACCTCTCGCAAGCTTGTGGTGGTAACGACACTCCCTTCCTCTTCTACACCGCGATGTTTCGAAGAAATAGGGGCACAGACTTTCTTGTCATTTCAGTTGCGCGTGGATTGTAACAGCATACCAAAACGTCGATACCAGTATATCGGAATAGTTCCTCAATCATGCTTCTTATAATTCTTCTCTGAAGCTCACCATTTTTTCTTTCATCCTTCTAGAATTTTCTGCCATTTCTTCTTTCAAGCTTCTAGAGTTTTCTGCCATTTCTTCTTTCAAGCTTCCCACATCTTCTTTCAAGCTTCTAGAATTTTCTGCCATTTCTTCTTTCAAGCTTCCCACATCTTCTTTGAAGCTTTTAGAATTCGCCGCCATTTCTTCTTTCAATACTCTCTTCAAATCATTCATACTACCATCTACCTCGAATTTGTAAGTATCTGGATCCTCACCATTTTCTTTCATGACTTCCGACAGCCGCTCTTGAAGTTCATTCTTCTTTCCACTGGTGGACTGGTGTCTTTTGGTCTTTCTCTTCCAGTTTCCGTTTGAGATCCACCACTTTTAGGTCCTTTAATTTGTTCCCTTTTGTAGCCATTTTTACAATTGTAATGTCCACAAATATCGCCAAACCCCACACCTGACACCAATTGTAATTCGGGGTTTAAATAAATTCGTATACGATATTTCGTAAAAACAACGATTTATTTCTAAATAATAATAACGTGGTAACAAATAGAACAATAACGATTGACTAACACTAAAAGATTATTTATGTCCGCACACTATTTACTTTTACAAGTCGATTACCGAACTTGTCGAAGTTCGGTAATTGACTGTTCCTCGGTGCAGCCTCGATCCCCTTTTATATGTCCTGGTGTTTCCCCGTAACAATACTTTGAAAACGGAAACAGCGCAAGACATATGCAGACACATATTAGTTAACTGGTCTTAATACTACCAACATAAATTTCTGTTTTAATTATGCTTCTCACATTCGGATCTCGTTTGAACATTAATATTATGACATCGACGAGTGTATCCCATTAATTTCTTATATTTTAATTATACATTTTAATTTTTTTCATTCCTTTCTTTTAGGTGGAAAAATTAGTTACCGAACATCACATATACCTAACTAAAAATGGGCGTATTTCGATTGGAGGACTGAATTCAAAAAATGTAGAATATGTAGCACACTGTATGCATTTGGTAACAAAGTGATAAGTTTCATAGAATACCGTGGATAAACATTTAAAATATTCCATCGCCAAGTTCCTTGTGCTTTTTCTGGTTATAAATCCAAATCTGTCATTCTTGAAATATAATTTTAATGATCTCGTAATTATTCCTGTATTTAATTTACGCTAAAGAATACTACAGATTGCAAATGTCCATGTTGTGTTTACAGTATGTACGGTATTCGCATTTTGTAGAGATGAGCTTAAATACGGCAATGGATCATTAAAGCTGGACATTCAATATTTGTTTAGTAAATTTAAGTGTAATATTCAATATCAAGGTTGAATTGATACAATTTACATAAAATCGGTGATCATGTGATCATATAAAATTATCATTTGCACTCATCTCTGTGTTATTTGAGTACCTTACTAACTATACCAAAAGTATGCAAAGCACACTCCTAAAATACAATGAGGGAACAAGTAAATGTAAAAGTTATCTTTGGCAGAAAATCAATTTGTGAGCACGAAAATGTAGCTCATTAAGGACAGGAACGAAGATGCTTTTTCCTCTAATAATAATTTCAATTCAAAAGTATCCATAGGGGAAATAATATAATTGTGTATACTATAAAGTCTCATTGGAAATAAGCAATCGGATGTGCGTATTATTTTATGTAGCGGTGTGCACGAAAAAAATCTGGTCACTTATATACAGTGTATCGCACTCTAAACGGCACCACCGCAGTATTTTGTTAACATATTATCGATTTAATTTTTTTTTTATTTCTGATCATACCTCTCACTAAACTGTAACTTTAGGGTATGTTACTTTCCCAATTACAGTAAAACGCCAGCTTACTACGATTTAAAATAAACAGCAAAACTACAGAAGTCATATTAAAATCTGTTAATAAAAGTTGTTCAGAATCATTTAAATAAGCTAAATCCAACATCTTATTAAAAATAAAAAATCTTGAAATTTTTTTTTGCCTACGTGCTAATGGTGATTTAGTTGAAAATAGTGTCATTTAAGCAAATAAGCATCGTGTTTGTTATTTTTTATTATTACAAATTGTTTCTAGTGTCTTAATGAAGTCGTGGTAAACTTGTGAGACTATTTTTTCAATTAACCGGACTTAAATTTTTTTTGAGAAAAATTTTCAAGATTTTTTAATAAAATTTTGGATTTAGCTTATTTACATGATTCTGAACAACTTTTATTAACAGAATTTTTTATAAAAAAATCCCTAATATGACTTCTGCAGTTTTCTGCATTTTCTGTTTGCATTATTTACTTATCCAACTGCAAAATTTTGTTTTAAAATCCCGTTCCGTTTGTATAATACTTTTAATAGGCCATTCTCACCAATCAGCCTGTATTTTTAGAATCGTTTTTCAGTTTTCTTGTCATTCTGAAAAAAATAGGTCTTCCATATAAAAAACAAGTTGTGGTTATATCAGAAAAACGTAAAAAGGAGTCAAAATAAAATTTGTCTCCCACAGATTCTCAGATACCCTCGTAAACATACGAAAATGAGTTGCTTGTACATATATTAGCCCCAAAAAACTGACAAGCCCGTTTCCGATTTTCAGTTAGATATGACGTATTTCTCTGTCTCTAGCCTTGCTAAAGTATTAAAAATGCTTGCTAAAATTTACCGATAGCCTAGTATCCGTTTCTAAGTATCGGTATCTGATTTCTTGGTATCGCTACCGTTGTTCTTTGAGGTATCGTATACTGCTAGGCAACCAGCTACGATTCGTAACCGATTGATCAACTTGACCGGTTATCCGGTCAAGAATTTGCGAACTAGTAACCGGCTTGTACATGTTACCGATTAACCGGTTAAACAGCACAGGTCTAGCATCGAGTGTTGGTCTACAGCTAGTACCAAAATGTATATACCGCTTCATTTATTATAAGTGGTTCTGTTGAGTAGCAGAATGTGACTCAACTACATTACAGAACTAACTACACGATGTTGCTTAATCAAAAATATTTCGTACGCGATTGTCACTTGATACACCATTACACGAAAATGACGTTCAAGTAACGATTAAACGATTAAAACATTCCCAATATTTCCGAATGATATGCTTAATTGAGCAATACTGGTCTACAATAAATTTTATTAAAAAAAATAACGTGCGGATCAGACAAGTTGTGAAAAATTGTCATACATTTATACACATAACTTTTTACTATCTTAACGAAAACTATCAGGTTTTTCATATTTACAAGTTATTGTGATATATACATGTTACCTTTGCTATGTTTTTATCATTTAATTGCATATAATAAAGATAATTATAAGCTACCTTTAGCCGTGTTTAATTCAAAATCTCGCCTATCGCTGTTATATATGCCTTATGTATACATACATTATATTTGTCTTGCTCTTTTTTATATTGATAAGAAATCATTATTTTCTACACATGATATTTGTTATTTAACGTGATATAAAGTCATTTTAAAGGTCAAAAAGGTCTTCCTAAGAACGAAATTCAGAAAAAAAAAACATTCTCCTTACCTATTTACGCACGCCTGGAGACTGTTTTACAAGGTATTAAATTTTAAAAAGATAACTTTACCCTCAAAAATTTATATTTATTATTAACTTTTATTCGAATAGAAAAAATAGGTGGCATTTTATAGCACTTCAATGGAGATTATGAAGTTGTAATATTTCGAATTAGAAGTAATTTCTACTATTAGCCATACTGTACAGTGTAAAATTTCTGCGAATAAGATTGTGGTGGGAGAATAATGATTACAATTTCCGCGAAAATGAGTTATTTGGTTATCGTTTCTTGAAGGTAACTTATACTGTAAAACACGATCTGACACGTTCTTAATTTTACCAGTTGGACTAGATATTTAGACGAAGAAAATTGTAATTATAAAAAATGGCTTTAAGGAGTACTCTTCTTTATGTTGTAAATAAAACCAATGTTTCTTCAATATGCCAAAGATCTAGGTAAGTTCTTGATTTTTATCTGTCCCCTTAGTAAACCAAACTCACTATGATTCTATATAATTCATTATTATATATGATAATTATTATGTATTGTAATTATACTTTTTACATTTCTTTTAAATTTTAGTTCATTCTGGTCCCATGTTGAAATGGGACCCCCTGATGCTATTCTGGGAATCACTGAGGCATATAAACGGGACACAGATCCTAAAAAAGTTAACTTAGGTGTAGGAGCTTATCGTGATGATAATGGAAAACCATACGTATTATCATGTGTCCGAAAAGCAGACCAACGTTTGATCGAGAAACAATTTGATAAAGAATATTTACCTATTTCTGGTACAGCTGAATTTTGTGAACGTAGCATTAAACTGGCATTAGGAGACAATTCACAGGTGGTAGCAAGTGGTTCAAATGCTACGGTACAAGGTATCTCAGGAACTGGTTCGTTAAGGATAGGAGCAGCATTCTTAAATTCGTTCTTCCCTGGAAATAAAGTTGTTTACTTACCAATCCCTAGTTGGGGAAATCATACGCCAATTTTTAAACATGCAGGGTTAGATGTTAAATCTTATAAATTTTATGATCCAAAAACATGTGGGTTTGACTTTGCTGGAGCTATGGATGATATAGCAGTAAGTACATATATTTTTAATATAGGTACTAGTACTAGATAATAGTGGACAAAAAATGCAGAATCTATTTTTCAGAAAATTCCAGAAAGATCGATAATACTACTGCATGCTTGTGCACATAATCCAACTGGAGTTGATCCAAATCCACAACAGTGGGCGGAGATGTCAGCACTTATTAAAAAGAAGAACCTCTTCCCCTACATGGACATGGCATATCAAGGTTTTGCTTCAGGCGATATTGATAAAGATGCTGCTGCGGTATATCTAATTCAAAAATAAATATTAAATAATGCTTCAATACGATTTCATTTTACTTGCTTAGGTGAGGATGTTTATAAATGATGGCCATGAAATAGCCCTCGCCCAAAGTTTCGCAAAAAATATGGGTCTTTATGGTGAGAGAGCTGGTGCATTTACTATTGTAACTAAATCTAAAGACGAAGCTGCTAAAGTATTATCCCAAATAAAAATTCTTATTAGACCTATGTATTCTAACCCGCCACTACACGGTGCTAGAATCGTAAACGAGATCCTTGGAGATAAAGAGCTTAGAGCAGAATGGTAAGATTTGTTTTATGAATCATTTCACATTACTTTCATCCGTTTTCTACGTCCGCTGCTGCTTAACAGAACCCTTCTATAAGTTGAATTGTACATACAGTGGTGGCCATATGAAGATTTTTGTGATATTTTTCATTTTTACTGGTGATACATTAAATAATTAAGCGGTACATATTTTCAATTATTTTGTTGACGTAGAAATACATTCACAAACAAAATAAAATATTTAATGTATTCCATAGATAACATTTTATATAGAAACAGAGCAATTCATGCTGGATATTTAATTAAGAACGAGGGATAGTGTATTTAAAAACTATATCATATACCGTAAAAACAGTCACTGTTACACCTAATTGTTAATATTTCAATAGATTCAACGAGATGGGCACAATGTTCTCGGGAATACTCTGCCACTACTTGCTCAAACAGGCTATCTGAATTTCTTTTATCTTTTTGTCGCACAATCCTTTTGAAATCGTTCCGTTTTCGATAGGGTTCAGGTCCGGACTGCACGAGGGCCAGATCAGAACTGCGACCGCATTCTGATGTAGCCAATTTTTTACTCTACGCGTGGTGTGCTTTGGATCATTGTCGTGTTGTAATTTCCAAACAACTGGCAAATTCTCCTCCGCATAAGGCAGCATCACGGTTTCTAAAATGTTCATATACATGTGCTGGTCCATAATGGCTTGGATTCTGTAAATTGCACCAACTCCGTGCCGGGACACGCAACGCCAAAGAATTGTGGAATCACCTCCTTGCTTCAGGGTTATTTCAGTATACCTCGGATCAAGGTCTTTGCATGGTGGACGACCTAGGTATTGCCTGCCAGCACATCCTAATCGATCCCTTTAATCATCCATTCTGTATGAATTGTTGTAAATTGTATTCGAGCCTTTCGATTACATTTGTTAACCAAACGCTTCTTGCGCGCCACTCTTCCGAACAATTGGGCTTCACATAAACGACGTCTAATAGTTCTTGCTGACACCCCAGAACCAGCTTCTCCAAATATCTCTTGGCTTACTGCGTTAGATCTCAATCATGAATTTTTCTTTGCTATGCGTACAAGTCTTGTGTCAGTCTTAGCAATGGTTTTTCTGGGTTTCTGTTTTCTTTTTATATTTTTTGTAGTATTATATAACTTATGAACACTGCAAATGCTCTGCTATTTTTTATATGACCATTTTTTGTCGTATAACTTAAGAATACATTTTCTCATAGTAGGATCAAATTAAAATAATTGGTAATATTATATATACTTATATATTGTATAAATAATAAGTTCTCAATATGCATAGTAATACGGCAAAGCGACAACTAGTTGATATCCACCTCGTTCTTAAATATATGTCCATGCTGATTGTGCGAACTGTAACCGTTTGCTTCGTTCCGAAACATCGGGGATTGACAGACACCTGCTCTGCACATGTGTTTTAAAGAGAATTCATAGACTTGTAAGTTTCGCGAATAAAAATCATACTTTTTGAATATACACATTAAAGCTAAATCAGTTCTTGATAATTTGATGCTGGTCTTAATTATATGGCCACCACTATATGTAGGCTGTCTATTGATGAAATTACAAAGGGGATATGCGCTTTACAAAAACAAAATATCTTTTTGACTACAGATATGCACTTATAAATTTACTACTAATGCAGTTGATGTATATTTTTTTCAATTACACAATAATCATTTTTTGAAATACATAAATATTAATTCATAACAAGTCAATTACAGTGGAGTCCGGTTACAGCGAACGCGCAGGGGACCGAGGATTTTACTTCAGTTGTAACCGAATTTCGTTGAATACGAAATTGCAATAGTAATTTTAAATACATATAGAGTGATTTTATATGTTTGACGACATATAAAATCATTCCCGCCGTGAATTATAGGGGATTTGACATATTGAGAGTGGCCATTGTTAGTACCTTTCAACGGCCTGTACGACTCGTTATTTTGTTATTCCTCTTTATTTATATTCTTGAAGATTTATTGTCAATATTTTATCACCGATCCAAAATTTATTTAATACGCTATTGGTAAGTAATTCAAAGTCAAATCGCCAACCTGACAAAAATGTAGTAAGGCGCGAAATTTAAACTGTCGTCAAACATTTAAAATCACTCTGTATGTACATACATCTATCTACAGTCGAATTTTTGGATCTTGTCTGTTGCGTTATTAACAGCGCAATTAAGCAAAGATATACGTAAAATATTCGTCGCCGACATTTAACGTACATTAGAGAGAAATGGTCAGTATGACATATGAGTCGTTGTTTTAAGAAGACATACGCCTAGATACTATTCGTATTGGCTGTATAGAAGTGTGACGAAGATAGATATAACAAAGTGTAAGAGTTTTGTCATTTCGTACTGATACTCGGCTTCATTCAGGTTAATCTATTGGTCTCCAGAGGGCACATTCAGGAACTGATTTTCAACTCAGCGTAATATCAAAACCTAAATTTAAAGAAAGCTTTATAGTTTCAATGGCCGTGTTCAGCCAACTTTTCAGTAGACTACCGATGAGTGACCGGTGATTTGTTTCCCGTAGGTAAAACTGAATAAGCAGAGATGTATGTACGCGTCATCTGTCAGACGATTCGATAGGATGCGACAGGTTAAGAAACCGGGGGCTAAGCGTATTTTAAATGCGGTGAGAAAAATGGCGACCGGTCGAACTAACCGGTAAGTAACCGAAGGCATTCAGCATGCTATTTCACTTACCGGTACCTGCCGGTAACTTACCAATATGCTAACTGAACACGCCCAATAAGAACCTTGTCCATGGATTTATTAATAAGTGTTAGTTTTTTCTGATTGAACATAGATACCACCACAATTTACAATAAATTATTTTACAATGCTTTGATTCATACTAACATTACTCATGAAGTAACGGACAAGATCCAAAAATTCGACTGTACATGTTTCTGTCAAGAGTAATAAACAAAGAAGGCAAAATACATCATTTATTTAATATAAAGTACATGGACAAAATGAATAATATAACCATTACCAGTTATATAAACTTAACGTATACCCTCTATTTAGTATTAAATTCATATTACAAATTAAAAATCGGTTATCTTACTTTCTGTTACATGAAAAGTAGATATTTTATCCAAGTTATTGTCAATCTGCCTTAAAAAATCGAGAGAACCGACAGCTACACCATGCTTTGATTGTTTGAAAAACTTTCTTACTTTTAATAACGATTGTCTCGCCTAATGTATGGTGACAATATTATCATCTATTTGATGTGCAATATCATTATCAGATTCTTCTGAAGCACTTTCATTAATTGAGGAAAATGCTGAACAAATGATTTTGCTGTCTGTAAGTAGCTGATCGGTAATGATTGTATCGTCCACTTCTACATAGTCTTTCATTGTTACAGATTTATTGCCGAAAAGTCTCATGTAATCTGCGAGTGACAAATTATCTTCTAATTCATCGGCGTTGAATATATCGCAATCATAATAACCGGATTTAACTATTGGCCATATATTAGCTAACCAATCGAAGTGGTACCTCAGAAGTTACTTCTTTATGCACCGACATAGCTTCTTCAGATATTTTACCAAGTCCAATGTTATATCGTTTCTTCCATCTAGAAATCCAGCCCATAGAACATTGATAGTCATCTCCATACCCTAATGCTTTACCGAAAGAGATTGCTTTCTCTACAAGGATTGGCCCACTAATTGGTATGTTGGAGTTCCGTTGTTGTTTGAACCACTTAAGCAGAACTTCATCTAAATCTTAGAACGTTGTAGTTTTCAGTCTCTTACGTTCCTTGGAATTATAAGCAAAACTTAGCCAATTTTTCCTTATTCTTTAATAAAGTAGTAAGCGTTGAGGGTGGTAAATTATGTTTACGACATACGTCTGCCTTTTTAACACCAAAACTTACTTCCTCTATTATGGTCATTTTACTGGCTATATTCAATTGTTTTCGTTTTAGTTTTATTGGACCTCTTGTACATTAAATTGTTACTTTATTTAATAAAACAAACACTGTCGCTGAGCTCAACGAATAAAGGCGTACTGAAAAAGTTCGTATAAATTCATGACGTTGCAGAAAAATTCGTTGAATCCGTAATTCTGTGAATAAATGGGGAGGGGAGAGGGAGGGGGGAATAGTTTGTTAAAAGCGAAATTTTGCTGTAAAGGAATTCGCTGTATCCGAAATACTTAACATCAGATCTAATACCGAACCAACCTAAATCATAAATTTACTTGTACTAGACTATTATTAAAATAATTTCTGTAAGGAATAAGAGGAAGTTTTTCATTATTATATTTCTTCTAAACCTTCCTACAACTGATTTTTATTTACATCAAAACTTACTTCGCAAAAACCGATATTTCGTTGTAACAGTGTTCGTAGTAAGCGGATTCCACTGTATATCGAAGACTTCCACGGTCTGAGTCTATTATGAGGCCTTCAGGGGTTTGATGTGTCAAAGTAGTGTAATATATATATACAAACTGAAATAAAGTAAATGAAAAATAAAAGCATAAAAAAATACAAAATCTACTAATTCAACGTTTCGCCACTAATGTAAGTGGCTACTTCATGAACAAAAATTTTACCTACTTTACTTCCACGTTGTTCGGTAAATTGCTTGCTGTCACAACAGTCTCACTATATTCGTGCGCATCGTGCTTCATTTCATCACTTACGCATATCTCTCTGAATGTTCTTCTATCAGCCCATTCTCGGACATCTTTCTGGTGACTACATCTGCTGTATTATCGGTGCCTGAACAATATCTTCAATTGTTATGCTTTAGATGTCGTATTTTGTTATCTGTAAGATTCCATTTTGACGGTCTCCAATGTAGCGTTAGTTTTGAATCTGACCATAATAAGGCACTCTTTAGGTAATCTCGTAATCTAATGACACAATTATTTTTTGGATAATCGCGTGGTAGTTTGAATCAATTTCGCTCTTGCCTTTCTACAGCAAAAATACTTCGCGATGCCTTTCGTCAAACACAACTGTGTTATAAAGTTCTCAATGAATTTATTTTTCCCACTTTTACTCCTATATTTATATCAATTGTCTCCATATTCCAATTTTTTTTTAATCGGCATGTACTATCAGTTACAAATTTTTTGAAAGTCGACGTATTTCGCAGTGATAATTTGATGTCTTTCGTACTTATATAACTAGCGTCTTTAATTTTTGTACATAATTGTTTACAATTAGTTGCATGTTGCCATATTCGGATTTCAGTAAATCTATCGCGACATTGTAAAACATTCCATTTTGTGTAAGTTCTGCGGCGTTTTATTTTCATGAACTGGTACAGAATATTACTCCCAGAAGACTGGTCGCAGAGCGATATCTCCATTGAATTTAATAGAATCAAATTCGGGTTATCTTACTATTTTCCGACTGTGATTTTCTTGATTACAATCGCTTACTGGTAATGTTTGTGGCGTTTGCTAATGAAATTGTTCTATTTTAAAAGTACTGATGCTACTACAATATCTCTTCTCGTCCAGTTTCTAATAGCTCCTTCTTAAATGTAACAGATAGTCTGATTTATGTACTTCAATTAAGCTTTGTCGTAACACTTTTACTTTTGCAATATACCCTTTAATTCTATTTCCTTCCTTTTTTAATAAATCGGTAACGGTATTTAGTAATTTTGTTAGTTGCGAACTATGTGTATTACATAATAACACAACTTTAAAGGTTTTATCAAATATTGCCGCATTTCGGCAACATAGTGTGAAATATAATGTTGACAATAAAAGTTTTCTAATAGTTAAATTACAAATGTACTTTCTTTTTAATACCTCGAATATTTTTGACACACTTGTTTTTTGTTTTAACGTTTATACTATTTTTTTTCTCCGCTTGTTAAGCGAATTCTTTTTGTTTTAAGTAATGCCTGCCCTTTTGAAGAGCATATCAAACTTTCTTCCACTCACACCGATTCGGTCGAGATACTAATATCCAACTAATATACATCTCAAGGGCCATTTACGAAAACGATCGAACGGGCATGAACGGAAGAAAATTTGATAAGCGTTTCAATGAGGAAGATATTACTTAATACACAAACTGTACATAAAATTCTTAAGCAATAGGACAGTATACATATTTAATAACAACGAATTTAATATTTTTATTCTCACAGGCTGAAAGAAGTTAAAGGAATGGCAGATAGAATTATATCAGTACGTACAAAACTTCGTGACAACTTAAAGAAAGAAGGTTCCAGTCGCAATTGGCAACATATAACAGATCAAATTGGAATGTTTTGTTTCACTGGAATGAATCCTCAACACGTAAGTGTTACTTTCTAATAGAACAACTATTTTTTGAATAGTGATTAACGTCCAGTAGCATCAATTTTATTAACGTTTAAATTAAGCATGACTGTGTCTTAGGTGGAGCGACTCACGAAAGAATTTCACATTTATTTAACAAAGGATGGAAGAATATCAATGGCTGGTGTTACTTCTAAAAACGTAGAATATTTGGCACATGCAATGCATCAAGTTACAAAATAACCTCTGATACGCACATAATGGTTTCACTGCTTATACAGATACTTTTTTGTAAATATATTTAGCGTTTGTTGCAGATTTTTATGAATTTTATTATGTTATAAATAAATAGCTTACATTTACAAGTCACATTGATTCGTTTTTTGTTTTCGAAGCAAAATTGCATTTAAAATCTTACATTTTTACTACTTACGGAGAGCAGTTTCGTTAATTAAACGGAATATATTCCGATAATAATAGGCCTGCTTTGCATTGATAGATGTGGTAATTCCAACTTACTGACCAGACTGACCTTATCCTGAAAGAACACCGTGCCACATCTATTTATAATATATTTTTACTAGAGACTTGCATTTAATTTAATCACTCGTAATACGTTACATGTTTGCGACATTAAATACGATCGTAATAATATGCATAATCTACCAACCACTTCTATTTCGAAATAATAAACATTGAGATAAATTCTTGGTTAATGGAAAATTAAAATTCAACACTATTATCCTAGATTACTTGTAATGTCCTTTAGCCGTTGTCGCAATTGTTTATACATTTATTATTTTTACTTTCACATTTGTTTATTGTCAAACATTTTATTTTCGATGTTATCAAAAATGGTTATCAACATTTTTTAAATATAGGTACTTTTGCTAACTATTTGCGATCCTTCAAAATTTATTTTAATTTCTTTTGTCAAAATTGCATTTAATAATAATACTACATCGGTTTATTTTGACCATACTTGTTTACAATCAAATATATAAAAAAATATGATTGTGGACAAAACCCGATACAGTATTCAAATTTGACCTGAGCCGTCTGCTCTTCCATATAACCTTAGAAATATAAAAAAGTACATACTCGAATAAAATAAGACTACATTCTTTATATACCTATGTATCTTAAATGCTACGATTCTATATTTAGAGATTTATTCTACTATCGCTATAAGTCTGCACATATGATGTGTTCAAATCGCTAACAGACAATCGTCTAGACTTATTATCTACTTAATTATGATGTTTTGCTATATAGGAGAAGCCTTTTTCAAGCAAGGATCTTGAATGAACCTGCGGGGTCAGAGAATACTTAAATTCAATCAACTTATGAACATCAATACGGAATGTTATTTTGTTATAAATATTCTGGAATTTCGCTTGATTGACAACAAGTTGTGATAAAAAGTAAACAGTGTAATCTATGTTTATTTGCCATATTTTACCAATTACCATCATTTAGTAACAAGTAACCACATTAATAGAATAATTATGTACAGTGATGTGCTTTAGTACTGACTCACCCCTCGAGGGCAGTCGGCTATATATCGTCGTACATAAGGGTTAAAATGGGAACACTAGAGCATATGACAATACTACTTTCACATTTTCGTAGTGATAAATCTGAGAGCATGTAGCATTTTAAGAGCTTCAAAAACTTTGCAAATATTACTATTAATATGCTCTGAATCTTAACGCATAATAAACAATAACTCGGCTTGTTATTTACATCACCAACCGAAAGTACCGGATTCTCGGTGAATTTCTCAGTCTATTTTTGGAGCATATTGTAAATGGGGAAAAAGACCAAACATTGACCGAACATAAGTTGTTTTAATGTATGTACATATAATTGTTATTATTGCGACACTTATTAATAAGTTATTGATTGCTTGAAAAAGGTGCAGATTGCACGGAAACTGTCGTAATAACAATTATACATTTAAGCAACCTATTTTTGTCCAATTTGTGGCCCATTTCTTTACCTTCTGAATTCATATGACCATTAAATTCTTTGGTTTTGAACATATTGTTCCGCAAATAATAAGCATGTAAATTTACAATTCAATTTATTTGATGCCCAAATCCCTTCACTAAAAAAAAAATGCACGCCGAGTGTTGTTATGAACCAAGACTTTACGAAGAAGCTTTCGTAAACTTGGACTGTACAAGTGCGAATCACATGGCAAAATAGAACGAAACAAATAAAGGTGACCGGGAACAGCTCCCGAGCTAACCTTTCGTTTGCGTTTTGTTTACAAATCAAATTCAGTAAATTTATATAAAAAGGTGTAAACAAGTAAAAGCCCCCTGTACAAGTGCCAAACCCCAGATGGAACTCTACAAATTCTTCCATTTTGCTGTACTTTCAGTTAAACTTCGCATTTTGTATTTCAGTGACTAGTTAGTACTACATTCAAGATAATTCAAAATTGAGTTATGAAACTTCACGATATACGCATGCCATAGAGAAATCTAGCTACACAAGCGGTGTTGCCTTTCTTAACTCTGTAGCCGCACAAATATCATTTACAATATATAGCAACGTTGCAGAAACACTATTTGCAACGCAATTCTCATTTGAGTTAAAGTACATTGAATTTAACTAAATAGAACTGGCTCTGTTTATCCATAATTTTAATATACTAATTGATCAAAGATCCCCATCAATTGTTTTTTTTTGTGGGAAGGAGCAAAATTCGTAATGTTTTCTATTTAGAAGGAAAATGCTATTATTTAAATAATTATAATATGTGTGATACATGGCAACATTACTTGATAATTCAGGCGAATCATATTTATATTATCATATCCCGCTTGTTTAGACTTAAATCATGAAAACGTCATACTCGGTTACTTCATGCAAGAATTTTGCCATATTTGGATGTAAACAGTTTTTGTAGGTTTTGGCACACTCTACACTGCTTGAGGAATGCTGTCAATATTTATTTCGTCTGCATTAGTCAAGTGAGACAGTAGCACACTAGAAGCAGAATTTGCAGTATGTAACTTTTTATTCGTATTCCACGTAGTTTTAATATTGCCATTAAAAAATTTAGAAGTAAAATATTTGATATTATTTATAATGGCATGCAACAGTCATGCAAAGTTAAAATTTTATGTGAGTTATAGATAATATCTGTACTCTTGCTAATTGAGTTTATGAAGGAAAATAGTAATGTATGGAGTGTTTGGAAGGCTGTAGCTGTAATGTAGTTTATAATAACTCAAAGTATGGTTTCCAAAGAAAATGTAAAAAATATAAATTAATAAAATGTAATATAATATAATGAACTTTTCCATAGTTTCTAGATCGTCATGTCGTATATTTGATATAAATAAATTGAGTTAGATTGCAATTCAGTGGCGGTGTAATTAATTGTCTTGGTAGATTTAAATTTTTACAGTATCCAACGAACTGACATTACAAATCGTAATGACGAAGCCTTGGAACCCTAACCCCAGCCTTTTTTAGAAAAATCTTGTGGCAAGATTTTTCTAAAAAGGCTAAAATCACATTATTCAAATACATAAAAGCATATAAAGATAGTTTATTAAATTCAAAATGTGTGATGGAATGACCATCTAATTGTAATAAATACAATCACGAATAGGCCATACCGAAATCATTTCACTGAGAAATCTATAATCAAAAAACAAATCTGGAAACATTTAAAGCTTTATTTTAAATTATACAATCCATGGCATATACACCGGCCAAATATATATCCGAGGTAAGTATGATTTGAAAGCAAATTCTAATCAAAAAATTATATTTACAAGTATCCAATTAATTCTAAATATTGCAATTGAATTATTTTTTAATTTCTGCACACATTTGACAAGTTATTTTTATTTAATTGAAATATAATGAACAGCTAATTAATAAGTTAACTTAATCCATCTAATATAGATAGATATTTGACCTGAAATTTGATGCCTTATATATACAAATAATTTTCTTCGTATTATTTACAATAGTCATTTCTATAAATTATTTGAGCAATTATCGAAAAATAATTTAAGTAATAAATAAATTCTAACAGTAAATAGTTAAAAACTGTTACGTTAACAGGACTAATTGAAGTTTATTTTGCTATAAAATGCTTAATAAAATGTACAATACAAAATATACAAAAATAGTTTTTTTTTTCAAAAATTTTACATCACATTCATAACAAATATTCAACAACTAGAATCGTAACATGACCCTACGAAATCAAAACATCAACTTACACATTAGAAGGTAAAACAAAACTAAAATACAATCGTCAGTTGTTTAAGTTCTGTTCCATTGATTCAGTAATAATAGCTGATTTGCTTTCTATATTTAGAGATTCGCATGCTGTGTCATCTGATGTTGAAGTATACAACCCTGTAGTTGGATCTAAGGTACCAGAACTGTTGCTAGGATCATCTAAAGAATCTTCCAGTTTAATGTCAGGTATAATTTGTTCGCATGATTTTTCGTCTTCTACAAAATAAATAAATTTTATTACTTTAAAAACATAAATTGATAGCAGATTACAATATTTTATATATTAAATGAATACATAAGGAAAATATCTAATTCGAAAAATAAATTTAATACAAATGTTACAAGGTAATTTCAATTATAGAGACTCGTATTCAAAATGTGAGAGGGGAGAAATATCGGTTAACACAAAACAATAAAGCGGTCCCGAAAAAGTTCTATGTATTTGCATATTTTTTTTTCTCTTAACACGAAACAAAAATCGCTTAACACGATAAGATATCGTGAACAAAATATGAAAACAGCTGCCACGTCAACGAGAATTAAAAGGGCGTTTGAAATCAAAGCGAATGAGACAATGTTGTTTATCTAAAAAGGACAATACAAAAAATATATCAGATTATTTTTCAAAAAAGTTATAAACGTTTTATTTGTTTTTTTTTAATTGCAAATTATGTATTCAATTGCAGTAACTTCTTGTTAATATTTTTGTTTTATCGATTTTTGTTAAAGGCATGTATACATATTTATATAAATAAAATGTACTAAACGAAATTTTGTTGAGTATATGTACCCTACACTTTTTGTAATATCCTTTAACACGAAAAATATTTCGGTCCCGTCAGTTTCGTGTTAAACGTATTTTACTGTAATTCGAAAAATATAATACAAAGTTGTATCAACAATGAAAACTAGTCATCCTAGTTTTATAAACTACTGTTTAGTTATTCTCCAGAGAGTTTTATTATTAATTTTAAACATTTAACATTATATATAAATCGCTTAAAATTATTTAATGACTATCTATATCTTCTGAGAAAATCTAAGGACAGATATTTCGAGTTTTCGACTTGATGAAGTCTAAAGAATTTGGAATGGTATTATTTGCTGAATATGTTTGCTAAAAGCATAAACCTACACTTATTTCAGTTTTCAAGATATTGACGATTAAACTTTTAAAATCGACTACTAATCGAAATTTTAAAAATCTATAGTTTTTTTTTACTTTGCGTACCCTGCGCAAAATTCAGGACCATTGGTACGGCTTTACGGTAGGTAGTAATTATGTCTATCTATGTTCTATCTCAATTTGCTTCAGAGTTAAAGCTAAAAAATAAAATAATCTTAAAAATCGAAAGAATTTAGACTTTAAAGTATCATAACTCCAAAGCCCTTCCAGGATTGGTCTGGTCGAAAGCACTAATCGAGAATTTTTCAAAATACTTATTGCATACTTACTTCTCTAGGTTTTCAAAAAATGATACAAAATCAACTCCAATAATATGTATATCTGACAGATCTTGAACCGTTGAATACGTTGAAAGTAAGAATTGGCCTATTTGAGCAAATATTATATTATTATATAACAAAATATTTAATTGATGGGTTCAAATATAAAATTAAGTATTAGCATATTTTGTTCATTACGACTCGTTCTAATTACTAGTTGTCGGCTTCTTGCATCAGTTTTAGTCTCTTGGAAAGTCCTATGTAATCTGCTTCATAATTTCGGAAATCAATAAGTGGTATATGACTTAAAATTAAATAGAAATAACACCGGGAAAGTAGCATCCACTAATGTGTCTATAATGCTCAACTTTTTTGTTGTAATATAAGGAATAACTATTGTACTATAATGAAGATAAAATTTTAACCGCTCTTCAACCAAAGAGTTTAAGTACTGCACGTTTTAAACTGTAAGAAGGTCTAACGTATTTTAGTATTCTGCCAATGTTGTTGTGTGTCTCCAACCTGCCGAAATACTCCAGCTCACATGTCATAATTTCATTAACTATAACTTAATAAGACATATGTTAATTAATTTTTGTTTGGTTTCACATAAATATGAAACAACGTCCAATGCACCATAACATCGAAATATGCAATAATATACATGGTGTTCCATTTAAATTTTCATAACTTTGGGACACCTGTACATTTCAAAATAATTTTAGAACGTACTCCCAAAGCACTTATACATGCTCCAACAGAAAAATTTAAATATGTTTTTTGTATATCAACCAAGCGAATGTGGTGCCCCGCCCTGTATAGATATAATTTCGTTAAACTTAAGTTGTTTGAACTATTTAATTTTTTCAGTGTTCGCGAAAGCTTTAAAAATGAGTCTAATACTGCCTTTACTACACTAATCTCATAATATAACTTTACTAAATATTATATTCAATGCACAATAATTTTCGATGTATAAAATAAGTTGCACCTAACCACTAAGACTGTTTATGTACTCGACTCCACTAATCCAATTAGTGGAGTCCTCCAATAAGAATCAAACTACTTTTTTCAATCATTAAGTCAGTATTTTATGTAAAAATAATGTATGACACTTACCAGTGATATATGAAAACGAGTCGTTTGTCATAGATGTTTCATCAACATTAATACTTTCTGCAAATATTTCCTTATCCTCTAAATCAGTCTTTTCTTCTTTGATTACATCAAGTTCCTCTTTAACTTCTTCTAACTTCTCAATACTAGGAATATTTTCGGAGATAGCTTCGTTTTTCATTTGTACTTGTCCAAGATTTTCAGTGATGGAAGGTGCTACATCAACAGCTTCCATTATATCAGTCAACACACTAGATTTGTTATCATCTTGTATCTCTTCCTTGACTTGTACTTCCTCATTTTGAATTGACAAATCAACAGCTTCTTTTGTATTTGCAGTTAGATCCGCGTTTTTCAATACTAACAGTGATTTATTGTCTAAGCTATCTTGCGTTTTACATGTCATTATAATAGGTGTACTTGTAGTACTTTTCGTTACACATTGCATATTCCCCGAGTTTACTATATATACAGGTGTACTGCCCGTATTAGTTTTTGTTACAATTTTTCCGCCAAGCGGTAGTACTTTAATACTACCTTTGGCATTTAAAACTTGTAACTGTGACAATGGTATTACTTTCTTAACTGTAGGATTAGTACGAACAGTAACTACTTTATGTTTTCCAGTTGTTGGTTGTCCAGATGTTGTAATAGTAGTTAACTGTATATTTGTACTAGCATTTGTAGTTACAATTTTAAATTTATCAAAATTTTTTACAGAAATATTTTTGACAAACGGAATCGTCAATGTACGTTGTAAGATGCTGGACGTCGTTATACTTTGTGGATTAGAAACAACTATCAACTTTTGTCCAGTGGTGATGCATTTAGTTGTAAGATTTTTTCTTGCATTACAAACTTTAATTTGTTTTTCTCCGTTCGAACTTGATGTTGTAACATGTTTTAAAGTTATATGCTGATTTAGAACAGGACAAGTGATTACTGGCTTTAATTTCGGCGCTTGGTTTTCATTTGAACAGCCAGGTTGAGGTGATGTACTGTTTTCACTAACTTTGCATGTATTTGGATCTATACAGTCCGGTTTATTTTCATTGTCCTCTGCTTCTGTTGTAGGTATACTAATGTTTTGTATAATATTAACTTTAGGGCTGCCACATTGATTTGGAACAACTAGTTTTTGTTGAGACTGAGGTTGTGATTGTAATTTTTGTTGTGCTAAATTTGCCTCTGTTTTATCTTGATCTTGTTTAACTTTCAGTTGAAGTTCTTTTTGACGAGCTTTTGTTTTCTGCCTATAGAAAATTTTTATTACGTACACAGAAAAAATAGACTACACAGAACAAAAACCAATACTACACTTGTTTGTCATATTATACATATGTTAATTATTTCTCAACAGTTTTTGAGGAAAACTCGACAATAATATACAGTCGAATTCCTCTAACTCAAAACACCAAAAGTCCATGAAAAAGTTCGAGTTAAAAATTTTTAATTTTAGTCATTCATTATACGTAAGTATATACCAGTAGGTATGCATTATATATACATACACCGGGTGTTCCACAAAAATTTGCAAAAGCTGTAATGTCTTTATTTATCATCTGATGTTAATGATCTATATATGAAACTGTAGGGTTTCGTAAAGACTACAAACAGCAATGCAAATTATCTCTTTGTCAGATATAATTCGCGAGAAACGTAATTCAACTTTTTTTTCAAATTGCACTATATATATTTTTCTGATTTTTATAAAAGAACATTTTCTAACGATTCGAATAATGTCATGAAAACATACACTTAAATAAGGAATAATGCAAGAAAAAGACAAGTTTTTGCAAATTTTTATATGGCAACAGTAGGTCATGAATTGGAGTATGCAACTAAACAATCACTATCCTATAAATACTGCTCGAATTGGGCACCATTTTGACCAATGCATAATCTGCACCTCCTTCCTACAGAAACAGCTGAATTTAATATGTTGTTGGGCAGTATTTGTCGAAACGCATTAACTATTCTATTTCGTAAGTCATCTACGTTTTCGGGTTGTGTTACATACACAATTTCTCTTATTTCATTCCATAAAAAGAAGTCTAAAGGAGAAAGGTCTGGTGATCAGGCGGGCCATCTAATTGGTCCGTCAATGCCTATCCACCTTCGATCAAACTGTCTATTAAGAAATTGTGTATTTATTAGAGCATTATGTGGAGCAGCTCCATCTTGTTGGAAGTAAATTTGTGCGTATTGAGCAATGGGCAATTCTTCTAGATTGTCCACTATTTCTTCGAGTAATGTATATCTTTCTTGATTTAGGTTACCGTCAATAAAATATGGTCCAATTAATCTAGAATCTAAAATTTCACACCAAACATTTAAAAAGAACCTTCTGTGGATATTATTTTCAATAAGAAATCTAGGATTGTCATTGCTCCAATACCTATGATTGTTTCTATTAAATATGGCATTATTCGTGAAGGTACACTCATCTGACCAGAGAATTTTAGAATAAAATAGCGGATCTTCTCGTAATTTATTTAAATAAAAATTACATAATTGCATTCTTCGTGGATAATCGTCTTCCAGCAAATGATAGATCAGTTGAGGTTTGTACAGTTTTAATTTATGTTTTTTCAAAATAGAATGTACTGTTGTACTGGAAGATCCAATGTTGTTAGCAATCTCTCTAACGGACGTCTTAAGATTTTCCGCAACCATCAATAAAACGTTTAAATCTAAATTTTCATCTGTAGTTCGTACTTCTTTTTTTGGCTTTTTAAAAGATCCGTACATCCTCAAATTGGCTTCCAGTCGTGCAAATTTCTTGTGATGTAGTGATTCCCTATCAGGAAAACGTTCCTGATAAATTCTAATAGCGTCACATAGTCTTTTCCCACATTCAAAATAAACTTCAAGCATATCCGTTAAATATTCAAAATTCATATTTTCTATTAATATTAAAATAAATAGAAATAAAACTTATACAAACTTGTTTATTATAATGAACGGTGTTTTTGACAATGCGTTGATCACTCAGACTGACAGTGACAGTAGTTGATTAAAAAAGACGCTGTGATTGTTTAATTGCGTACTCCAATTCATGACCTACTGTTGGTTTTGCCATATAAAAATTTGGAAAAACTTGTCTTTTTCTTGCATTATTTTTTATTTAAGTGTATGTTTTTATGACATTATTCGAATCGTTAGAAAATGTTCTTTTATAAAAATCAAAAATATATATATAGTGCAATTTGAAAAAAAAAGTTGAATTACGTTTCTCGCGAATTATATCTGACAAACAGATAATTTGCATCTCTGTTTGTAGTCTTTACAAAACCCTACAGTTTCATATATAGATCATTTAAATCAGATAATAAATAAAGGCATTACAGCCTTTGGAAATTTTTGTGGAACACCCGGTATATACCCCGGTTAATAAAAATAAACAATATTGTAAACACAATACATGACAGATAAACACATATGCCCACATATATTGAAAACAAAAACTAATCAAATTGCACATTAACTTATTTTAGAAAAGTAATCAGTTATGACTAGCTTAATGCGCATGTAAGGTCTGGAAGTTTCTGCAATAAAATAATCTTTCAAAGTTTTAAATGCTTGTAGAACTTCTGTATGTGACCGTATTTTTACAATATCTTCATTACTTTCTTCTAATGTTTCATCATTCACAATATTTGATACACTTTCAAGTACATATATCCTCGTCTGTGGGATAGTCTGCCATTAAAATGTAAATGTCCATTTTACAAAAAGAATCGAAAGATACAATTTGAATTTTCAATAACTCGGTACATCTTTCAAAGTCCTGCCTTAATTCAACAAGCAATTCTTCAGTTTCTTTATCGCGTAATTTCTCTCTTAACTGAGAAAACGGTATTATGTCTTTTTCCTCATCTTCTTTACCAAACCAGCCTTTTTAAAACAATTTTTAATAGTTAAACTTTTAAGTTTCCATCGAGGAAACATATTATTTAATTAAAAGAACAAATACTATCAAAACGAACGAATGGATGCAGTATACTGAGTTTCTGCACACCACTCAAATACCGCATTACAGTAAAACCTCGTTATAACGCTCCTGTACGGTCCATAGAAAAAGAGCGTTATAACCGGGAAATCACAAATACTGTTAAAAATAAAAGAACATTTATTTGGAGATCTATTTGTCTATGTAAACAGTAACACAAAAATTAAAACATTAAAACATAAAAGCAAATAAAATAAAATTTGTAAATATTAAATATACGTGCAAGGCAGGACCTCATAAAAGATGAAAAGCAAACTTGATGTGTATCCGTAAAACAAACAAGTGTTTATTCGTAGAAAGATTGATCGAAAATTACGTTCGCGAAACCCTTTGATACAGCAGGTGTTGTTTTCGTGCGGCATTTTCTTTTAATCTTTTGTCAATTTGCCGAAATATATTGCAAAAAGAAATTAAAATATGTTGAATATTATCATCAATAGGAGCGTTATAACCGGGAAATCGGGGCGTTATAACGAATAAAATTTCAATGGAAACTTACTCGTTGGGATCGGGACCGACAGAAAAACGCGTTATACCCGGGAAATCGTTATAAGCGGGAGCGTTATAACGAAGTTTTACTGTATACACATTACATGGACTTCCCCGTATTGTTGTTTACTGTTTGTTTATTGACTCGCCTTCTTGGCAACTTCGAGTTAGAGAAATGCTACGTCCAAAATTTCGAATGATCTCTTTCTAGTTAGAGAAAAATTCGAGTTAGAGAAATTCGAGTTAAAGGAATTGAAATACAGGGTGCAAGTGGTTTGAGTGCCATCATTATAATGTAATGTAGACTGAATGAAACTGAACAGAATACCTTGATAAATTTTTAACCTGTCACTTACAGTTTCCAAGATAAGTAAATACTAGTTACCAGAAGTTGGCTACGGCGGGCTTAAAAAAGTTAAATGTCCGTAGACGGAGGACTTGGCGCGATTACAATAATTAACAGCATATCGTGATATTACCGTGTAGTATTGCGCTCCATCGTGCTAACACCAACACTTTACTCAGTACTAATGTTTCAAAGTATTTTGTCAAATAATTCACTAAAATATCGTTTGATGTAACCTAGCGCATTTGTATTCCTTCATTCAGGAATCATACGACTTAATTGTACAAGGCAGCGTATTCGTTAAAAGTGCAACGTCTGCAATTTTCTAATCGACGCCGCAGCCTTCAGCTGCCGTGAAACACATCGGTTTGTATAAAATTATCGTAGATCACGTTTCAGCGTGGTCAAGGCTATAGACATTTTACATGTATTTCGATTTCCATTTTTTTTTTAACCTTACCTTAGATGGTAGAACAAACTTCTATAACAAGTTTATCTTTGTGTTTACGTGATGAGTCCATTGTAAAATTCACACTTTAAAATACTTATAACTGCCTAAGATAGCGCGATTTAGAAGGTGACACTTTGCTTTTGTTTTTCTGGAAAACTATTTTAACGCGTACTTCATAATAAACTTTTTTTAATCCTATTTACTTGCTCTATATGCTGGGAAAATTATGGCACTCAAACTCCTTACACCATAAACGTTATAGGTAACCTATTTTCGAACCTAAACATAAGGATATTTAAAAATAAGGAACTTGCAATTTTAACTGACATTCATTTTTCTATTTACAAAGTAAATAAAAACAAGAAAGAAGTACTTTTTATATTCAATGCAAACATTAACTGCAAGTGACTTATTTTGAAAATATCGTCATGTTATAATCAAAATATCATTAGAAGTATGAACATGAGTCTATTTTTTGCAACAGCAAAATATGTTCAAGGATTTTGATACATGAACTAACTTGTGTAAATGTATATGATTATTTTCTGAAAGTTGATGTGTTTATGCTAAACTGTATTTGATATACAACTACATTACATTTTATATTAAAAAAGTGTGCCTGTAATTTCTGCTAATTGTTCAAAAATGAGCAATAATTATTTTATAATATAGGAAGATTATAAATATTCTCTACCTGTATATTTGTTGAATTTTACTCATTTTTGGTGGTCCCATGAGATGTTGTGCTAAACTACTTCCTTCCAGCGGAATTGACAACTTTCGTTTTCTTGTATCTTCAGGCTTAGGTGGTTCGGGCATTCTAAAGGATATTGGTTTATTAATATCAGAAATTCCTGATGGAGTACATATAGATGCTAGTCGTTTACGTTCTGTACTAGATGGATTTGGTAGCAGTTTATTATTTTTACTAGCATTGTCCGCAACTTCATCAGCAATTGCAGAATATGCTGTTTGAGGAGCTACTCTAGGCATCAAGGGAATTAATCTCCGACCTTCTTGTGTCCATTCATCAGATGTCATTTTTTGCCCTGAAACACTACTTATCCTAGTTAGGGTACTTGTTAAAACATATGATGTCTTACTGATATGCAATTGTATTTAATTTCTCATCATTCACAGCTCTACGAACTTCAGCTTTGTGCCTATCTTGAGATATATTCAATAGTGTGGTAGCATCTTTCAATAATTTCATTTTCTCTGTATTTAAAGGTCCCTGTGCTCTCAAGGCAGATACTAAAGCAGCATACGCTTCTAACTCTGGAATCAAGATGTATATATATTTTATTTCTCCATTTCCTACATTTACCTAAACATCTTAAACTCTGCATAGATTCTTCTTTGGTCATATCCAGTAATAATGGCCACATATTAGTAACTTAAGTCCATAACCGGTGTCTATATGTTCTTTTAATTATGACAATAATATTCCTATATTTGACTTTGAGGTTATGTTGCAATAATTAAAATTCTTTACTTTTTCATCTTGATGAAATTCGCTATTTAAAATACAGTGAATATTGTCAATGATTGTCAAAGATATATCTGCAAATGTAATATAATAAACAAATTTATTCTTCTATGAAAATTTCATTTGACAAAAATTTGTTTTGGTTTTGATTTGATTTTGATTAATTGAGAAAAGCAACAAAGCCAGACGCAGTGTTGCCAATCATATGCTCTTTCGTATCACGCATACTTCAGATCTATATTAAAAGCGAAATTCAGCGGTCAGCACTCTAGCGCTTTACTACAAAAATTCTAAAATGCAAGATAGTGGCGTGAATTTTGCAGTACTCTCTTATAGCAGCCCGCCATACTAGATTTGCTTGCTATCTTACACGAGCACACACTAGTACCCAGTGGTGCATACTTTTCCGCAAAAATGCGTTTATCGTCAGTGGTCGGATTCAGCAGAAGCGCATTCTGATGTGATTGATCGCAAATTTCGGCTAACGAATCCATTGGTAGCCGTTATGCATAACTTAGTTATGCTAAAAACTCATTTTGTTCCAAATTTGTTGCTTTGTTGCAAGACCCCATTGAGAATAATAAATTATTTGGCTATTACGAAATATATGGAAAAATGTATTACAATAGGGTCTTGCAACTCGTCTTGTTATGTACATAAGAATGGCAAAGAAATAAATTAAAAATATGCTTGCGTTCTCGAAAAAGCTTCGAAAAACTAATCATTATTTTAGACGGCCATTTTGTTTATAAACAAAATCATAGAGCTTCAAGCACTTTGGCAATCGTTCTCGCGATGGCGCTGCAAACAACTACAATACTACAAACAACTAATTTGGGTACGTATTTATTCCTGTTTTAATTTCCTTAATTTAGAGGAATATATTTTACATTCTATATATTACTACTTAAAATTAGCTCAAATAATATAGAAAAATATCATTATATTTAATCAAATTTTAAATTATGTATTGGTATTGTTTTTATGGAAATTATTACGTGATGCCAAATTTCCAGTAGTATAGTAATTTCATTAAATAGGTTGGCTATACCTAAGATGTGACTATTCAATTTGACATTTGTCATATTGTTTACGTTTTAGGTTAGAAAACTCTGTACTTACAAAAGGACCAAAAATTTCGTAGAACAATGCAAAAAAGATAGATGTACATAAATAAAACAAACTCGTTGGAATATTTTTGTTAATAATGGAATTTTACTGTGGATTATAGCATAAACATAAAACATTTACAAATTGTTTACAATTTTGACCTATAAGACAAATATACAAAATATCTTATTTTCATAACTGAATATCAAAGAAATTAATATGTAGATTAAAAGAGACTGTCTGATGGGCTAGTAGAAGAATAATTGGGTGATAGATGAATAGTAAATTAATATAAAAATAGATAACAAATAAAACACTTAGAATTGTTTCACAAAAAATTATATGCACTCGATGTACATTTAGCTTTGCGGCAGGAGTTCAACAGAAACTAAACTAAACTAAAGAACAATATACTACCACTATCCTCTTAAAATAAATACAATGAAATAATATTTTAAAAAATTGCAGTAACAGCGACCATTACAGGTTAGGTGGGAAAACAGATTTTACGATACTCGGATTTAGTAACGGTGAATTTGTGAGTTCTCTTTGGTCTGGCCCGGCTGTAAAATTTTTTTGTGAAACAATACCAAGTGTTTTATTATACTGGTGCATGTGGATGGTTTTCATTTACTTTTCAAATAGAATCCCTTCGCCAGAGGCCAAAGTGAATCTTTTAGTTTTCTTTTAGTGAAAAAGTTTCCTCCAAATGCTTTCTCTTGCAGTGTTTCATCTTGATAACCTATAATTTTAGACTTTTTATATGGCAATAACTATGTATTTTGACTGTATTGATAATAGTTTAGTGATAAGTCGAGGAAAATGAGACAATACAAAATACAAATATACACAAAACACACGACAGATGACAGACCGACGGTTTCAATATCCAATATAAGTAGCCGAAATACAATTACATCTTATAAAGAAAAAAAATATGATATTGGAAAAGCACTTAAAACTTCGTCACTTTGCAACGTTGCCATATCCTTGCCATCGAAAAAAGGATAGCAGAGTAATGACTAGCCAACCAAAGTTCAATCGTAAAGCGCGAGTTCTAAATTATATTTGTATCTTAACAAAAAAATATTACCTCATAATACAATCAAGATATTTTTGTTATTGACAATGACAATTGCCTATAATCTATACAAAGAATAATAATTTTGTGGTATATTTATAGTTTTTTGTAATTTACGGATTTTCTAAAATAAATTTCGTATTTTCTTATATTTTCATTGATATTAAAGCTGATAGTGACATCTATATTCTAACGGTCATGTGTCTAATTTTCTCAAGATCTATAAACCTAAAATAGTGCCGATTATACAGAATGTTCCACGTCCTCCATAATATGGAAATCAAGATTGTTTTTCCTAAAGCAAACCTATAGCCTTCTATAGCTTTTATCATCTAGTTTGAATCTACATAAAAAATAAAGGAAGGTTTATGTATGATATTCACATGAAAAAACTGACAGTCTTTGAGATATTTGGCTTGCTAAAAAAAAAGTAAATTTTCGTCCATTATAATATCGCAAATTTTTTGATTGCTAATTAACAGAAAAAATATTTTTTGACCAAATGTTAAGCAATAATGGTTCTTTAAAACACTATATCAGAAACTGGCCTAGAGTACAAGGAGTGCGCAGAAAATGTTAAATTTGACGACGGAAAATCTCCGTTACTTCAAATGAGTCATACTGTATATTATTGGCGCGGCCAATACAAATTCTGCCGTAACGTTTAAAGATTGCATCCTACTTAAGAATTGTTGGATAATAACTTGTGCGAGTTATTAGCAGATATGCGATTTGCATTGCGTAATGTGACACTATGATGCACCATCATAATTTGCAAGTTTTAATTAAATGGGTAGGTGCAATCCAATCAGTGACTTGCTAGGTGTCTGGATTTTTACTTCTGATTCAGTTACGAGAAAGAATTGTGCCCTTGAAATTGGAAATAACTAGGTGTGCATATCGCGGCTGGCGATGGATTTTTTTGGCATGAGTTAAGTTAAAAAGTAATGGTTTTGGTGTTTACGTGACTGTTACAGTAATTAAATAATTTTCATACGGGCTACTGTTAATATTTTTGTAAAACTTGAAAGAAAGGTCGGTCAGAAAAAAACAATTCACTTTTTTTTTTTTTAGAATCAATTTCAAACGTGAATTTTTATTTTTTCGCCTGTAGTATAAATCACTGTAATAATAATTTACGACTACTATTACAGAATATAACACACGGTATTATAATTACATATACATTATATCCATACACAAGCTTTTTTGAATATGTGCAGTGCGTACCTATTTTAGGTTATAAAACAACCGATCAACCGAAGGTCGCCATTATGACACCATTACGTCACGATTATGGCG
The DNA here is from genome assembly GCA_023690525.1 of Holotrichia oblita. NCBI lineage: Eukaryota > Metazoa > Arthropoda > Insecta > Coleoptera > Scarabaeidae > Holotrichia > Holotrichia oblita. The sequence continues at coordinate 105,578,052 of CM043017.1, forward strand.
GATTTTTGAAAGCTTATTTACATATATTGTATTTCCCCAGATACATTAAAAAAGTATAAATCTTTGGCTGATCGACTGCCATCAGTGGTTTTGTAAGTTCGCCCATACTATCATTATTAAATCAAATAGAAATTCATAGCGTCATATACGGTAAGTAAATAGTGTATAATCGCCTATTTTCATATACACAAAGCACTTTATTATTGTAACAATAACTCAAGGAGACAAAAAAGTCTAATCCATTCAAGCTAATAATAAATTATATTCAATACTATACAGGGTGTCTCAGCGAGACTGTTTATTAGAAGTTAATGGGGTTCTGGCCAACATATAAATTTGAAAAGTCAGAATTTTATATAGTCGAATATGTTCTCTTCAATGAAAATATTATTAGATTTCTAGCACTACCGGTTATACCGGAAGTCGCCATCTACTTTGTTATTTTTAACGGAACACCCTGTATATTTTCATATATTTGGATTCACCTATTTTCAGGCTTTATATATACATTTAGTTTTTCATTTTGATTCGGGCGTTTTGTAGTCATTCGATTTTTTCTAAAAAAATTTGCTATAGCGGACATTTATTCAAAAAATCAGAGAACACTCGATTTTTCGGATATCAATATAGAATTCATAACATGCTTAAATAACATGTTGAAGTATATTTTAGCGTCAAAAACGGCTATCTACATTGCGTGGTTACTGTACTATGGCACGTTAACTCTTCGAAACTTTGAAGAACCATAACTCAATTTTATCAAATGGCACGCTTCATATTTTATCACGTAATCATCTTCGGCGTCTAGTTTTACATCTAATATCTACAAAACGTCCGAATCAAATTAAAAAACTAAAGATATTTATAAAGCTTAAAGATAGTTATATCCAAATATGTAAAAATATACAGAGTGTTTCATTAAGAATAACAAAGTAGATGGCGACCTGCGGTATAACCGGCGGCGCTAGAAATCTAATAATCTTTTCATTGAAGAGAACACAATCGACTACATATAATTCTGAATTTTCAAATTTATATTTTAGCCAGAACCCTATAAACTTCAAATGAACGGACTCGCTGAGAAACCTCTATACATACAATACAATATGTAATACAATACAAAACATAAGATCATGAAAACACTGCAAAATAAAAAGTTGCAGAAAACCAGAAAACTTTAACCAAAATATCTCACACGAGACTTTACAAGCACGAAAACAATACCCTCAAATAAACAAACGAAAATGTACAGATCAAGTTAACCAACCAACAACGCTAACACAGTGAAAATATCAAATAAAACTAATAGAAAAGTAATTATAGTGGTCTCACAATGGCGGCTTCCATATTGTTCTAACTCAGAAAGCTGCGCACACGGCACATAAGCGTTCTGTATACAGAGCTTTTACTTAGAATCAAAAGATCAAAACCCACGTGACCTCTGACGTAAATAATATGTTGGTTACCAAATAAATATCCCTAAACTGTCTAACCACAAAGATTGCAAAGTCGATATTTGACAGTTTTTATACGCCTCTGTTTGTTTAAATAACAACGAAAACTACTTTCAACCTTTATTATTACTATTTTTCCGTTACAGTTGTGATTATTTACAATATAAATCGAACCTGTGAAATTTCAATTGTCAATATGTAAATAAAAATGTCTGCAGGAATTTTATTTTTAAATATTATCATACTGTTAAATGAGTTGTATATCGAAAAGGGGTCACGGGGGTTTTGGTATTAAGTAAGGTTAAAGCATTGTATGTACTATGGTGCAGGCATTTTCCATCAGGTTTATATAGGGATTTATAATAATAATACACTAAATAATCAATCAGATATTGTTTTGATTTTTCCTCTTTTATTGTATAAGAGTAAAAATACGCAAAGCAAATAGTATGGAAGGAATAAGTAGTAAAATATTCGCATCGAAAAGTAGTTAATATTAAATTTCATTTCAACTCAACTACTTACACATATAAACTACACTGCAAGAGTTTCACGACAGCCATACGAGCGATACTTACAGACTCACTACAACTAACCACCCACCACATAAAAAAATGCATCATCACTGTTACAATTATAATATTTTGTAAATGCATGGTTCACGGATTTTTTTTAGTTATAATTACAAAAATCGTTCACATTTATGAGAAAAAGATTTATTTTACTAATTTATGTACATAATTAGAATTTGTAATACAATTTTATACATTAAAATTTAATAAAGATTGATGTAACATAAACATTAGTATTTATTTTATTTTATAGATCCTATACAATATAAATATAATATTAACATTGATTTTTTACAAATAAATGATAGCACGCTAATAATAAAATGTTTGAATCACATTCCAGTACCTAATATAGTAGCAGTCAGGATTAAAGCAGAGCTGAAATATCCCAAATTTTGATTAGGCGGTCTTGCCCAACTGTGAGTAGTTTACATCGCGTTTCATCTACACTCATTGCTAATACAGAATGTTTGGGATCGTGAAATGTAGCAAGCGATGGTCGACTAAAAATAAAAATAAGTTTATTTGAGCGAAAATGTTGTAGTATCATAATAAGGAACTTGGTCTTACTCTGCATCTTTAAGGCTTAAATGACAAGGTTCGCAAACTCGCACTGCAAATTCGAATCCCATAATAGGAATGCTCAGTCTTCCCGAAGAACATCGGTCGCAAACAGCTTTTCCACAATGACGACAGTGGTGTTGGCGCAGGCCGAGTTGCCTCTGATCCATCATCGCTCTAAAATTCCAGAAGAATGGTCTACTGCATAACTGACAACTATCTGATTCGTTCCAAGGAGGAGTTTCCTTCCGTGCTTGACTCATATCCCATACTACTATAACGCCATCTTCACCAGCGCTTATTAATTGTTTTGTGCTACTCAAATAGCATAATGCAGTAACCTAAAATGTTCACTCGTGTATTCGTTTAAAATGACAATAAAACATTTATACATCAATACAATCGCCAATACAATTTTTTCATATATGTATGTATAGAAAAGATTTTGTCCCGATTGACACATCATCCTCCAAGGATAGATATTTGGAGGATGTTGATTTTATACAGGGTGATTGGTGAGAATGGCCTATTAAAAGTATTATACAAACGGAACGGGATTTTAAAACAAAATTTTGTAGTTGGATACGGTTGAATATGAACTATCACATGAAAATATTTTTGAATAGATATCACTTCGGGTTAACCGGAAGTGGGCATCAACTTCGATTTTTTAAATAGTATGCTATAAAATAAATTACAAATTCAGCATCTACGATAAATTTTACACATATTTCATGTATCATACCCTATACCTAAATACCATTCCTTTTGAGTTATTTGCAATTAACGAAAAAAAGTGACAGATACCCATCTTACTTTACAGTGATATTACGTCACGTAGGAGTAAAAGACACAAAATTTTGCATACGCACAGCTGATATTATGTAGTTGTTTTAGTTTTAGTTTTGTTTGTAGTTACACAGCATTTTGAGTTCTTTTTTGTAACATTATACAGGCTGTTTAAAAACTTAGTAGCTTATAAATAAGTTCAATCTGCGGAAAGTAGATTTTAATATATATTTTATTAGATATTCTGATTCTACAAAATATTCTCTTTTAATCTGTATTGGGTGTTCCTATACCTAAAATGGAAGGTGAATAAGTTATAACGATTTAATTAACCTCCGTACCTAAAATGCTCAGATATGTCAATTTACTGAAGCAAGGGTGCTTAGCTCATTTATTTTACATACTTACTTGCCACTTATTTTGATGTTTTGATGTCATTTTATTAATCGTATTTTCGTAAATTCTTCCCATTGAGTTATGGAAATAAGGGATTCTTTACGCAAATAACACCAGATGCTATTCGAAGAGCAACAACTATAGGAATACGTCTCCCAATATAGAATCTCTCAATAGAAACGGTTACCATGTCGAACCATTTAGATAACTTATTTATTTCTGTTATTATTATTGTTGTTCTTATAATTTTTCCACTGTATCTTTTATATTATTTTAATTTTACCTAATTTGTTATTACTTTTTATTTAGACCTTTGATGTTGATTTACTTTATGTTGATTATTCAAATACCGTTTGTTAGGAGTATCTAGGAGAATTCTTAGATAATCTAAATTTTTTACTGATATTGTTCTTCACCATTGTTCTACGAACATATCGGTTGCTAAAACTTTTTATATCTTAAAAATTAGAAATCTTAGAAATTTTTGCTGATCATTGTTGGTGCAATGATTTTGTTGCGTAGTGATGTTGGTTTTAGAGTAGATCGAGGCATTGGCTGCCTATCTAGTGAGATGCATTGTGAAATAGCTGCAGTTTTTTTAACGAGATGTGAAATTATGATAATTTGTATTTATAGACCTCCTAGCGGCAATTTTGATTTATTTGTGACGGCCATGGATTCTGTCCTGCGATGCTGCTTTGGCAGACGTGTAATAATTTGCGGTGATTTTAACGTAAGATTTAATGCAGGAGATAGCGATGCAATTACGTTGTGTGATTTGTTATATTCTCTTGGTTTTATCCGGACAATACACGAAAATACCAGACTTAATAATTGCATTGATAATATCTTTATTAATTTTGAATTTGATAATTATATTTCATCGGTGTTTGAACCAAATCTAAGTGACCATGCTGGCCAGCTGTTACAATTCCCTTTCAATAAACAGAGCTACTCTTCAACTATATTCAAGTGTCGACCTATAACGCAAAGAGGAAGAATTTCTCTTTTTAACATGGTAAGTAATTTAAACTGGAGCTTTATAGGTAATAATAATATCAGTTTTACTAGTAAATTTTTCGTTTTTCATAGTAACACGCTTCGCGCGTTCACGAATGATTTACGCAATATGCGAAATAATTTAAATCTACTTCAAGAACTGTACAAAATTTATCATACAGAACAATTAAACATTACTGTTAAAAGCTACAAAAAACAGTATGTAGACGCAATTAATAAGGCAAAATTATATGCTAATGACTTGTATGTACAGACTTCTGCCAATAAATCGAAAGCGATGTGGTCCCTTATTGGTGCGGACCAACGGCATGTACCTGCAAACAAGACTGATGAGTGTTTGCTGACTCCGGATGCATCTAACAACTATTTTCAGAATATAGCATCAAATATTACTGCAGTATTGCCTTCTTCAATTTATGATCAATCGTTATTATCACATTCGATACCAAGTAATTCGTTTAAACTAGGGGGTGTTTCATTTAATGAAGTTCGTGATGTTATTTTTGCGCTGAAGTCATCTGATACGAGAGATGTTTATGGTCTATCCACAAATATACTGAAATCAGTGAAAAATGAGATCATTGTACCACTGACAAAATTGATTAACTTGAGCTTTCGGTCGGGCATCTTTCCGGACGAACTAAAATGTGCATCTGTTATTACCTTGCATAAGAAGGGGGACGTTAACGACGCTTCGAACTATAGGCAAATCTCTATTTTACCGGCGATTTCAAAGGTTTTCGAGAAGTTAGTTAAAAATAAAGTTACATGCTATTTTGAAAAAAATTCACTATTCTGCCCGAATCAATTCTTTAGACAAGGAAGGTCCACTACTGCAGCCGTTCTGGATTTTGTTGATTTCGCCTTGGCATGTTTTGAAAGTGGCGAGTATTGTGCGGCTACATTTTGTGATATTAGTAAAGCGTTCGATTGTGTTGATCACAATATTCTGTTACATAAGCTTAAACTATATAATTTTGATCAACAGTCGTTACAATATTTTGAGTCTTATCTGACTAATAGACGTCAGTTAGTCAAAATAAATCACAATATTTCGAATGAGGTGACAATGCATTTGGGAGTGCCGCAGGGTTCCATACTGGGACCGATTATATTTTTAATATATATCAATGATTTTCCTAAACATGTGACGATTGGTAAATGTATACTTTTTGCGGATGACACAACAGTTCAGGTCAAATCCTTGGAAGCCTTGGAGACGGCATCATTGGTACGTGATTGTGCTGCAGACTGGTGCACATCAAATAGATTAGTGCTGAACACTGACAAAACAGTTTCAACGATTTTCTCTTTGAGAAATAATGCATTCTTTGATGAAGTAACTCAGGTTAAATACTTAGGTTTTACTTTGGACTCAAGACTCAAGTGGGGACCTCACTGCGACGACGTGGCGTCGAAACTGTTGCGCACTATATATCTTCTGAGAAACCTTGTTCTCTCGGTATCCCTGAGCACTTCGAAAACGGCGTCTTTGCCTTGTTTCACTCTGTGATGTCTTATGGAATAATACTGTGGGGTCACAGCTCGTCGCGGCACAGGATCTTTGGCTTACAACGGAGGGCGGTAAGAACTTTATACAGGTTGCCGTTCCGCGCGGATTGTCGCCTCGCATTTATAGAGTTGGGCATTTTGACCTTTGCGGGTCAGTACATTCTGGACTGCCTATTATATGTGAGGGATAACATGCATTTTTTTTTGAAACACAGCTTCTCACACTTACAATACAAGAACTAGAGGTAAGTTGAGTGCACAATATACTCGACTAACTAGTACACAAAATACTTACAGCGTGAAAGGTGTTAAATTTTACAATGCTCTCCCTGATAAATTAAAAATTTGTTTGTTGTATACCACCATCCATGTATGTCTTATATACATATATTTTGTTTTCTGATATTGTTGACGGGTGCAATTTTTGTATTTACAAAGCAAGCACGAATAAATATTATTATTATTATTATTGTAAATGTTAGTATCTTTCACTAAACAATCGACACGTTTATTTCACTATTTGATTACATTCACTTTGCATAATAAATGGAGGTTAATTAAATCGTTATAACCTTCCATTTTAGGTATAGGAACACCCAATACAGTTTAAAAGAGAATATTTTGTAGAATCAGAATATCTAATAAAATATATACCTTTCCATTAAAAAAAATACTTTCCGCAGATTGAACTTATTTATAAGCAACTAAGTTTTTAAACACCCTGTATAATGTTACAAAAAGAACTTCAAATGCTGTGTAACTACATAATATCAGCTGTGCGTATGCAAAATTTCATTCGTCTTTTCACTCCTACGTGACGTAATATCACTATAAAGTAAGATGGGTATCTGACACTTTTTTCTTTAATTGCGAATACATAACTCAAAAGGAATGATATTTGGGTATAGGGTATGATTCATGAAATATGTGTAAAAGTTATCGTAGAAGTTGAATTTGTAATTTATCTTATAGCATGATATTTAAAAAATCGAAGTTGATGTCCACTTCCGGTTAACCGAAAGTGATATTTATTCAAAAATATTTACACATGATAGTTTATATTCAACCATATCCAACTGTAAAAATTTTTGTTTTAAAATTCCGTTTCGTTTGCATATTTTTAATAGGCCATTTTCACCAATCACCCTGTATATAATCATTATACTACTATACTCGGCAAAGAGGGCCAATTTCCAATGCAGTGCAGTGAGCAACATAGAGGGGTGGCACAGAAACTTGAGCGCCCGTACCAAAGCACACTGTTCAGTATTAATCCACTGATCCAGTGTGAACGCCACCTAAAAAGTATAAAACGCTGTTCTGCAATCCGTGGCAAACTATACAGCGAAGAATTAACATTTAATACAGCTGTTTGTGTTATTCTATGTAATCTCTGTCGTCCACCAAAAAGCATTTGTCTGTTGATTATGCATTACCAAGTCGGACATCGATAAAAAACGTTATGCCATCTTCTCGTGACTGTTAAATGAAGAATTGAAGCAGAATTGAGAGATAAAAAATTGTGGTTATGTGTTGTTTGAAAGTGTTATTGACAAGGATTACTTTAAATTTGCAAATATAACATCACTCGCTCTGGAACGGTCGCTTTCGTCATTAAAAAATATTTATGCCGCACGTAGTACTCATTTGACTGAAACAAGTGTGGAAACATATTTAATGATTCAAATACAGTGAAATACGTTTAACACGAAACTGACGGGACCGAAATATTTTTTCGTGTTATGGCCGTTTGCACCGCAGTGTTTAAGCGCAGCTTACCATTAAGCCGGACTTAAATTTAAAAATTTGTTTGCACCGCTAGTTAAGCTTTCCTTAAATATCGTTAAGCGTAGCTTTACTTAAGCGGTCAATATTCTAGGTTTAACGGTCCCTAACTTTAAGGAACGTTGTACATTGGTTATGCGCGTGCGCGATATATGGCTGCGTACAATGCATCGTGTTTGTTGAAATGTTTTTAACATATGTAAATACGTATATAAACATAAACAGTATATAACGGTTAATTTAAAAAGCGTGCGTTATTGCAAATATGATATTTTTCAACGAAGATGAGGGCGATGCTTTGTTTGAGGAAGATTTGAACATAATTGATTCCCCAGAAGAATCTCTCATATCATGGATGTATTATATATGGATAGCGTCTAATATACTAAAGAAGTGCAGCGCATTGACTCCAACATTAGAGTGAGAGGTTGCACAAGTGAGATAGAGCTAGAATAGGCAAAGGATTCATATACGCCCATAAGATTTACATTGTTATTTTGGTTTCGTTTAGGTATTTATCTGTTTATCTCGTTTAATATTGATCGGATACCGACTTAAATATATGAAATGCGTAGCGGAATAAATAGAGAATAACTTGTAGTTTGGTTTTTATTATAGATACCTAAGTAAATACTATTAAATATATTAAGAAAGTCCATCAATGCGTTTCCCCATATAGGTATGAAATATATGTTAAATCCTCCGCACAAATAATATATAATACTTACCTTTTAGCGTTATATGGGTAAGGTGGTGCATAAAAAATATTCGTAAGCAAGATTTTCCCAATATATTAAATGAAATTGATTTTTAAAGTGATTTATGGGATATTCATAATCTTTGTGCCAAAAATCACAAAACCATTTTCAATATCTTTGTCTCAGGTATTGGCGCGTGAAATATACAATTACCATAAACTAAAGGAATATATAAACATCGTATAATGAGAAAAAGCATGAAATAAACTAAATTAAAAATTAATTCTTATTAACAAAGAAAAAAATGTATTGCTCAAATTTAAACAAACATTAAAATATTAATTTATTGAAACTTAAACTAATACAAAATTATTTATTGGTGTTTAAATATTACCCTCTTTGTATGCATCTGCCTAATTCTTACGCCTCCTGCATTAATAGTGGTATTGTAGTGATGCAATCTCAAAACGAAATAATTGTGTAAAATTAGTTTAATTACTTGGTAATGGTGCGAATTTAATAATTGTTGTTGCAAGTGATTATGCAAGTTTTTAAAATAATCATTTAAATTTAAAGTTTGTAAAACAAGTATTTGAATTATATGGCTACAGGAGTAATTTGGGTGCTGTTTAAATATTAATTCAGCAACCTTGCATAATGAGACAACATCTCTAGTTGCTTATTTTAATCGGGCCCCCCGAAAGCCCGGGCCTCGGGGATTTTGTCCCCTCTGTCAAATAAAATATGGGGGATGAAATAAAATATGGGGAATGCCATTTGAAAAAATTGAGCTATGGTTCTAAAAAGTTTCAAAGAGTTAACGTACCATAGTACAGTAACCACGCAATGTAGATAACCGTTCTCGGCGCTAAAATATAGTCCAGCATGTTGTTTAAGCATCTTATGAATTCTAAATTGATATCCGAAAAATCCAGTGTTCTCTGATTTTTTGAATAAATGTCCGCTATAGCAATTTTTTTTAGAAAAATTCTAATAACTACAAAACGCCTGAATCAAATTTAAAAAAAACTAAAGGTATTTATAAAGCTTAATAAAGATAGGTAAATCCAAATATGTAAAAATATACAGGATGTTCCATTAAAACTAACAAAGTAGATGGCACCTTCCGGTATATCCGGAAGCGCTAGAAATCTATTTTCATTGAAGAGAACATAATCGACTATATATAATTGTGATTTTTCCAATTTATATTTTGGCCCGTACCCTATAAACTTCTAATGAACGGTGTGCTGAGATACCCCTGTATACTAATAACAACTAGATTTTATTCGATGTCTAGTTTGCAACAAAAAAAAAACTGTCAATGTCTTATAGCCTATGTACTAATATGTGCATTGATACAATTTTTTATTATATTATTTAATAGTATTTACGTAGGTATTTATAATAAAAACCAAACTACAAGTTATTGTCTATTTATTTAGCTAGACATTTCATATATTGAAGTCGGTATCTGATGAATATTAAACGAGATAAACAGATAATACGCGAACAAAACCAAAATTTTTACAAACTTTAAATACTTTAAATTTAAATGATTATTTTAAAAACTTGCATAATCACTTTTATGAACAACAATCATTAAATTCGCACCATTACCAATTAATTAAACAAATTTTTCACAATTATTTCATTTTGAGATTGCATCACTACCATAACACTTCTTAATGCAGGAGGCGTACGAATTAGGCAGATGAATACAAAGATGGTAATATTTAAACACCAATAATTTTGTATATTAGTGTAAATTTCAATAAATTATAATATTTTAATGTTTGTTTAAATTTGAGCAACACTTTTTTTTTTTCTTTGTTAAAGGAATTAATTTTTAATTTAGTTTATTTCATGCTTTTTCTCATTATACGTTGTTTATATATTCCTTTAGTTTATGGTAATTGTATATTTCACGCGCCAATACCTGAGACAAAGATATTGAAAATAGTTTTGTGATTTTGGCACAAAGATTATGAATATCCCATAAATCACTTTAAAAATCAATTTCATTTAATATATTGGGAAAATCTTGCTTACGAATATTTTTTATGCACCACCTTACCCATATAACGCTAAAAGGTAAGTATTATATATTATTTGTGCGGAAGATTTAACATATATTTCATACCTATATGGGGAAACGCATTGATGGGCTTTCTTAATATATTTAATAGTATTTACTTAGGTATCTATAATAAAAACCAAACTACAAGTTATTCTCTATGTATTCCGTTACGCATTTCATATACAGTGTGTTTCACTTTTCATGGGGACACCTAAATAACTTTTTTATTTTGAAAGCATTCAATATAAAATTTTTATCAGTTATGTAGGCCACGACAATGCATCTTTTCATATGAATAGAGTTTTTATAAAGTCAAAATCTAGCCAACTACGATTAAAATAAAAAGTAGCGTTTCAAGTCGGGTCATAGTAGCGATTAAGATAGAGCAAAAAAGTATTAAGAAAAGTTATTACAAATCACTCAACAACTCCAAATACCAAATTTCTCTGAAAAATTTGTAATTTTACATTTTCTCCATTTTTATGCCATCAGCAGATGATAATTTGTTATTGCAATAATAAGAGTGCCATGAAACAAGAAAACGATTCGCAAATTTTATTCAGTATTAAAGAACAAAATATAGCAACAATTTAACGAACAATATTTTAAATAGGATCTTTTTCAACTAGATCATCTTGAAGACGGATACATTTTTCCAATCGTCTTTTGTGATTCAGTACAACTCGTCGTAGTATTTCTGGGGAAATTTCTCGGCAGGCTTGTCGGATTCTCTGACACAGTTCCTGTATGTTTTGAGGTCTTGATGCATACACAACATTTTTAATAGTTCCCCAAAGGAAAAGTCAAGTGGTGTAATGTCAGGCGATCTAGGAGCCCACTCTATTAACGGGCTATTACGACCTATCCATCTTAACGGAAAGTTCTCGTCTAACCATGGTCGCACTATTCTTGCGTTATGAACCGGGGATCCATCTAGCTGGAAGTACAAATCTCGCCTCTCATCCAGTGCTAAATCATGAAGCACATCCATTAATTCAGTATTTAAAAAATGTAAAAACCTTTCTGCATTTAGCGTGTCAAAAAAAGAAAAACGGGCCAATGATTCGTGCATTTAAAATTCCGCACCACACATTAATTTTCTGTGAATATTGTCTTTTACAGTTGATGACCCAGTTTGGGTTTTCTGTTGCCCAGTATCTACAGTTCTGGGACGAAACTACACCGTTAGTAGTAAATGTAGCTTCATCACTAAACATAATTTTTTTCAAAAATTCTCTGTCATTTAGATAATTACCTTGAGCCCATAGACAATACTCCATTCTTATATGGAGATCTCCATCTTCAAGAGTGTGTAAATATTTTGGCTTATACGGTTTCAATTTGTGACGACGGAGACATCCCCAAATTTTAGAGTAAGAGATATTTAAATTTCTAGCCATATCTCGTAAACTCGTGTGAGGATTATTACGATACGCTGCTAATATTACTGCATCTAAATGGTGTTCTCGATTGTTCAATTCTCGTGGACGTGGTTTAGTAACATTTCCAGTAGTGTTGAAAATATTATTCAAGTATGCAACAGTTCGATGACGGATGGGTGGACGTTCAGGGTGCCTCGCGTTAAACTCTCTAGCCGCCTGTCGGGTAGAACGTACATTGTCACCAACAATTCGAATAATTTCTACTTTTTCAGCAATACTTAAATGTCTATCGGCCATTGCTTAGCAAAGTTCGATAGTTGCAACTGAAGTAAACTGTTTAGTGAATTGACGTTTGAACTGATGAATCGTTTTCTTGTTTCATAGCACTCTTATTATTGCAATAACAAATTATCATCTGCTGATGGCATAAAAATGGAGAAAAATGTAAAATTACAAATTTTTCAGAGAAATTTGGTATTTGGAGTTCTTGAGTGATTTGTAATAACTTTTCTTAATACTTTTTGCTCTATCTTAATCGCTACTATGACCCGACTTGAAACGCTACTTTTTATTTTAATCGTAGTTGGCTAGATTTTGACTTTATAAAAACTCTATTCATATGAAAAGATGCATTGTCGTGGCCTACATAACTGATAAAAATTTTATATTGAATGCTTTCAAAATAAAAAAGTTATTTAGGTGTCCCCATGAAAAGTGAAACACACTGTATTTAAGTCGGTATCCGATCAATATTAAACGAGATAAACGGATAAATACCTAAACGAAACCAAAATAACAATGTAAATCTTATGGGCGTATATGAATCCTTTGCCTATTCTAGCTCTATCTCACTTGTGCAACCTCTCACTTTAATGTTAGAGTCAATCAGTGAACAGAATGCGCTATCCATATAATAATACATCCATGTCTCATATACATTCATAACCTCAAATACGCTGTAAACAGTGAATTGTATCGATGGATCGTTGAAACGACCCCAGGGAATGTGTATCGGGTACATGTATCCAATACATCTACCCTACATTTTTGAACGCGATACAAATGTACCGGTTATTTAAGAACGTCTCAAATACATTTACCGGCTAAACCGCTCCAATTTTTGTAAACGCCTATTGGTGTAAATGACATTCTATACGACACAATCAGACAAGATTCACACAGGTTCTTTAGAGCAAATGTACTCATAAAGGCGATGTTGTCGATTATCACGCTGGTTTAACTAAACCTGTCCCAATTTTCGACGGTGCAATTCATTTGAAATTAAACTAAGCTTAATAGTTAAGCGGCCCTCAAGTTAAGCGAAGCTTTAATACAAAACGGTGCAAACGGGTATTAGAAGATTTTCGTGTTAAAGGGTACTACAAAAAGTGCATATATACAGGGTGGGGCGAGGAAGTCCAATTACTCCTGTATTATAAGAGAAATGAGAAAATGTTATTAGATAAAAGTTGAAGCGCATGTGGGGTTATAACCTACAAATATTTTTAACTATACAGGGTGTCAAATAAAGACAGGGTAAACGAAACTTACTTTATTTTAAATGGAACATCCTGAATATTTTTACTGTTTACGATTCTTCTCGGTCTTACCTTTATTATAATATAGAGTTTTGCTATGTTATTCAGTTTACTTTAGAAGATATGGGAAGTTTTGCATGAATTTAATAATGAAGTTGTCGCCTTCTACATAAAATAATTCATTTGCGCTAGAAACATTTCTAATGTGATCTCCTTTCATCAGAAGTTATTCATTTAACAGCGTATTCAATATTTATATACAGGGCGAGTCATAAGTCGGAATGTTTATTTTGTCACCTATTTCAAATGGAACACCCTGCATTTTATAACTGGAGTAAATTCTTCACGCACTTTATTATTTATTAAACATTCCCTATAACTAAATGTGCTAGTTTTTGAGTTATTTGCGTTAGCGATAGCGATTTTTGTTTCGTGTTAAGAGAAAAAAATATATGCAAATAGATAGTATTTTTTCGAGACCGCTTTATTGTTTTGTGTTGACCGATATTTATTCTTAAGCGTTTTCGTCTTAAACGTATTTCACTGTATTTAATAGATGCCACTCAGTTTGTGATTTTAAGGAAGCTTCTTAAAACAGTAAGTATTTCAGCATGTAATATAATATATTTTTTATCTTTATTTTATATGGAAACATTCATGAGTCCGCATCACCTATGATCACTCATAAAAGTCGCGAACATAAATGATGCGAGTATGTAAGCATTACTGAACGGTCGCCTTGATACAGCTGCTGGGTCCCTTCAAGTTGTTCTCCGCACTACACTGAAACCTGCCCCTCTTTGCCGAATCTAATAACCACTTAGATGAATTTTAAAAAAAACGCTCTTTATTATTTCTTGGGATATACATTTTTGAAGTTTCGTTTTTCTCAAATTCTAAAATACTCAATTTCCTAGAAGGCACATGACATCACAGACAATCGTTTACATACACTCTCTATGCTTTCCCACCAGTTATCTATTCAATATAAATATGTTTTGCATATCTATATAATCTACTAACTTAATGACACACAATAAAAATAATATGGTATGACATTTTAACATTAATGCTATATACCTTAATGGATAATTCTACTATCATATATGAGATAAACTAAGATAAAAGCATTGTTGATGTAAACTGAAAAATGTTATACCTAAATGTATATACATACTTACTTTATTTTGGTGTCCTTGAAGTTCATATGCATTTCCTTGCTGGCCACCTATGTCCCAGACAATAACCATATGATCAAAAGTTCCACTAAATAACATCTGTCTTTCCGCATCCCAAGCTAATGTGCGTACTGAACCAGCATAACCCTTTAGTATAGTAATAAATTCAGCACCGTTATTAGACAATTTTAACATAGTAATTTGTCCAGAGTAATCTCCTATAAATGCATGTTTTGTTTGATTATCAAATCTAAAAAAAATAAAATTAATTTTTTATTTTTGTTATAAATCACACATACTGTAAAGCTGAACACCAAGCCTCTGCAGTATAAGTTCCTATATTTCTACCAGTTTGTGTACAATTATATGAGAATACCTTATCTCTACTAACACTTAAAACCCATTCGCAATTTAAAGCAAACAAAACTTCAGTAACTCTAGCTTGATGCGCTAAATATTCCCTGACAGGCATCATCCGATTAAAATCTGAGGCCAAAGTATATTCAGATACAGTTCCATTTTCTTGACCGATAAATAATTGCCTAGTTTCTGCTGTATAAAATAGTGATGTCGCACCACTTGGCATATATATTGACAAATGCTTGGCCAATACTGACCAGAATCGCGTTTTAACCAAACTCGAACAGTTCTACAATTAATTAAAAATATTAATAGGCATAAAGATAAAAACAACGATGTTTTTTTGCTTACTTGTCGTCTGATACGCTAATAACGCCATCTTCTCCGGGTATAATTACTGCGGCATTTATTTCATCATTACATCCTTCCAGTTTCGCCAATAATTGAGGCTTTTTAGTCGTACAAAACTTATCATTTGACTGTGTTGCAGGTTTAATTTCTGCTGCCATTTTCTGTTATCATCCACTTGTCAACTACATTTGACAAATCTCTAACGTCGACTCCCTGCAACTTCCCAAGCATCAACAAACACAAACATTACATTACACACATAAGTAATTAATCTCACAACAATCGGTATCCTAAGTATAAATACAAAATTTAAATTACTAAATAAAATGATTTAAACTAAATATCTACAGTCGTAATTTTTATGGATATTATAAATGATATCTGATTTTATATCATTATATATAGGTTGGCAACAATAATTTCTTATATTCCAAATGCAATTTTCTTTTCAAGTTATTTTGATGTGTTATTTTGTTTCTATATTTTAGATTGGAAAACTTAATTAGGAATAAGCAATCGAAATAGTATTAATAATAGTAGTGTTGTAGTGTAATTGTGAGGAAAATAAAATTAGTAATAAAGTTGTTGCTGTTGTTTCAAATCATGTTTTCGTTATAGAAACGCAAATAACTCAAAAACTAGCACATTTAGCTATAGGGAATGATTAATAAATAAAAACGTTCGTGGAGAGAGGAGTTTACTCCAATAATAAAATACAGTGTTCCATTTGAAGTAGGTGAGAAAATAAACACTCCGAGTTATGATTCTCGTATATAAATATTGAATACGCCGATAAATGAATAACTTCTGGGGGGTTATTCTCGAAACAGTGGAAAAATAGCACTCCCAATGAGTAACTTTCACCGCTCACTCCTCGTTACTACTTGTTAAGAAAAAGTGAGAAAGTCAACTCCAGAATAGGAACTATTGTAATTGTAGGAATTTTTTGACAATTCTCTTGAAATTTCCATTCCCTCAGATTCGAGAATAACCCCTCCTGATGAAAGATCATATTAGAAATGTTTCTAGCGCAAATGAATTATTTTATGTGGAAGCCGTAGTACGGTAGGAGGCTCCAACTTTGTTATTAAATTCATGCAAAACTTCCCATATCTTCTAAAGTAAACTGAATAACATAGCAAAACTGTATATTATAATAAAGGTAAGACCTAGAAGAATCGTAAACAGTAAAAATATACAGGATGTTCCATTTAAAATGAAGTAAGTTTAGTTTACCCCGTCTTTAATTAATAATAATAATAAAATTTATTGATCCATTGTACCTAATTTTAATTGTCAGTGTTGTTTAATAAGTCAAATT
The DNA here is from genome assembly GCA_023690525.1 of Holotrichia oblita. NCBI lineage: Eukaryota > Metazoa > Arthropoda > Insecta > Coleoptera > Scarabaeidae > Holotrichia > Holotrichia oblita. The sequence goes on from CM043017.1 coordinate 105,595,049, forward strand.
TAAACAAAATAAGTGTTTGATTTCTTCTAGGTAACTTAGCAAAAAAAAAGATTGAACAAAACAAATATAAATGCAAAACAAAAAGGTATATTACAATAAAAAAATTGACAATTGACATTGAGGCCAGATTTACAAATTCATCTACAATGTAGAGCTCTCTATTTATTAAGAACTCTTTATATGCATTTTTTAAATTCTTGGAACACTTAATATTACTATTTACTATATAGGTATGTTATTATTTTATTATATGTCTTGACGCCAATAAATTCGAGGCTAAGCTCAGCAGATTTTAATAATGGTTTGTTATGGTGCAGTCTTTTTGTCGGGTATTGTAATTATGATACCTATACAGGATCAGTCACGGAACTGAGAACTTTTTGATGTTCTTGAAATTCAACATTTATGAAAACTTGTAATTATAACTCATATCATCTGGACTCATCAGCAAAATTATTTACGCCATTGTAGCACTTCCGGTGTACCGGAAGTTGTCAACTTTCTAAATTTAAATAGCATGGTATATTTTTTATGTGTTTTTGTATCGGGCATACAATTCTGCATCAAAACTCACTAAGACACCCTATGTCAAAAATCAGCCGTTTTTGAGTTATTCAATTTTTTTCAAATATGGCTTCTAGGACCAATTGCAACGTTATGTTCAAAAATCTGTATTTCTGAAGGCATTGCAGCTAAAGTCCTCATATTTGGCATGTTATTAGCCAAAATAGTCCAAAATTAACGTTCATTTCAACCAAGTTCCCATCGATGAAAGTCACTTTTTTAAAATTGAACACCCTATATATTATTGCATTTTTGAATACACTTGACAAGTCTCTATCATTCCTTATTAAACATATTGGCTTGTATTTTTTACGGTTTCCAAGTTATAAGTACTTTTCGGGTGAAAGTCCGAAAAATATGCTTTTTAATGCGTTTAAAATCTTAGTAATCCTTGAATGTCAAAATAATTGATATTGCATTTGTACTATAAATACACATAGATTATATCTGTCAAGCAAAATAGCAAATGAAATATTTTATTATTTTTTTCCTTTTGAGCTACAAGTACCTTCGACGCAGACGGACTTGACCCCTACAGTAAAATGCCGCAACTCAGGTGTGATTGAATTTTAGCGACATATGACAGTAGAACATCTCGCGAAACCGATGTACGCAATAAAGGCGGATTCAGAGTGGCTAAGCGGCGCGACAACGGGGCGGCCTCTGAACGGCGACTGGCCGGTAACGGAACGGCGTTGATCAGTTTGCCGTCCTCACAACCTACACTGGCGGTAACTACTGCGCAGAAAGCTTATTCACTGGCATACGCAAATAAGTTATAGTAGAGGATGTTTAAGAACGACAGTAGCTTAGTGATAGTTTTGACGAAGAATTGGAAGTAGTTCTTTTAGCTCATATTGATAACACTTTTAATAAAAGGAAACGGCTGCGGCGACATCCGAAATACCTTCAATGATACTTGCAGAGGGCGGGTTCCATACACTATTTAAGCAACTACTACAAGACGAGTTAAAGTTTTGAATATTTCTGTATGTCCGTAGAAAATTTTACAGAATTGCTTAATCTGATAAAAGAATATCCTGCTGCTCTCATATTAAATAGTAGGTTTTGTTCTGACATATTCTATTAATTTTTCTTCCGTAGTATTGGTAAATGTAGAGATACCGCTGACGTGACAAACTACTGCACTGAACTACAATTACGATATCGCACTCAACCTATCTTTCGCTCTTTGTCGAACTAGACGGTTTCCGTTCAAAAATCGCTCCCCGGTCGAAACAAACCGTTCCGCTTGGATATCTTGCACTCCACTCCACTTCCGCACCGTTACCGTCAAAGATGTTACTTTGAATCAATTCTATTAGAACATGCGACAGCGATATCCGAACGATATGTCAACGGTTCCGTTACCGTTCGGTCGCCGTCCAATAACCACTCGCACCACTCTGAATCGGCCTTTAAGTATATGCATTGCGCGATCTTCTGTACTAAACAGTTGCGGTGCAAGTCCCATCATAGGTTTTCGTGTAGGTTAATTCCCAGCAATTTGGTAGTTTGAATAGATAGGTAGTTTTTCACGATTTAGCTGTAGTTTATTACACGATCAGCAATGGATCTCAAATAAAAATTCGTTGCTTGCTCAGTATCTCTTATAGAACAGGTTGATGTAATAAAGCTTGTGTCATCAGCATACATACATAAGTAGATACAAATCAGTGAAACACTGGAAAATGTCCGTTAGTGTAGAGTGTGTGTTATTTGACACCCTGTATAGTTAAACATATTTGTAGGTTATATATGCGCTTCAACTTTTGTCTTAACATTTTCTCGTTTCTCTTATAATGCAGGAGTAATTAATCTTCCTCGTACTAATGCCCCAGCCTGTGTAGAAATAGATAATTATATTTCTTGTTATGTTCTGTAAATGATAAATTATACGCACAAGTTGATTGATAATTAACTACATTTTTTATATTTTATACGTAAGTAATATTTATATATTACTCTCAGAATGAGGGGTGCAGCTAGGGATTGGGAGAATATGCCTCCGTGTTTCAGGCGGAAGTATATGTCATCCTCCAGTGCGCACAGACAATTGAATGTAAAAATGGTGACTAACAAAGGAATTCACATCATGTCTGATAACCAAGCGGCACTAAAGGCATTACTAAACCGGAAAGTGTCGTCCAGGCTGGTAAGGGAGTGCCTCGACGAATTAGTGGAACGTTCGAACCAGAACAAGGTCTGCTTGACTTGGATACCGGGCCATCAAGGGATCGCAACGCAAGGGCTGACGAACTCGCAAAGAGACGGTTAGAGATGGAAATGTACGGCCCACAACCTTTCTTCGGGGTTACAAGGCAAACGGCCCGCAAATACATAGGCGACTGGGTCCGTACGAAACAGCAAGAATACTACAATACTATACCTGGTATAACACATGGTAAAACCTTTATAGGGAAACCATGTAGGAAGAGAGCGAAAGAACTGCTACAGCTTAGCAGGAAACAGCTCTGTGTTGTTACGGGCCTATAATGACCGGACATGCTGCGGTGAAAGGACACCTACACAAAATCGGAGTGTTTGACGGGGACACAAAGTGTAGACTTTGCGAGATAGAACCGGAGACAGCCGATCATTTACCACGCGACTGCGGAGGCACTAGATCGCAGAAGGTAAAACCTATTTGGGAGAACGAAAGGAGACCCAGAGACATACCTTACCCACTCGGTTAGGGAGCTGTACAGATTAGTGGAGGGCACTACCGTGTTAGAGTGGCCACAGAATAAGCAGAAAGGACAAAAGTGATTTGGTGATGTATACGTTTTACCTACTTGGTTTATTTGGCACCGATCTTAATTATAGTAAACCTTAATCAAATACTATAGTTATTTCTAGTAACTGCAAAATTTGTTGTTTGAATCTGGTTTAAAACCTTACATATCTATTTTTATATATAAAACAAAATATACATACAATCGAAATAATTCTGTAAGCGTGTTTGGGAAGTTGAGTTTTATTACAGAAGTGATTAAACTACAAATAGTTTTATAATAAGACTTTAAATCCGCAAAAGACTGAAACAGTTCTATTGCATTATCTAATACTTTATGTATTATGTATGTACATTTCGAACATATCTAACCTAGATGCTTGAAATCAAATTCAAACTTTTCCGTCAACATTCTTGGACATATTTTTAAAATGCCATCAATAGCCTCAAGGTCACACAGAATCGTCAATAAAACATCAAAGGTTTCGAGAAACTTGTTCTTTCTGTTTTTTGTGTCCTTGTGACAACAGGGGTTTACGAAAATTGGCTCGGATATATAGGTACCAATATACCGGCAACGTTCAGAAATTGTATGAGTTACAATATACTGTCGTTGGAAATTAATCAGCTGTTTACTGGTAGGAACTCGGTAGATACTTTACAATCCAATTTTCGTAAACCCTTAACGTTTGAAAACATGCCGCTCCCATTAGGAAAACAGATTTGATTTCGAGTCTTTAAGGGGAGACATTACTTCTAACAAGCAGTGTACATACAAATATTTTTGATATAAGTTAGGCGTATCTCGATTTAGGGATGTCTTTGTTCTCTTCGGCGAGAATTCAAATTGCAGGAAATACAGTAAAATCCCGATAAATCTGTTACATTTTGTAGAAGATGCTCAAAGTACTTCGTAAATTGAGGTTCGACTATACCTATATCATAGGAAAAAATATGCATAAAATAAAAGAAGATACGCATTCGATACGTCAAAATCAACTGGACACCAATTAACATAGCAACTCACTATACTGCGCACTATACCTATGACCGTCACTACAAAGCTAATCAAAATCAAGGGATTTCTTCTGCGAATATGGTGCCAATACTGAACAAGTTGTCATTTTTCTGTCATCTGTCATTTCAGTAATTAGCCTCAGTTCACCTTTTCAGATAACTTGTTAAATAAAAGCAGTTTTGTTTCAATTTTTCGTATATGTTTATCAATATTGTAAATAATTTTAAAACATATAATCATGGATTTGTTGGGATCTATTATGAATTCCATGGATAAGCCACCATCATTGACTGAAAAGAAAGATCCATAATAAAAAGTATGTTGAGACAAACGACACTTATTTAGTAACTGACGAATTCATTTTTATCAGAGAGGAAAGAAGAAATGGAAAGGAGACAAGCAATAGAAAGAGATCGACTTCGGAGATTCAAAGAGGATATAGAAAATAAGATGCAATCATATTTTAAAGACCCAAATAACAAAAATTTAAAGTTTTCACCGATGGATCATATTTACAGAAGTATTATGTAAGTGTATTACTCCCGCACATTAGATTTTTGAAATAAGCCACCTTTGTAGACATGAAGTAGCTGAATCCTTAGGATTATTATCATATTCATTTGGAACAGAAGATATCGATAGATATGTCCGTGTATATACTAAAATTCATATGCCTTGTGAAGATGAATTGGCAGCACGAAGACGTGGAGAACCATGGAATGATGACATTAAATTGCAGTTAATAGAAAAGGTAGGAGTGCATTGATAAACATATAATTGTCTAAATAGGAATTGTAGAGGAAATTGGAACAGCTGGAAGTTGAACAAGAATTAAAGAGAAAACCCAAAAAATTTGTGCCTAATTCTAATTATAAAGATAAGTATGCACATCTTATAGGTCAAGATGCCGCCTTAGAAGCTGCTAGAAAAACTGAAACAAACAAAAGCTATGGCTTTGGTAATAACTAATTAGGTGTAGTTAGATATTAATTATTTATTATTTATATTTTATTCTAGTGCCAAGTGAAAACAAAAAGGATTGCAGATCCATTGAGCAAACCATGGCTGATATTAGAGCAAAACGAAAATTAAAAGAGAAGAATCTAGATGAACCATCTTATAAAGAAAATTAATGGTTAGGTAATTTAGGAATGTAAAATTCCTACGGGTATTTTTTAATCTGATCAAAAAGAATATCTAGCATGGTAATAAAAGTCATGCTGATCTGCATATTTTATCTAAACATATAATTCATTGTTAATCTGTAAATTATTGTTATTTATCATATACATTTTAACATTTCAATTAAGACTGTATTTATCTATAGCAGTAATTAAAAATTATACAAATTGGAATTTATTTTTAAATGAAATAATACCTAATTATCATAATTGATTAATAATAATTAATATTCTCTAATACAAGCAAATAATAATACAAACCATTATTATCGAATAAAATAAAGACTACTGCAAAGTAGTGTTCTGACAACTGATACATGGAAGATATTCCAATGTTACGACATTCACATAACTACCTTTGCTAATAATACTGCAATTCTATACAAAAGCACAAATACAGCTTCAAAAAAATCTACAAAACCATATTAATGTTCACATTTTTATTAACATGTGCCTCGATCAGATTAGATTAGATTTAAATAAGGGTGATATTGCGCTGCGAACTATTGATATATTGTGCCCCCTTCCATGAGCTGTAAGCTGCTGGGGTATGCCCACTCTCAGAGCTCCCCATCCAGTCTAAGAGCTTTAATAAACTGCATTAGCTGTGATGGTTTCAAACAAGATATTTCTTCTTTGTCTATGATGTCTTTGCCGAGATAGTTAACTCGGATTTCCATGATAGCGGTGCAGTAGGATGTCAGGTGTTCCGGATTTTCATCCTCAGCCCCGCAGAACCTGCAGTCGCTATTCTGCTTCAGACCTATCCTTGTCATGTGTTCACCAAGGTGACAATGCCCTGTAAGAAATCCTGTGAGGATGCGTAGTCTATTGCTGCTAAGTTCTAGCAAAGTTTTTCTTCTGTGCTTGTTATAGCTTCTAAGAAAGATCTTGGAGTGTCTCAGGCCAGGAGGATGCTCTGAGCCCCTATTCTCTGTCTTTAAGTTCTTTTTTGTAGGTATTCATCCCTATACCACAGAACGGTTCCAGTCCCACAAATGAGTTACTGTGTTCAAAACAACCTGAATAATGGCCGAGGATTACGAATTTTAACTCGTAAAACATCAAAGTGCTGACGACTATGCCCGTCGAATTTAAAAATAGCAAAAAAACAAGTGTCGCTTCTCAAGCTTACTATATTTGGTGTGCTAAAACTGAAAATCAATTAATATTAAAAAGATAGGTTTAAATTTTAGAAATATATGTGATGTCATGTGTCCCTATATAGTAACAAGCTATTAGTCGTATGTCTGCCTAATACTGTATCTAAACAAATGACAAACGTCACTATCGCAAATACTATGCAATTGAAAAGACAATTTTCGAATATTTTTTAAAAATCTAGAGGTCGTATTTGGGTATAGTATATGCAGCTACATAGCGGAAAGGTTAGTCAGTCGAAGTTAGTGAGTCGAAGCGAATACCTGACATTATAAGATGTCTCGAAAGTGTGTTAACAATTCAGATCACTTCTGTTACGTTTGTGGTGAGGTTACTCTTGCGTCTCAGAGGCGGTCTACTACTCCATTGACAAAATAGGCATATCAGCTTATTTTGGTTGCAAAATAGGAGATCAAGACAAACATTGCTTGCAGATACATATGCGCTACATATGTATCTGCTGTAATACATGCGCTTCAAATCTGAGAAACTGGTTTATTTCATAAAAAGCTATTTATGCGGTTTGCTGTCCCAAAATGCTCTAAAGAGTGCCTACAAATCATGTTGGTGATTGCTATTTCTGTTATACAGTGTGTTCAAATTGAAGTCGGCACTATTGCTAACTTTGTTACTACTAAAGATACGATGTTGATTAAATGACCAAAGTAGTAGCGCTTTTTCTTCCGCTTACGATGGTAACATTTAAAAAACAATTGAACTTCGGGATTTCGAGATATAAAAAAAAATAACATTTTTTTTAAATGGAATACTCTGTATATTTTTGCACATTTTAAATGATAATTTAATTTTAAACAAAATCTATTAATACATAGACACCCAAAAATTAATTAATAAACAATTATTTTTTAAATTTTATCATCGTATTCGGAAGGAAAAACGCTATTACTAATTACTACTAATTTAACTGACATCGTAGCATCTGGTAGCATCAATAACAACGAGAGATAATAATAACGAAGTTAGCAATAGTGCCTGTATATCAACAATAGAGAAAAAGTACTAGCGAAACTGGAATGATTCCATTGTTGCCGACCACTGTGGAGTTTTGTAAGAGATGCTCCAGAAATAATTCACAAAAGAATAGCAAAAAGACAGCTCAATCAGTGACTCTAAAAGTGTAAAAGTATTATTAGAAATGATTCCTTTTCTTGGTCGTAATATTTACAAATATTACGTGGAAGATTTCTTTGTCATAGCGGCCTATTATGATTCTTAGAAAAACACATCATTTTAACTTTCGGTAATTTTATTTTTACCTTCATCAGAAAAAACACTTGCAATATTTGTAAAAAGTATTGTTAAGTAGATATTTATCTTAAACATCGCGGTAAATTTGAATCTCCCGCATCTGACAATCCGTTTATGTAAAAAATGTTTAGCATATAAAGAAAAATACATGTAGGTACAAGCACAGTATAGTATTTAACGGGTCGATGGCCGCAGTGGTTAGGCGGCTGACTATTGTTGTGAGAGAACGATAGGTGCCGGGGTTCAATTCTCTGGCGGGACGGTGACATTTTTTCAGAGAGTTTAATCCCGGATCGACTTGCCATTCGCTGTTGGGAGCAAAGTGATTAACAGCGCGGCATCATAAAAGGCATTATGATGCTGTCACAAAGCCATTTAAACACAACTTACACACACTAAAACTACACCGCAAGAGTTGCAGTGATAGCCAGACAAGTAATACAGCTTACGGAGTCACTGCAACTAAGCACCCACCACAGATTAAAAAAAAGAAAAAAACCAGTAGAGTCACTCTCTGTCGGCACCTTTGACCTTCGGGGACCGAGTTTTTCTTTGCGCATTGGCTTTCGCACATAAGCGGGTGAATATACAGCCGGAGAATAAATGCGCAATGGTCATTTGCGCTCGTATTAATAAAGAGCAGCCGTGTACATTACTAATGCGCACCGGCTTTGACACATCGTTCAACAGGTAGGGGTAAGGACACGAATTTTTAGCGAGTGACGCTACTGGCTAGATACTATACTGTGGTACAAGGGTTATGTTATGTGAAGAAAACTTCAAGAAGAATATCGCTTGTGTTTTTGTAACTGTTTTGTGGAATACATACAGTTACTCATGAAAGTCTACATACAGGTAAAAAAATCGCTTTGTTACAAATAGATGTCTTTTGCCACAAATCGGTCATTATAACGACAAGAAAAGCTTAACTGTGGAGTACTTCTCTATAAGTTAATTACAGTTTTAATTAATTAAAGTTACAAGCATTGAAGTAGGGATGGAAAAATTCACCTCTCTTTGTGGTGAGATTTGAATTAAATTTATATCACTAAAAGAAAGAGTATGATTTGTTAATCCAAAATTTCAATTGATTATCTGCAATGGTGTCAAAATCATGAATTTTTACTTTACGAAATAGAGGCGAAAATCGCGTGCGACTCGCGTTACAGAGGGTGCCCACGCGATTTTCGCTTCTCATCTTAGCCGCGTCCACACCGGGCGCACGGCCTCGCGCGGCAGCCTCAATGTATGGCTCGCGAGCTGGGACTCGTGAGGCAGCCTCAGTAGTTTGCCCGGAAACACAGAGGCGAGCCTCGCAAAGCAGGCCGAGCCGTCAGAAGTTCTCGAGCATCCAACATGGACAGTTATATAATTTCTGCTGCAGCTACTTTCATAGCAGCTTATTGTTTAAGAAAAAAGAAACAGTCACGATTTAAAAAAAGACCAAGGCGCTTTTGAGTTAAAAAATTGTATGAGCGTCGCAATCAATACGGCAATACATTACTAAAGGATTTGACATATGATAAAACTGTACATAATTTTACACGTATGTCGCTTCGTAACTGCTAACAAACAACACATCTGTAGAATTGCTTCGCGAACCGAAAAAGCACCGTCCACATCGAACGCACAGCGCACACCGAGGCACCTTTGAGCACGTCCCGTTTACCGACAGCCGACGGCTCTGCCCCGAGGCACGCTCGGCCGAGGCAACGTGCGCCCGAGACAGCCCGAGCCACGTACACACCGACCGAGCATTTGGCTCGCGAGGCTGCCGCGCGAGACCGTGCGCCCGGTGTGGACGCGGCTATTGACCTACAAGTGGAAATACTTCAAGAATTGAAAGACAAATGACGTTTAATAAATCAAACGTACCCGGCCGATCTATTTTTTACGTTTTTGTTAAAAATAAAGAACTTGTCCTTGAAAACTGCAACTATATAAGTTTTTAATTACATTGTCATTTTTTATTCAGTACCTATCCCAAAATTAACAAAAAAAGCTCTTTTTAAACAAAATATAATAAAGTAAAATTTGTTGTTCAATAATGTAATAGAGAACCTATGTACTTTGTAATTATTCTTTAAATGTAAAGATAATCATGAGAAAAAGTAATTTCTTTTATTCCCAGATGAAGAAATATATTTTTTCACCTAGAAATCGGGGAAGAAAGAAGCACGATTACAGCGCTCTCCCAAAACGCGGTGTTTACGTGAACTACAACGTGTGACGTATGAAGCCTTGTTTATGTTATCGAAACCAATGACTTGACTACTTATTGTGTCTTGTATTCGGACGATTTCTTTTTACTTTTTAAAAAAATGGTTCACTGCCATGAGGAGAGATGTATGTACCTTTGGCAGAGAAGACTACAGGATATTGTTGTTCTGATCATTTTGATGTAAGTACAAGTACCTAACCTATACGAGTAGTATGGCATTCAAATTAGTGATATTGTACAAGTACATACGTTACAATAATATGTATTATCATGCATCTACACAAAGTACTAATTCTATGTATTAATGGTTAAAAAAGGATCTTACATTTGTGTTATCATATTTTAGTAATGTGATAACCCTATAATCTGACTTACAGGTTTTCTACGTCAGCTTCTGTTTGGGTCACGTGACTTCCTCGGGCATCTTTCAACTCAAAAAATCTCGAAAACCACAAGTCTTTGAAAAAAATAATTTCTGTTTCATTTACCAGCGATCTCAATCCTCTATAAAATGTTTAATTCCTGTTAACTTTTGAGAAATCTAGGTTGTCTATTAATTTAACATTTTGAAACCTACTTCAAAATTTCTATTATAAAGACTTTAACATTTATATAGCTTATTGGTAGTGAAATTATCGAACCTGTCCAGTTTTTAGAAAAGACCGGTCATATTCCTCCTCAATAATTTTTCTAATTAGCGTGAGCACTTTCAGGTGATACTCTAGCAAAATTAATGCTGCTCTATAATATTTCTTAAATTTCTCTTAAATTTGTTTCACCAATACAAATCAATAAAAAAAAGTAAGTAATTCCATTTAAAATAAGGAAGTTGATACGAGGTACGAGTTTTGGAGTAATCAGAAAAAGTAGAAATCTAAAATTATTTTGAAGTGAAAGCACATAGTACGAAATCTCTGTAAAATTTCAAATCGTAATGTATCTTTTAACCGAAACTCGTCGTGGTTAGTTTGTATACTAAAATACTACGGTACCTATAATTTTAATTTGTAGTAAATATGATGAAGACAAATAAATCTCGTTAACATTTCGCTACATGTTATTGCTATCGGTGTTTCGCTAAAATTTCACTATATAGATTATAAAATTGTAGACAATTTTTGTTGTCTGGAGCAAAATCAAATTTGAATAATTTTCTAAAATCTATGGCAAATTACCTGCATGATAAAAATTTTATGATAATATTGAAAACAAAATTCCGGTTTACGCAAATTCTCACTTTATGTTAACGGAATACTCTCAATCAATTCCATGTTCATTTTATTCACAGGATATGAATGAGGTTTCATGCCCCCTCCTTTGCGAATGTGTCGTCGATACGTCAATCCAATCACAATACTTCTCTTCTTCGGTTAAAAAAAAAAAGGTATGCTTACCACGTGGGTTTATGGTGTTGATTCATTTGTGCGTTAAAAACGTTAAAAATAAAATATTATTCTCACGCCATCGCCATTCTCGTGAATCGGTTATAGTACGCAGTACGTCCCTGCAAAAAGTCTGCACTGCGCTAATGGGATGGTCGTGTGCTTGCGCCAGTTTTAATGTTGATCTCACATAACCTTAAATGTTCAAATTTAAATATCGTTCACGCGTATTATTGTAAATAATTCAAAAATCAGTATATTTTAAGTATCTTCGAAGTGTGATGGGATTGAATGACTGGAGGCCGTTTATCTATGGAGGTCTCGCATCGTGCGTAGCTGAATTTGGTAGGCTTATCTTCAGCAGTGATGTGTTAGATAACATCTTATGTATTTCCATTATTTTAGGCACCTTTCCGGTTGACACCTCGAAGACGAGGTTGCAAATTCAAGGGCAGAAGTCAGATGCCAAGCATGCTAAATTAAAGTATCGAGGCATGATTGATTGCATATTTAAAATCATTCGTTATGAGGGTTTAAATGCTCTGTATGCAGGGTAAGTAACATTTTTACCATAAATAATTTGTTATAATTATCTAAAGAGAACGTACAATCAAAGAAATAAAAATAAAGAGCCAAAACTTTCACCAAACTATTTTATTTACATATTATAAATATCTTTTGAAGTACAGCACAATGTATTTCTAGTATTATAAATATATGTTTGGCCAAAATCCAAATAACAATACAAAATTTCATGTGCATGCCTAATATAAACAAGTTTTCAGTCATAAGGAATGAACTATATGTTTTTGATAAAAACTCTAATACGATTTAGTTCACAATTTCCAAAATAAAATTGCAACTACTTAATACAAAATAAATTTTATAATAAAACATTACACAATTAATTTTAGCAAAAAAAGGGAATAATGGAATACTGTAACACTACTAACTGTAATAATTAGAACACATGATTAAATCCTCAATACATACTTATACAGGATAAGAACTTGAACTAGGAAAGCCTATATTGATAGGAGAAGGTGGTGGGGGTAAAATTAAATGTATCAATTTTAGTATTGTCAACAGTTTGTAGGACAGGAATGCGGTTATGTCAAATACTATGGCAAATTATAAAACCACTTTATCTATGACAAAACAATAAAGTAGGTATTATATTGAAATGCGACCAGGGAATAATGAGCCATAACGTTATCATTATTCCCTGCATTCCGCCAATAAGAATATAATGATACCAACGTTATCATAGTAACGATAAAAAGTCCGAGTATTTCGTATTTAATTAATAGTCAAACGTCAAAACCCTATCGGCGTTTTCTAAATTTGGTGTGTTAGTGTTAGTTTTATCATGGAAAGTGACGCCGATGAATCTAAGTTATGTAACACCTCTCATAAATTAGACTTAACGCCAATGCAATTGCGCTTGGTTTATTGCCCGAAAAATCCAAACATTTTTATATTAAGGCTTACGATAATTTTAGGACTGTCAAACCTTCAAACGCCATATCGATATAGTAATCTATTAATTGATATTTTCGTTTATTTGATTTGTTTTTTTAAGTAATCTTCAGTTAGTCGTAAATAAAGTAGTGTATACTAACTCGCAATAATGACTATTATTTCCTCGAGCCGAGTTACTCGCTCGGTTTGTAAATTCAGCTCTCGGGAATAATAACTGTCATTATTGACTCGTTGTATAAACTACTATTATAATTTGCACTTTTGCATTAATTGTGTATTCCATTAGGATAAAGTTTGATGGTTCGGTAAGTATTTGACGTAACCACTGACATTCCTGTCATATAAACAGTTGACAATAGTAAAATTGATACATTTAATTTTAACTCCTACCACGTATCAATAGGTTGTCGTAGTTCAAGTTGTTGGCTTGTATATTTTTAAGAAAATACTTGATCTATAGGGTTTCTGTAAATATCCAAAGGCTACATTATGACTACTTATTTTGTACTATCCGGTTTTAGTGAATCATTCACACTGAATTATAATTTATTTTGAATCAAAATTAAGTATATTCACTTAGCTTTTCGTGTTAAATCACATATGTAATGTAACATTATATTTATCTGTATCTGAAAACAAGGTCTGAAATTTGTTTCTGTCACCTGTAAGTAATATGAAGGAAACAAACTCCTGTGATTTTTTATTTCAGCTGTTGAAAATTATTATATGTACAGAGTGAGTTTTTTTCATTATTTATATGGGGATCTTTAAAATTATAAGATACGCATTTGGTTGAATGGAGAAAGATTTGCATCTTTACAAGCCAGTCCAGATACGTTTTTGTTCATTTAAAGAAATGCATTGCAAAAAATTGAAATTCACCAAAATCTTTTCAGTGCTATAACTCGTTGTATGCGAAGTATACTTATGACGTCACGTAAACTTGCCCCACCCAGTATACATGTATTCGAAAGTAATTCGAACGCGTTTACTTGATGTATACTTGTAGGCAGATTCCGCGTGGAGCCGATAAAGGTCTGTTTAAGCCCATTGAGATAGAATAAGTAGGGAGACGCTATCACGTGGCTAAAACGGCGCAGGTCGGCCATATTGGTACACCATTTTACGTCAAATACGTAGACTCTAGTGTATAATCATGTATGGTTGTATTATTTGATTATTTCAGTTCTTACAGTTATATTATATAGCAAACTACTACAAGACATAATGGTTTCTTGTGTTCTACCTAGTTGCAAGAGTAGAAACAGCGTTAACAAGAAGAATTCGTCGAAAATACATTTCATAGGTCAGCGTTTGACATAAAAGCAGTGCAGGGTTGTGTGCAGGGTCGTAAGCGGACCTGGTAAGGCAGCCATATTGGTAAACCAATTAAGCCCCGCCCAGTGCGCCGTTTTGAACATACAGGAAATATGCTTCATAGCGTCTCCTTACTATACTAACTATACTAACAAAATCAGAAATCTGTTTTTAATAGAACGTAACCACAAAAATTGTCTACTCTTACAACAAACATGAGGGGTAGATACACTGCGCATGTCAGTACATGGAGTACCCAAGGCGTGTACTTTTAGTCATCGCACTGATGAAGCGCTTGATTTATGATGGATGTCAAATGACGTCATCAGATACATCCAACGAGCACGATTACCGATTAGTAAAAGAACGCACCCGATGAGATGCCGATGAGTTTGACAATAGAGGAATAGAGATTGATACAAATCATACAAGGTTATTTATATTTACATTTATGACAACAAACGCGATCAGATGTGCCCCCACCATAAATCCATCAGTTCCATCGACTTCTAAAGCCGATAAATCCGATGAGCATCCGATGCATGCATCGATTAAAAAAAGACGGCCTGGTAGATTTCTGATTCAAGCGCTCCGTCAATCGATGAATAAAAGTACGCGCCTATACTCTGGACCGGTTACTGTTGTGACCGTACAATTACCGATCTTTGCACGGCCATATTTAAGTTGGAACATGGTTGGAACACACTTGTGATCGTGCTTTGTACGGCATTTTCATACTACGAAAGTACTGTACGTTAATGTTACGGTAATAGGAGGTGATTGGAACAAACCTACTAGATGCAACAAAAATGCGAATTCGGACACAGCCTTAGAGTGTTACATGTTACTGATTTTGTTAAACATAACAACATAAAATCGTGTACTGTGTTCTTATTTGTTAAAATAAGTGGTACGATCCTTACATCATAATAAGCAAAAAAATGCGCAATTAGAATGTCATAGCCAACTAAGATTTCCATTAAAAAAACTTGTTCCTAAGTGGATAATTAAAAATCTAGTGAGATGTCATTATTCAACATAATTTTTTTTTAAACTAGGAAAATATTTTTTCCTATCTTTACAAATAAACGAGTTACAGCACCGAATAGATTTTGGTGAATTTCAGTTTTTTGCAAATATCTAGTAAACTAGGCATTTGCTTAAATGAACAAAAGCGTATCTGGGTTAGACTTATAAAGATACAAATCTTTACTCATTTAACCAAATGCGGACCTCTTATGATCCGAGATACCTATACAAATAATGTATCCAAATTTTTGTACAAGTGCATATCTATAGTTTTTTTTTCAATACAGCTGTTTTGAGAAATGACAAAAGAAATTAACTATTCACTATTACTAAGAAAAATTATTAAATTAATGGGATTACCACGTTGTAAACAAAGTACACGTAACACTTGTTACATTTAATAGATACGTATTTATATTTCTTCGAAACCGAAACTTAACGTACTCTTGTCAGGTTTCGCTTTCCAAGAAATATATGTACCTATATTATATTTTTAATACTTATTCGGTGGATTTATGTTGAAATGTTAAGTTGTTTGTTAGAGTAGTGCAATCGCTCATTCATTTGTTATTACCGATTATCGTTAGGAACGTAGATAATGCTTCAGTTTATTTTCTTTGCTATTATTTAGAATTGATGTCGAAACTCATTGTGGAAAAAAAAGATAAATATTGGCATGTAGTATAAGAGCAAATTTTGCAAGGGTACTGGCTTAAATCTTGTGAATGGGAGAATTAAATTCTTTCAATGTATTGCTTTCGATATCGATAGGTATATACATAATATTCACTACGGCGCCTCATCCAACAGGGAATAAATACGAATACCTGTCACTACCATCAACATTGAAGCTCTAAATCCCCTTCCAATGGTCATGACCACAGTATAGTATCTAACCAGTAGGGTCACCATCTGTCGGCACCTTTGATCTTCGCGTACAGAGTTTTTCTTTGCGAATTGGCTTTCGCACATAAGAGAGTGAATATACAGGCAGGGAATAAATGCGTAATTGTCGTTTGCGCAGGGAATAAATGCGCAATAGTCATTTGCGCTCGTATAATAAAGAGCAGCCGTGTACATTACTAATGCGCACTGGCTTTGACGCATCGTTCAACAGGTAGGGATAAGAACACCAATTTGTAGTGAGTGACGCTATTGCCAAGATACTATACTGTGTCATGACTTAGTAACTAACTCGTCATATAAGCATTAGCCATTTTATCATGACATGATAAAGTTATTCCCCCATGTTTGGCATCTATTATATGCATCTAACTATTATGAACGACCGTACTTTTTCTTTGTCAGTATGCAAAATACGTCTTTACATAATCTCTTCAATATTACAGTACAAGTGTTCTCTTACATATTCAGGGTCAAACTGTCAACTTTAAGTAGTCAGTGAGAAGTCTTAATAATATTTTCTTATTCAACATTTCCAAATCATGATTTAGTATAATGTATGGAATTGATTCATGACTTCCTTAACGAGCCTGTTTGCGTTATGTTGCTGTTCTTTTTGCATTTTGTCTACAAAACAAAAGTATCAGAGTTTTCCTTAATATATATCAATATTAAACAAATGTATTGTGGGATCAATTTGCGAATCGGATATAATTCTCTGTCTGGAGGGACTCAAGGATTATCTTTTCAAACACTAGAAGCCATTTGCATATCAGCTTTTTTCCCCAAAGTGTCAAATTTGTCATACTTCTACTATATCTGTGATAGTAGATATTTTCAGGTCGATTCTGTAACTCGTAGTGCCTAGTGAATAAAATAAATAATAAATGTATTTGATGAAAATATGTATGTGAAGGAAGATACTTTTCCTTTTTTTTTCGCTTATCGAGCTTTAACAGGGCGAGATAAAACCTTTTTTGTAGAGCATAAAATTTTCTACAAAAAACTCCAAGACAACATTATTGTAACTGTTATAGTTTTCGAGTTCTACCAATTAAAAACGAGTTACGCGTGGCAAGTCGGTCAGCTCTACAAATTACATTAGCACCATCGTTTTTTAGACCAGGGAAATTGTCTGATAAATTTATTTACATTGTTCGAGCACAACAGCCGTTTTGCACTCTACTCATGAATAATACTTTTATTTGATCCTCGATATGGTTCAATGTAAACAACTCCAAGTACGATATCGAAGACGTCCACGGTCCGAGTCACTATTATGAGGGCTTTCGGATTTAGACCGCTTCATAGTAGTGTAATATATACACAATACAAAAATAAATCAAATACAAAATAAAGTAAAATAAAAGCACCAAAATACGGTATCTACTAATTCGGCGTTACAAAAATTGGGCAGGAGGTGCCAGAAGGTCGCGGTAACTCGACATGTAAACCACGCTAGAGGCTTAAAAAATTATAGCATGCGTCGAAAAAATGTTCAGCTAAGGCTGAGTGTGATATTCTTTAGTCATAGTTTGAATTGAGCGTCCGGCTTTACCTACGTATACTGAACCACAATCTCAGAGACTTTTATAAATGCCTTTATTTAAGAGAGCATGATGAGTGTCCTTAAGCGAAGAAAGAATGTGGGTGATCTTATTTAATAGTTTAAAGATGGTTGAATGTTTTGTTTTCACAGAATTCTACCGATGTGATCAAGTAACAGATTTAAGATGTTTCAGTTCTTTGTTGATATTGTAGCGCTAGGAAATTGACATTGCTCGACATACAAGGATTACTGATTGCTTTAGTGCTGAATAATGATGTGAATTGGCGTGAACGTTAAATGTTATTTTATTTATTGCGCAAGGATTATCTATATCTGATATTAAACAATAGTGGACCCAAATTAGACCCTTGGACAATGCTAGAAGTTAACACATATGTTGTCGATTTAAAACCAGTATAATAAACAAGTCTTTTACGATTAGTTAAATATGGCTCCAGTAAAGACCATACAATCGATGTCATGTGGATTCTTTGGGTATTATCCGTATATTCCGTAAAAAAATCCAAGAGCAGTATACAGCACTACTTGTTAAGGACTCAAAAACATTTAAAACAAGCATTCTTTTTATTTTACCTATATTTGCTATATATTCCGTATTTTATTAAATTAATATGTCTAAATCTCACGCTTAATGTAATATAATATAAATAAGCAAAATCATGATAACGAATTAATAGAAACAAGAGCCACCGATAGGATATAATTCCAAAAATGCTAAGCTTCGGAGGTAAATCCGAAACTACGTCGTAGCGATGAAAAGAAGCGCGCGCCAACCCGTATTACAGAGATGACGTGCTATTTGACTTTGCGCGGTTTGTTAATGGTATAGCCGCCCACGGACTTGCCTGCGCTGATCGCGATACGCATACGAGTGTGTGCTCGTCGGATTCATTGCGTTTAGCGCACGAACCGTGGTTCGTGGAATCGTCACTATTATAAGGGGTCAGTGGATGGAGCATAGTAAAAGGCGCAAATAGACGCATATGAAAATATATACGAGAAATTCGATATTCCTGGACGTAGTTTTGAGTTGTATCGTGTTTTACGCGGTAGTGATAAACTATTGAACTGATTATTCACTTTCTCCCTAGTTCAGGAATCGCTCCGATAAATATATCCTTTTGGCTCGTTAAATACAAGAAGTACATAAAGTACACATTTAAAATAGCGTTCAATACGCAGGAAAGAGAGACATTATTTGTAAATATTATTTTATATGCTTATACATTATATGAGAATTATTATTTTGTGTCTTTCATGTACAAAGAACTGGAAGTTATGTTTTATTTTTATTTCTTTATTACAATATATGTATTAAAATAAACTCACTCGTTTATTGTGAAAAACCCTTACACTAGTAGTATTTCTCCAGCAGCTAGGTTCAATAAAACAATTGGACCGTAACATTTGGTCCTTCGAGCCGGATCTTACTGCTAGTGTTAAGAGGAATAAATTAAACGGTCAGAATAGACCACGAGAGCAAAAAAGAAATTTTGTTCAGGACAGATTAGTCCAAGTAAAGTACGACACGTACATATAGGGCATATTTATATATACATATTGTCCAAGATAAAATGGCCGAGCAAGCAGCCGAAATAAAAGCTCAAGCAGCCGAGCTAAAAATACAAAGGGGTCAAATAAAGGCTTCCTTGACAAGAGTGAGTAAATTTCTTGATAAGCACGACACAGCCCCGCAGCCGGGTCAACTGAAGGATCGTTGCGAAAAATTAGTGCCCATGTTGGATGAATTTAATAGAATTCAAGACAAATTAGAGCGAGTAGATGAATCTGACTTGCTTACAAATGAGCGGGAAGAGTTTGAAGATAAATACTTCGACCTTCTATCCCGTTTTAATAAAATTATGACAGTCCCACAAGTGCAATACACAGGAAAAGGTGATATTTCCACGGAAATTGTTAAGTTGCCTAGAATCGAATTGCCTAAGTTTTCGGGTGCATATGAGGAGTGGCTGTCATTTTACGATACATTCAATTCGCTTATACATAGCAATACCAATGTACCACTTGTACAAAAATTTCATTATTTAAAGGCATGCTTAAAGGGAGAAGCAATGAATATACTGGATTCTCTTGAAATATCTGCTGACAATTACGGCACTGCTTGGAAAATGCTATCAGAAAGATATAGTAACCAGAGAATAATAGTGCAAAAGCATATCAATGCAATATTCGAACTGCCCATAGCAACAAAAGAAAATGCAATCACGCTACGTCAAATATTAGACGGTGCACTAAAGCATATAAGAGCTTTAACAGCTCTGAAACGTCCAACCAATCATTGGGACGACTTATTAGTGGTAATTATCACCAAGAAACTTGATTCGCAGACAATCAAAGATTGGGAAACGAAGATAGAATCTACGGAGATACCGACATTACAAGAATTAATAGACTTCTTAACCCAAAAATGCCAAACGTTAGAAACCATATTCAAAATCGCAAAAATGCAAACCAAAGAAGTCGCCAAAACATACAAGCAAAGTGCAGCAACGAATGTTGTAACAAATAATAAGGCATCTGGAAATCTTTCATGTACTTATTGCAATATGAGCAACCATATGATTTTTGATTGCAGGAAATTTCTTGCATTCGAAATACCCAAAAGAGTCAGTGAAGCTCAAACGAAGCGACTCTGTTTAAATTGCTTGAAAGGCAATCATAGCACCAATCAATGTACAGTCAAATGGAATTGTAACATTTGTCACAAGAGGCATCATTCGCTATTGCATATCAGCAAAGAAAGCAAGTCCAGTTCAACTGGGACGCCGCAGTCTACAACAGCAAGTCATAGTTGTAATATTAACAACTCAATTGTCCTTCTATCTACAGCATTAATAGAGATTAGGGACAAAAATGGACGCAAAAGAAAGTGCAGAGTTTTGTTAGACTGTGGATCGCAGTCCAATTTAATTACATACAAAATGGCCAATTATCTCGGTTTAAAACAAAACCAAATCAATCTAGCTCTAACAGGCATTACCCAAGCCAAAACTCATATCACGCATTCAGTAGACGTGTCAATGAAATCTAGATGCACTGCTTTTCAGGCCGATATAAATTGTCTCATTCTGGAAAAAATATCAGAGTGTTTACCACCTATTTCGATATCACAAAAGGAAATTCATATACCGAAGAACCTTAAACTAGCTGATCCAGAATTCCATATTTCAAAGGAAGTAGACATGCTGTTAGGAGTTGAATTATTTTACAAATTACTATGCATAGGTCAGATAAATCTTGCTGCAAGTGGACTATGTTTACAAAAGACATTACTTGGATGGGTTGTTGCTGGCAAAACAATTGCACCACAGATTTCCACGAATGTTACTTTATGTAATTCTAGCACATTGCAAAATCTAAATAAAAACATATGTAAATTTTGGGAAATAGAAACTTTGCCCAATAAGCTAACATATTCCCAAGAAGAGAAACACTGCGAAAAACATTTTTCCGATACTGTCCAAAGAGACAATGAAGGACGATTCGTAGTAGCCTTGCCATTCAAAGATAATATAAATGGTTTAGGAGAATCCTATAATCAAGCTTTGAAGAGACTATATTCCTTAGAAAGAAAGTTGAGCAAAAATACTGAACTAAGAGGAGAATATATATCTTTCATGAAAGAATACTTAGACTTGGGACACATGAGACCAGTCATGCAGCCTGATAATAACAAGGGACATTTTTATTTACCACACCACGCAGTGACTAAAGAAAATAGCCTAACAACAAAAGTACGAGTAGTTTTTGATGGGTCTGCAAAAACCACAACTGGATTATCTCTGAATGACACCTTAATGGTAGGACCTAAATTGCAACCAGATTTATTTGATATAGTGTGCAGATTCAGAACACACAAATATGTTGTAACAGCTGACATAGCTAAAATGTATCGTCAAGTACGTATACATGAAACTTGCATGCCCTATCAACGAATATTATGGCGGGAATCCGACAAAGACGTAGTCCAAACTTTCGAGTTGACAACAGTAACTTACGGAACAGCTTCCGCTTCTTATATGGCAATCAAAACTCTGCAGCAAACAGCAGTTGCAACGAAAAAGTCGGAATCACTTGGAGTTCAAGTAATATTAAGGGACTTCTACGTAGATGATCTTTTAACTGGCACAAACAGCAAAATTGAAGCACAACGAATAATTACAGAAGTTACAGATATTCTAACGAAGGGAAAATTTGAATTGAGAAAATGGGCATCAAACAAACCAGAGTTATTACAACACATACCAATTTCTTGCAGTGGTTCTACGGTATTAGACTTGGACAAAGGTGAGGGTGTTAACACTCTTGGATTACAGTGGAATACTTCCACGGATACATTGCAGTATGCATTAACGCCAGTGCCCACTTTGAAGACCATTACTAAAAGACAAGTATTGTCTCATATATCTAAAATATTCGATCCGCTGGGTCTTGTTAGTCCATTCACAGTTCGAGCAAAAATGCTAATGCAAGAAATTTGGAAACTAAAACTCGATTGGGATGAGTCACTCCCCTTCAATATACAAGCCACATGGTCATCTTATATACAAGAAATAAATGAGCTAAATGATGTAAAAATTCCGAGGAATATTATTTCAATAAAGCAACCGAAACATTTTGAATTACACGGCTTTTCTGATGCCAGTGAGAAAGGATATGGGGCCTGTATCTATATAAGAGCTACAGATATAAATGGTAACATTTCCTGCAATTTGCTCTGTGCCAAATCCCGTATTGCTCCAATTAAACCAGTAACGATACCGAGGTTGGAACTATGCGGAGCGGTGCTATTGGCACAATTAATATCCAAATTAATTCCATGCTTGTCAATGAACTTTAGCAAAATATATTATTGGACAGATTCGTCAATCGTCCTATCATGGATACAATCAGGAAAGGCTTTCAAAACTTTCGTAGCCAACAGAGTTGCTGAAATACAAGAGCTGACAGATGTTTCCAACTGGCATCATATCAATACAAAAGACAATCCTGCGGACTTAGTTTCCAGAGGAAGTTCCCCTTCTACTTTAATGCAGACAAGCTTATGGTGGCATGGACCTGAATTCCTGAAACGTCCTTCAAATAACTGGCATCATGCCGAATGCATAACATTAGAGAATCTACCGGAAGTCAAGACAATGACAGTAAGCACATGCAACGAAAACACATTTGACATATTTGAGAGATATTCAAACCTGCATAGATTAAAACGAGTTGTGGCTTACTGCATAAGATTCAAAAATAATATAGAAGCTCGAATAAAGAAAACAACCACAAAGGTTGAGACAGGTTATCTCACCTCAGCTGAGCTAAATCATGCACTTACTTCCTTGATTGTATTAGCCCAGCGGACAGGCTTTAATAAAGAGTATAAGCAGCTGAAAAATAAATGCGATCTAGATGCTAAAAGCAATCTACTATGCTTAGCTCCATTTATAGATGAACAAGGTCTAATGAGAGTTGGGGGCCGACTAAGGCATTCCAACATACCATACTCACAGAAGCATCAAATATTGCTTCCTGCCAAGCATGCTCTTACAAAATTAATAATTCTAAGCGACCATATTAACCAGTTGCATGCAGGCACTCAACAAACTATAGCTGCTGTACGAGGAAAATATTGGCCCATTTCCTTAAGAAATTCCGTTAAGGGAGTAATAAGAACATGTATAACATGCTTTAAAGCGAAACCTACCAATATACAATATATGATGGGTAACTTACCAGCACAAAGAGTCACTTCAGCAAAGGCTTTTGAGAATGTTGGTATTGACTATTTTGGCCCAATTTATATTAGAGATAGCATGAAAAGAAAGCATAACCTTGCAAAATCATATGGTGCAATTTTTGTATGCTTTACTACAAAAGCAGTACACGTAGAGTTGGTAGGAAACCTGTCAACAGAGGCATTTATGGCAGCATTAAAAAGATTTATAGCCAGACGAGGCAAAATTTCTAATATATACTCTGATAATGGCACCCAATTCATTGGTGCGAACGCTGAACTAAAGAAATTGCTTAAACAATTGAAAGGCCAGATAACTGATTCTGAATGCGTTAAAGCATATATGGCTGACAACGATATACAATGGCACTTTATTCCACCTAGATCTCCACATTTTGGTGGCCTTTGGGAAGCAGCAGTTAAATCTGTCAAATTACATTTAACAAAAGTAATTGGAAAAGCATCATTAAATTACGAAGAAATGTACACTTTATTGGTACAAATCGAAGGCATTCTTAATTCTCGACCCATTACTCCGATATCAAATGATCCCAATGATTTAACATTTCTCACACCTTCTCACTTCCTTACTGGTGACAATATTACTTCCATCTCTGAACCCAATTTAACCCATTTAAAAACAAATACCCTTTCAAGATGGCAACATATCCAATTCATCCGAGGACACTTTTGGAAGAGATGGCAACGAGAATATTTAAATCAACTTCAAGGGCGAAACAAATGGAAATCGAACCAGAACAGTGGCCTGAGTCCCGGCAATCTTGTCATCATACGTGAGGACCACATCGCCCCCAGTTACTGGACCATGGGACGCATTGTCGAAGTCTTTCCAGGAAAGGACGAGGTTATACGTACTGCTACTCTACACACACCCAAGGGAACAATGCAGCGGCCCGCTACAAAGCTGTGCCCATTACCCTTCTATACAGATTGATGTCAACACCCCAACATCAGCATCTGGACTTCGTGTCACCAAGCAGCTCCAGCCCCACCACACCAACGAGTGAAGAAGAGAATTTAGTGTTTGTTCGCGTTTGTAATGTATGGACTGTTCAAAGACTGTAATAAGTGCGCGAGTGTTCCCTGTGTTGAAGCCGGTGCCTTCAAGGGCGGCGGCATGTTAAGGACTCAAAAACATTTAAAACAAGCATTCTTTTTATTTTACCTATATTTGCTATATATTCCGTATTTTATTAAATTAATATGTCTAAATCTCACGCTTAATGTAATATAATATAAATAAGCAAAATCATGATAACGAATTAATAGAAACAAGAGCCACCGATAGGATATAATTCCAAAAATGCTAAGCTTCGGAGGTAAATCCGAAACTACGTCGTAGCGATGAAAAGAAGCGCGCGCCAACCCGTATTACAGAGATGACGTGCTATTTGACTTTGCGCGGTTTGTTAATGGTATAGCCGCCCACGGACTTGCCTGCGCTGATCGCGATACGCATACGAGTGTGTGCTCGTCGGATTCATTGCGTTTAGCGCACGAACCGAGGTTCGTGGAATCGTCACTATTATAAGGGGTCAGTGGATGGAGCATAGTAAAAGGCGCAAATAGACGCATATGAAAATATATACGAGAAATTCGATATTCCTGGACGTAGTTTTGAGTTGTATCGTGTTTTACGCGGTAGTGATAAACTATTGAACTGATTATTCACTTTCTCCCTAGTTCAGGAATCGCTCCGATAAATATATCCTTTTGGCTCGTTAAATACAAGAAGTACATAAAGTACACATTTAAAATAGCGTTCAATACGCAGGAAAGAGAGACATTATTTGTAAATATTATTTTATATGCTTATACATTATATGAGAATTATTATTTTGTGTCTTTCATGTACAAAGAACTGGAAGTTATGTTTTATTTTTATTTCTTTATTACAATATATGTATTAAAATAAACTCACTCGTTTATTGTGAAAAACCCTTACACTAGTAGTATTTCTCCAGCAGCTAGGTTCAATAAAACAATTGGACCGTAACACTACTCAAAGCTCATAATTTTTCTAAAGATGGTCCTGTAGTTATTAGAAGAAAGCATTTATACTATACTTTCAGTTTTGTTAAATATTTTCTATACTTAAAATGAATAGTTTCTGAAATATTTGAATTTTATTATGAAAAATAGTGTACTTCCAACAAAAAGGATTAGAAGGACGCAACTAAATAACACTAGCGAATAAAATTCATTTGCACCATATGGTACACATCTTTTTGCTTCAGGCACGATTTATAAATACAGTCGTAATTCTCATATTTCTTAATTTATTTTAATACAAATATTGGCTTTTGATATATCGACATTATTAATATTTAAATGATATTTATTGATATATGTACATATCTGCCGACTTTTAGTATTTAGCGGCATAGATACATTTTTTAACATATCCTTCGCCCTTTGTATTTGCGAGAGCATTTCTGATTTTTTTAAGTGTTAAATTTTTGGTATATATCTAGTGTGTTATGGAAGTTACCGTAAACTTCGACGCAAAATTCAAATTTGAAATAAAAACAACATATTCGGTTGAATAAACAAGAAAAGTTATCAAAATGCAAATATTTTAGATGAATCTACTTTAAAGTGAAACTTAATCATCTAAACTGAACAATATTTACATATAGAGATCATTTAGAGGGACTCAGGCCAGCTAGAAAAGAGATAGATTTAGAGTGGGACGGTTGTAAAACATATACGGAATTAACGCAAGCGTGCTGTTCCCTCTTCCTCGCTGTGATAAGTTTTGACACAGAATAAACTGAAAGAACAAAAGCCTTAAAATTGACGTATTGGTTTTTGTGCGCATGACTGGCAGACGCCATTTCTAAAATATGTCCAAATATTCCTGCAGTGTCGTTTAGATGTTTATTTATTGTTTGTTTGGAGGTTAGCTCTTAGTTGTGAGTTTAGTGATTTTGTGATGTGTACGTTTTACCTACTTGGTTTATATATGTTGGCAACTATACTAATTATAGTAAAGCATAATTAAGTATTATAGTTATTTCTAGTAACTGCAAAATTTGTTGTTTGATTGTTGTTTAAAACCTTAAATATCTATTTTTATATAGGTATAATTATCTAATACTTTATGTACATTTCGAACATATCTAACCTAGATGCTTGAAATGAAATTCAAACTTTTCCGTCAACATTCTTGGACATATTTTGAAAATGGCATCAATAGATCAAGGTCACTCAGAATTGTGATTAAAACATCAAAGGTTCCGACAAACTTGTCCTTATTCTGTGGTTTTGATCTTCCTAGTAGTAGTACTTGGGCTAGTGTGGGAAGTAGATCGCTCATGTATGCGTTTGCCCTCGCTCCGTTTTCACAGCAAGGAAGAGGGAATAGCACGCTTGCGTTAATTCCGTATATGTTTTACAACCGCCTCACTCTAGATCTATCTCTTTTCTAGCTGGCCTTAGTCTCTCTAAATGATCTGTATACACTTCCCCGTATATGTACTTAGTGCATGATAATTTTATTTCAATAAGCAGCTAGCTACTGGTGTAATTCAATTACTAGATTGTAACATTGAAATATGTGGACGGAATATTTATTGAACTTGAGACCTAATTTAGTTGCTAAGACTGATCATTTCATATCAGAGAAAAATGTGGAGACGTGCTCACATATTAGCTGCAGTAACTACATACATAATTACAGTCACAGCAGTAGCTTTTGTTAATTTTCTGTTTAAGAGATGATCGTGCTAAAGTATAAGATTGTTATGCCTACCATTGATATTACTAGTTTTATCCTCAATGTTATTATTGAGAAATAACTCTATGATACTAACCATATATGTATGTACCATCTTTGGCAAATTAAATGCGAATTTTTCAGCGAGGAATTTCCATTTACTAAATAAAGGCTATACTTTGAAGCAAATTTAATTTCTCTAAAAGAGAGTACTGCTTTGATGAACTTCTTTAGAGTAATTAAAGTCACTTTAAAGGAAATCCTTTATTTACAAAATCAACATTCCCCGATAAAAAATCGCATTTAAATTGCCAAAGATGGTACATATTACCTACATACGTAGGTACATTGAAAGAATATCAAAATTACATTGTTTCTGTTCATGTTAATATCATGTGGGCTAAATGATATGTTCACAAACTATATAAGTTCTGCCAAAGAAATATTTTATAAAACATTGCTTAATACAGGTAACGCATGGAAGTAAGCACCTAAGTTATAGGAACTCGGCGAGAGCGAAGAAGATTAAGTAAGGATATCACTATTTTATAGAAGACAGAACAAAACGCTCATCCCTCTCGGTTCTCTGTTTTTGGTGCAAAGGTGTGACAGCGTGAAGTGTGTACTACTTCGCAACTGCTAACAGTTACGTATTTCATCGAATTGTTTATATCTCTGTTGCTCACCTACATCGTAGTATACCATCGTACATACAAAATGCATTTATGTACAATCGTTGGTACAATGTAATTTGTCACTGTGTCGCTATTTTCGGTGTCCTATATTGTTTTTTTTTTGTAACATTACTAACAAACGTCGTATACGTAAAATAAAATTTGATCCACAAGTTTTAACTATTCTTGCTCTAAAATGGAAAGTAATTTTTAAAGAACAATACATCATTACATTTTAGCACCATTTTCTGTTATAAAACATAGAAACAATAATGGTAGCAATATTAACAAATGTAGAAATCTTAATTATCAAATCATAATAATTCCGTAACATTTTAATATATTATTAGTAGTATTAAATGTTTTCTACGTGTATAACTGTTTATTCGTTCGTAGTTAGCCAGTAATATTATGAATAATAATTAACGTAATCTTGCTAGCGTAATTACAATCGTGTTAAAAACAGAATTTTATGCAATACAGGCCGACGTAAAATCTAATGAAACCTCATTTTATTATCATTTCCTTATTAAAATACGGTTAATTACAGATATATACATATGTATAATCTTTGATTATTATTTAAGTAAACATGTTTATATCTGCACATGCGTTTGTCTTATTTTTTAAGGTTTCTAATAAATGTTTCTAAAAAACATACGTTTGTTTCGAAATGTATACCACTTTCGTAAGTATCGGAAGGTTTAAAATGAGAAACAAATTCTACCAATATCTCGTTTATTATATGTTTGTTGTTTTGTTATTTCTTACTAATAACGTAAACGTGTATGTTGGCAATCTGATCTTCCGAAGTAGTTAAATAATATGTCATAAAATTAAACATTTGCCATTATTAATTTGATGTCTGTTTTAAATAATATTTGAAAAGATCTTAAAATACTTGCACTTGAATTGTAAACAAGACGCAAAAGACGTTTTTACTATTTATAAATTTTGTATTCTAAAAATATAACTCGGTTTACTGAATTTAATCAAATTATACAAGTTTATGCTTTTAATATTTTTACAAATGTAGGATTCGAATTAAATTTATAGACTATAAAACATTCAACATCGATTACTTAGCGTGTTATCGTATCAGTTCCTAGAAAACTTTGGGAGATCGATAAGAATGCTGGTCTGTTGCTATGATACTTCTCAATACATACTACATACAGTGTGTAAAAGCCAAATGGAATAAATTCATTATTTCGGTTATTGTAAATATTTATAAAAAATCCCGAAACATATCAAATTTAAATTATAAATTGACTTTCTTCAACGTGAAAATACGATCCCTACGGTCAACCCCTTCAAATGACAGGTACAACCCCCATTTTTTTAAATAGCAAGTATAGGCTTGTGATACATCCTTTGAAAGGTCTCTTTATTTTCTCTTCAAAAATGTTATCGTTTTTAAGTTTGTTGTAACAATAAAGATAGAATAAAATAATAATGTTATCGAAGTTCGCTACAATACATATACGCAAAAAATAAAATGTAATGCAAAATGTACAGAAAAATTTAAAACACCAAACAGAACATTTAGAACATCTACTTCATTGACATTCATAGTTCTTTTTGGTGTTTTGCGTTTCCTTTTACATTTTGCATTACATTTCATTTTTTGAGTAACCATCTTATTCTATGTTCCTTTAAATTGAATAAATATAAATAAGTTATCTAATGAAAAAGATTACAGTAGATGTTCACATTGATTACCCATCTTATTCTATGCATAATGTTATAGGATTATAGGCAAAATAAGAATCTTCTTCCGGAGTGAGCCTGGAGTGATTGAATGAAATACATTTTTTGTTAACATTATTTATAATACAGATAAAAATCGGTAAGGCCGACACCCCAACGCTTAATTAATTCATTCAGGACACATGTTTCAGAGGCTAATAGACAGATTTTTATTAGTATCATGCGAGGCCACAGACTTTGAAATAACATTATTTTTTATTTTAGTTTCATATCTTGTGGAGTATTGTTTGTTTGTTTAATTCTTCATCCACAAGACGTAATAACTGTTCAAAGTATATGATTTACACGTAGGAATTAATGACAGTCGCAACTAGATGAAGCTGTGCTAATTTTCAAGTAGCATGGCTTCCTATTTAGATGAAAAAAGCATCGGTTTTATGAGGTTTTTAGATAATATAGTTAATAACATTTTAATCGTTAAATTTAGATATAGACATCTTTATAGTTTTTGGTAGGGGGTTTAATATGCTTTCACATAAGATGGATAAATACCGCGTGTTCCATTTAACTTAAAAGAGTTATTGATGGTTGAAAAAACATAAAGTATGAATTATTTTGCTTAATGTCATGTAGCCAATATCAAAATACTCTACCGGTTTATTGAAAGCACGCTTTGTCAAAATAACTTCTTACAAATGTAAATCATCCAAGTCGTACAGTTTTCCTGTTTTTATTTTTTTCGCGAAAGCCGACATTTTCATAAAAATTCAATTTTCTCGAAATTAGCAGCAGATATATAGGTATAGGTATAACTATTAACAAAGTTATCTAATTTATGACGTAGCATCCAAAAATGGTAAACAATACAGAGTGCTCCATTACAAATAACTTAACTTTGATATGCTGTACTTTTGGAATCACCCTGTATACTTGCAAATAATTTTGAAATGTACTCCTTATCGTCCTACATATTTGACTAAAATTTGAAAATGATATCTTTTAGCGTTTAGACACAAGAGACCGAAGGAATAGTCGTGACTCACCCTGTATAGTACAAATAGCAGCAAATATTAATTGAAACTGCTTTAAGTTAAAATTACTTGGTGTGAAATGAAACTACTGTGCTATAGTGAAATAAAAACTTGTTTCAAACTATCTATGCTGTCATTTGGAATGGGTTTGTTAGTTCTGTCTATTAATCGCAGACTACAACATTTTCTATGGATATTTTGCTCTTTGGCGGCTGTTGCTATATGTATGTATGTATGTATTCTAAGTGATTATTATCTAGTAAATAATTTTTGTATATGTAGGATAAGAGTATGGAGGACAGCAATATATGCACATCAGAATTTTAAAGCAGTTAATGTACCACCTAATAGAGGTTTTTGATCATATCCGCATACAGATCACCGGATGGCCACTGGAGTTGTTTATAAATAAACTATTAGATGTCTTAAGTACAGCCTGTTCCATGTCTGACTATATTTTTTATGCGGGAATTTTAACGTTGATTTTAAGGTTGCGTGGCCAATGTAGAGTGGCGCAAAATTCTCTCCATATACAAGTATTCATCCAGGTAAAAAATCGCTTGTTTTACAAATAGAAGATGAAAGACGATTTCGTTCGCTACAAATCGATCATTAGCGACAAGAACAGCTTAAATATGGAGTATTTCTCTAATAAGTTAATTATGAACAAAGTTACAAGCATTGAAGTACGTATGGAAAAATTCACCTCTCCTTTGTGGTGAGAATTGAATTAAATTTATATCACGAAAAGAAAGATTATGATTTGATAATCCAAAATTTCAATTGATTATCTGCAATGGTTTCAAAGTTATGAATTCTTACTCTACGAAATAGAGGCGAAAATTGCATGTGACTCGCGTTACAGAATGTTCGCATATCCATATTTGTTGGATAAACTTTTTTTGTGTTTATATAAATATATTGTTTAAAAACATTATGTGTGTATACCTACATCAACTAGAAATTTGATTTCTATTTTACGTCCCTCAAAGAAAGTTTGTGAACGTTACAACGCTGGACTTAAATACAGTGTAAACGGGCATTAGAGACATTTTTCTTCATACCCAGTCACAACTAAGGACATTCCTAGCAGATCATTATTTAGTAACAGTTATTACTTTAATTTTGAAGGGAATGTTACCTTGTAGTGATTTGGTCCCAAGCAAAATGTGGAAAATAGCCACTTTAAGAATTTGACATTTTTACGTCACAAAAAGTATCGTACCCGCTTTAGGGTCATTGTCGCTTTAAGTGGTGTTGTTTGATTGCCGCAACTATTATTTTCCATTCCAAGTTTGAAGTTAATTAAGGAGGAGACATCTTAAGTCACGGTATCAGTTTCCATGACTATGGTACTATTTGAGGGATAATAATATACAAAGACTAATAAAACAGTTTTATATGTTAAAAAGCTTTCCTGAAGTTTCCATGCCTAGATATCCCGCTGAAAACTATTACCATCTATATCCCTTACTTCTGAACCCGTGCTTACATGTTGGGAAATTTGGTTAAAAGTAGCATGCTATTACTCATTTGGATAATGTAAAGAAAATTCTTTTCAACTTTGTTGACTAAGAACGAGCTTCTGTTACAGCCACAAAAAAAGTAACTCGATGTGAAGATATAAATAAGAAATTGGATGAAATCAGTCAAAATTATTCTCTTTGGGTCGCTGCGTCAAAGTTCTATTTTGCATTCTCTCAAACGCTGATGAAGCTACTTTAAAAAGTTTGGTAAGTGGAAAAGAAATAAAATTACAAAAAAGTTTTACGACGTTTTACAAAATAATCCAATATATCTGGTTTTTTCATTAATAGCGACGTATTTTGGTTTTTCAATTCAAAGATTTGTGGGTTAGTTATGGAAATTATTTTTATTATAAATGAAATCGATGCCATTACTTATGGAATGCGACATTGTTCAATTGGCCGCGAAAGCGCTGGCACAAGTGACGGGTTAAATCCATTGAGATAGAATAAGTAGGGAGACGTTATCACGTGGCTAAAACGGGGCAGGTCGGCCGTATTGGTACACTATTTTACGTCAAATACATAGATTCTAGTGTAGGTATATGTCATGTATGGTTTATTATTTGATTATTTCAGTTCTTACAGTTATATTATATAGCAAACTACTACAAGACATAATGGTTTCTTGTGCTCTACCTAGTTGCAAGAGTAGAAACAGCGTTAACAAGAACAATTCGTCGAAAATAACATTTCATAGATCAGTGTTTGACATAAAAGCAATATGCAGGGTTGTGTGCAGGGTCGTAAGCGGACCTGGAGAGGCAGCCATATTGGTAAACCACTTAAGCCCCGCCCAGTGCGCCGTTTTGAACATACAGGAAATATGCTTCATAGCGTCTCATTAGTATACTAGCTCAATGGTTAAATCGCACGAACGAGGCGGCCATTCGCGAACTCCGTTGCGTGTAGCGATCGCCGTTGACGGTTGTTGGCGCGCCGTTTTCATCAAAAAAGAAAAATGGACCAATGACGCCGCCGACATAAAAAGCGCACCAAACAGTTAATTTTTTCGAATAAAGTTGTGTCTCGTGCATCACTTCAGGCTACTCACTCGTCCAAATTCGACAATTTTTCTTGTTGACAAAACCATCGAGCCAGAAGTGAGCTTCACCCGAAAACATGATTTTCTTATGAAAGTCGTCGTCAGCTTGCATCTGGTCCAGAGTCCAATTAGCGAATGCGCCACGTTTAAAATGATCGGTTGATTTCATTTCTTGAGTCAACGCAATCTTACACTGGCGGAGAGCCAAATCCTTCTGCAAAATTCGCCACAAACTGGTCACACTGATGTTCAACGCCTGCGAGCGGCGTGGAATCGACATCTTTGACTCCTCACGCACACTCGAACGGCCACGGTATTATCTTCACTTCGAGCATTACGTCGTCGCACAGGTGGTGGGACATTATGCAATGCATAAGTTGTTTCGAATTTTTGTACCTAACGTTCAGTGGTCCATATTGTTGGACGGTTTCGTCGACTGCAAATTGGCGTAACACCACGCAACATAGTCGTGATACAACGTGAACTTTGATAAAAAACTTGAATAACTTGAAAACATTGTTGAAGCGTGTATCTCTCCATCATTAAAAATGGCATAGACTGACGTTTCAAAATGTGAAAGAATTGCGAAGCCAACTTCACTCTTATTCAAGAAATGTTCAAAACAAAATACGTTGCTCTTAATGAAAAACCCGATATATTTACTTATTTTAAAAGTATCGATGTTTAGTGGAAGAAATATACCAATGCAGGTGATATTTTCAATTTCTGTTAAATAAATCAAAATGGATATATCTACGAATGAAGTTTATTCCAATTCAAGCATTCATGTATTACATCTTTAAATCTCAGAAGCTACTTTCTTCTGAAAAGGGATACTTCTAGACACTTTCGTTGAAAGCCTCAATAACAATAAACACCGATAAATACACTAACGTATGTATAAATCACATCATGTTCACTTGAAATAGCATCTAATGTAATATGGAAAGGTATCTTGAACATTTGTATAAAATCCGTAAGGAAATCCACGTCATATTAATATCACATATCTAGTATATATTACAATCCCTACTCCTAATTGTTATAGTACATGGTTTCCCAAACTTTTTTAAAGCACAACACCATTTTCATAAAAATGTCTTCCTACATTCTGTTTTTTTGCCCTTCTCGACATCTATTAAAATAAAACAGCAATTATAGTACTGTAAGTAAAGTTTTTATTTTGAAAACTTATTCGTTCACGCCCATTGCTTTTAATATCACTCCCACAGAGGTCGTGGCCACACCTTCAATACTTGTATTGAAATACATATAGGGGTGTCACAGTAGTACGATATTTTAGGATATCTGTCTTCCTATGCAAAATATTGCAAATATTTTAATACAAAAGTTTTTGATTTTATTAGATTTACAACACAAAATCGTTGTTGACTGTATAGTGTTGTGTTTGGACGTACCACCAATAAATGTAAATCGAACACCCTGTGTATTATACGTTTGGATTGTTTCAGTTATTTTGAGGTAAAACTTATCAGATAATATTTAGCCAGTGTCTATTTGTTTAGAAGATACCTACATCTTTTGTAAAAATCATCTGAAATATCACTACAACAGTTCACTATCTTCGATAAAATGGCAGTATTTCTATAATTAAAATATGCAACATCAAGAAATGATGATACATACTAACTACTTATATAACAAACACAGTCAATTATCGTTATTCTAGCTCATCTGCTGTCGTTTTAAAATCATTACTGTCCAAAATGTATCAGATCGAACGTGATTTCATCAATATGTATTTGCAATTGATTTTTATAAATTTTGGTCATATTTGTTTCAGAATATGGCCAGCAGTATTAAGACAGTCAACGTACGGTACTATAAAATTTGGTACCTACTACTGTCTAAAACAATTCCTCGTGAAGCATCATGGTAGTGAAACTGTTCGAATAAATGTATTATGTGCTGTGATCGCAGGCTCTGTATCCAGTGCCATTGCCAATCCTACAGATGTACTCAAAGTTCGGATGCAAGTAGATGGTTCAAGCGGAAACATATCATTGTATGCATGTTTTAAGAACGTCTATATGCAAGAAGGAATTTCTGGGCTATGGAGAGTGAGTAATAATAATACCTTCGATGGATGGGCTGTCGTAATGGCTATTAACTATAAATTGGCAATTTTATCATGTATCCTACATTGCCATAACAGTAATGACCATAAGTAATACCATTTCAACTTGTGACTATTAGAAACGGCGATGGTCTTAAAAACAGACCATCGCCGACAATCGGTTAACATCGCCAATGCATTTAAAAATAGCGCATTTGTGTTACAGATTGATGTGGTGCTGTCAATTGTCATGCATGTTGGCTCTGTTTTTGTTTTGTTATATTTGGTTATATGAAATTATCGAAGGTGAATAGGCTCATTATAAAACTATGCTCTTATACTTTCATGTTATTAAAACATTAGAGTTACTGATTACAAGAAACGGTAGAATAATAAAGAAATATTTCGTTCCTCTTGCGGATTAGGAAAAATAGAAAATTAAGAAATAAGAGAAATTGTAGAAGTGCATTAAGTATACAATGTACCATACTGTGCAATAAAATCTGGGACAACTCTTATGAGCATAAATTCCAAGTTTTTATCTGTGTAAACGGATCTGCCGTGACATACAGCATCTTCAGATTGTCAGAATAGATTTCAAAGGTTATACATGAATATGTCACATTATAAATTATCAAAAGATTGTACAACTATACTCATAATTCTTTTAGTAATAGGTCTATGCGAATTTAAAAACAAAAATTTAAATAACATTCAATATTACTACATTATTTTTGTAACAGAATACAAGAAATAACAGAATAAAGATAATACATAAAGCGATAAATATATTAAATATTTGATCATATCGCCGTCTGCAGCAATGACTTCGGTTAACCTGCGTCATTGAACGAATTAAATTTCGTGTTAGGTCTTCATTCTCACTCAGTGCCTCCCACTCTACTACTGTAACTTCCCACAGTTCTTCCGCATTACGAGGATGAAAGTTTCTTTTGTAAATATTCTTTCCCATAAGTCCCCATACATTTTTAAGTGGGTTTAGATCTGGACTATTTGGAGACCATGGCAGAACCTCTATATTGTTATTCTGGAACCACTGTCCAACAACAATGTATAATAACGTGCCATCGAAAAGAAAGATAATTAGGGTAGGCTATGTAAATGTTTTTGATCGTTGCTTTAGCCACTATTCCATAATGACATTTATTACTTGACATTTTATTGTAACTTTAGTTTATGACCTTTATAACCTCAAATTAAATGTCAAGGAATAGGTCATTATGTGAAAGTGGCTAAAGTAACTATCCATTCATATAGCCTACTCTAATTATGATTTTTTTCGATGTGTCTATATAATATATTTAACTAATGGCTAATGTCTGAAAATTTAGGGAGAAAAATGACACTGATAGTAGTCAATTGACATTCCATGAGTATGAGACCTTCATTACACAACTTAAATATGTTTGTCCCAGATTTTATTGCACAGTATGGTTATGTACATATATAAGATCCTATTCAAACATAACCACAAACAATAATAATTTGAGTCGCATAAACCACAACCATAACTACATTGGGCAAGCGTCAATCGCATCGTGTGTGACCTTCTTTTGTAAATTGCCAATTTACCTAATGGCCAATATCTATAATGACCATTACGATGACCCGTGTATCAAAGACATAACACATTAAAAAAATGTAATTTCTATTTATTAAACACGAAATAGGTACATTATGAATACAATAAGATGTATTTATATGCGTGTATTAATTAACATTTAAAATAAATTGTCTCTAATTAGAAATTTTTTATAGGGTGTGAGTCCTACTGCACAAAGGGCTGCATTAATTGCTGCTGTTGAATTGCCAGTATATGATTTTTGCAAGAGTCGCTTAATGAATCTCCTTGGCAATAATATTTCTAATCATTTTATGTAAGTACAAAGCTGTATAATAAATATAATTCGTTGAATTTAAAATTATATTTGTTATTTAGCATTTATCTATTAGTTTTATAAGAATTTTTTAAAGTGAACGTTATTACTACCAATAATTTACAAGTCAAACCTTAGGTGACACACGAAAGATAAATTTAACGAGTTTGTAACCGTCATTGCTTATTATTCTATAAAATACTGCACGAATTTACATTCATAAATGGTTCTCAAAACCAAACACATTAATTTTTATGTAATTATTTCTAACGCTATATCAAACCTAACCAATAATACACTTTAAGTTAAAAAGTATACAACGTGTTTATTTGAAAAGTGCTCTACGAATACTAGCTGAAAAGATTTTGTAGTCAATTTAACTTAAGTATGTAACCCACAAAT
Organism: Holotrichia oblita; assembly: GCA_023690525.1. Lineage (NCBI taxonomy): Eukaryota > Metazoa > Arthropoda > Insecta > Coleoptera > Scarabaeidae > Holotrichia > Holotrichia oblita. The sequence goes on from CM043017.1 coordinate 105,632,728, forward strand.
CGCAAACATAATATACAGTATGCGCACGTTCGACCTGCTGATAGATGCATTAGCAATGTGTGGGCGACTGTAACTGGGAAGCACTATGTTATGCTCTGTCTGACACTCTCGGTGTATTATCAATTTCTTCGCATCACCTTGATAGCTGAGTCTAATGTGCATGTACGCAGGCGCAAGTCTGTTGCTATCTCGAATGCATTCTGTCGTGTTTGAGCACTTCGATCTGTTGATAGGATCTTCAATGTGTTAGAGCAGGCATATGATTTTAATATGTTAGATAAAGAGATACAATGAATGCATTCGTCCAAGCAACCAGTACCGATATACGTTTTCTGTGTTAACTAAGGGACGTCTCTTCGCTGTTCTTTTTCATCTTACACTAAACGTATCAGCAGCTCGGGCGCGCGCGCCCGGTATATGTATATGGTTTTTAGCTTCAAAGTTGCAATACAGCATGAAATACATTTATACTGAGGACACACTATCGTAAAAGAAGCTAAATTACGGATAGCTTATGTTTTTATATCCGGCGAACTTGTTTTGATAAATTTAATAAAGATTTTCTTGTTACAAATATTGACTACAAAGCGTTTGACAGATACCGCATTTACATTTTCGAAAGATTGTTCATTGACGAAGTAGGTATACGCTGATGAATTAGCTCAGTATTACCTTCAACAGAATCATATGCTAATACGCGCACTATGTATTTGACATTTCAAAGCAATTTATGGTAATCATTTCCATCTACATCGTATGCTTGACAATATGAAGTGAAAGTGAAGTAGTTATTTACATAACAAGTTCGGGAAGACAATTTCCCAGCATTAGCAAGCGTAGCGCGGCGAGTGCTTTAAATCAAGTAACATAAACATTTTTAATTAGATTGACATTAATCAAAAACTGACTAGTATGCCTATGAAATTTTCAAATTGCCAATATTCCAAACTGAAAATGTTGCATGACGTCATCATTTACAACAATCAATCATTTACGTACACTCTATATACATATATATTAAAAAAAAAATTCATCCAAAGTTTATTTGGACTTTCGTCATTAATACGAGCGACGTCATGTTAAAGCACCAGTGTCAAACGTGTTTTGATAGAAATATTGGTTATGTATACTTATTTTAACAGTTAGCTTATGTACACTCGGTTGATTTAGAATCGACTCAAACTGCCATAAAACCCGATAAAAGTATGCTTTATTGCGGTAAAGAATGCAGAATGTAAAGCAGTAATAGTATGGTCAACTGTATGTAAATTACTATTTATATGTATATACAATATATTTTTCTATTAAATCCAGTTTCATATGCAAGGGATCATTTATAAATTCCTAAACCGATAATTTCTTAATGCGATCTTAACATACAGTCGCGACCAAATGCTATAGGCAGGGTATATTTTTTCGCTAGTTTACTAATACAACCTACATAAATAGAACTAATAAAGACATTGCTGTTTGTTATAGTATTTTATTTTAATTATAATTATATAATATTATATTATTATAATTCTTAATGCCTTTCGAATATATTTACTTTATTAGTGTACCTATAACAATTGGCCGCAGCTGTATAGTTAAATCGCTATCGCATACAATTTCACTATATTTCTAAGTATTTATGTAATTAAGAAATTACATGAGTAAGAATATGTATGGGGGCAAGATGTAAAAATCTATTACATATACTTTAGAGAATGAATGTTCGCATGATAGTGCAGAAAAAGTCCTTCAGAACCAACCAATAATTAAAAAGTTTTTCTGTGTATTAATTTGTTTTCAGTTTGACTACCTTTACGTTTACCTTCTTTATTATTTGAAATAAATTATTATTTGTTGACTGTGTGTTTTGTTATTAATTCTAGAATAAAATCAGTGTTTTTAACGAAACAAACTTAAGATGAACATAGATTCTTGTCTATCTGCTTTGATAAATAATTTTTCTTACGGTTCTAAAATTGGTTGCGTGAAGTTATCCACACTTTTCCAGCCACACTTCTATCGTAACGAAAGTTCGAATGAAGTAGTAATTCCAATATAGCATATACGATCGTAGTTTTCTTATAAATCTTACAATAAATGTTCTACAATCCATAATATATTAACCGAATTCTCTCTGGTGGAAGCTATTTTATATATCTAACAACGAAATTTAATTGGTTCGTCGTTTGTGGCCTTCAGAATAAAGAAAAATTGAAAAACCGCGGATGGGATAATTAAAACGTCGTGATTCTCTTATTTATTCGAGTGCCTCGACACCGACCATAGGTCATATTTTGGCATGATGATCTCATACTTCACTAACCATGGAGCATCACGACGTTTTAATTATCCCATCCACGTTTTTTCGATTTTTATTACTTTTGAAGGTCGTAGACGACCAGCCAAATTAATTTGATGGTTGGTATGGTAAGAGACCATAATGCCAAAATATTACCTATTGTCGGTGTCGAGGCACTCGAATTAATAAGAGCATCACGACGTTTTAATTATCCCATCCACGGTTTTTCGATTTTTATTACTTTTGAAGGTCATAAACGGCCAGCCAAATGAATTTGATGGTTAGTGAAGTACGAGACCATCATGCCAAAATATGACCTATGGTCGGTGTCGAGGCACTCGAATAAATAGGAGAATCACGACGTTTTAATTATCCCATCCGCGGTTTTTCAATTTTTCTTTATTCTGAAGGCCACAAACGACGAGCCAATTAAATTTCGTTGTTAGATATATAAAATAGCTTCCACCAGAGAGAATTCGGTTAATATATTGTGGATTGTAGAACATTTATTGTAAAATTTATAAGAAAACCACGATCGTATATGTTATATTGGAATTACTACTTCATTCGAACTTTCGTTGCGATAAAAGTGTGGCTGGAAAAGTGTGGATAACTTCACGCAACCATTTCTGCAGCGATCTTCCCATTCATTTCACATTACGTAGCTATTTTACCTGTTCATAAGTAAATTGCTTAGAAACGTCAAAAATATCGTCTCAACGTCTCAAATATCAGTGCATTACCATGACTGGCACCTCTGACTGGTCATACATTTTATTTTTGTGATAAAATGTCAAAAATTTTGTAGAAATCCTAATTCATCTAATTAAATATAAACAGTTGTATAAAAATAGTGTGCAATACACGTGTAAAAAATGCTATTTTATTTCATAAACTTTTAACTCATGAAATAAAATCGCACTTTTAACACTTGTATCCTAAATAACTATTATTTATCAATATTTATTGCCTCTATTTATTCATTTTAATGCCAAATATCTTTAGAATACTTATTTTAAGCAATATATATAGCAATAAGTAACGGTAATTAGCGTAATAGTTGATTTGCATAATTTTGACAGATATATCAATATCTTTCCACGTGGTTTGTACAGTTGCTCCGGTCTTCTACTGTCACTTGCTCCAATGCGCACAATATTTTTACACATTATAAATGCTAACAACAAGAAACTAATTTCCAAAGAAGGTAGAACAAAAAATGTATGGTGCGGAATATCAGGAGACCAGTTAATCCGTTCGTGATTTTTTAACGACACCTTAATAAGATCGCATTGGATATTACTCGAAAATGTTAATTTAAATTTGCGACATCTGTTGTATTTTCAAAAGACGGTGCTCCTACTCACAACAGTAACATAGTAAGCGATCAAGTATGTCTCAGAAGATGGATAGGTTCTAACGGTTCTATGAAATGGCCAGCTCGTTCTCCTGATACAAGTTCAAACGTGTACTCTACGACACATCTTCGAGAAATGTCACGAATTAGAAGCCAGCTTGCGAAAAATAACCAGTGCAGTCTTAATTAAGCCTTATTAAAAATATGTCGAATGGAATAGAGCAACTGCCGAGTAGAGTACTTAATTTAACTTAACTTTTACACTAAGAGATGTTGGTCTTATATTTGGCTTTTAAGTTTTGTATAACATGTTCAATTTGGCTTTAAAGTATGCTTTTCTTTTGCATTTAAGTGGTATTAAAATATTTCATTATTTTTTTTGCGTGTTATCTTCACAGAATACATTCATACTATCTTTAGATCTTCGTGTTAACTTTTTACAAATTATGATTTTTTCCTAAAAGTACCAGAAATAAGTTGAAAACCGTTACGAAAGGGTCAGAAATGTGTAGCAGATTCTAAAAAATGAAGAATGAATGAATGAAAAGTGAGGCATTCCATAAAAAAAATTAAATTAGATAACGCCACCTGGCTGTTAAATCGTCATTCCCTTAACTCTGTTCTCGGACCATCTACAGATTGTATTGACTTATCCGAATGTTATTATACCCACACCAAAAATAATATCGTAATGAGGTTAACTTTAAATTAACTGATGACTGGAAGATGACGAATGTAACGAGCATTTCTTCTTCGTACTGTGGTTGTGATAATCTGACCGTTGCTCATTTATAATAAAGTATACCGCGCTCATTATTAATTGTTATATCCTTCAAAATACCGTTCCTGAAATTTTGAAACAATTCCGTGTCTTCTTAAGCGGTCTTTTCATGTACTATACCCGGGATGATTTTCCTTCCTTTAGAATTATTTAAAGTCAGTAGTTTATAAGACCCAAATAATAGATTTAAATGATTTGCGGCTATTGTGAATATTGCATCTTTTAAAATTATTTTCCTTTTTTAATTGTTACTGTCACATTAAAGACTTACTCATGGTATCCTTGTTTTTTTTTGCGCCCAGTTGATTGTATAGTGCAAAACTAATCCGGTACTAAATTTAAAAAAAAAGTGCACAACTGATACAGCGCCATAATCCTTATAAAATAAGCTTTCATTTGAGGTAGCGCATGACGGATCGTTCCATTTAAAATGTCGGAGGATCAACTCGCTGTAACGCAGTAAACGTGAAAAACGTAATTCTTATGTCAAACTGTTTCCCCCTGAATTAAAAGTAGACGTGTTTTTGAAAATATTTCATTTACCTTCCGTTTTCTAAATATTTCAAGTGGGTTGCTTTCAAAAAATCACCCCAAACTGTACAATATGGTGCAACATTTGGGTCTTATTTACGCTAAATAATTTTTGATAACCAACAACTCTGGCTTTTATTTTATGGTTGCAGCGAATATATTTCTATATGCATTATGTACTATTGATTTCATAATGATCTGGGATAGTAAAACTGACATAAAATAGTTTTTTTTTATAGTGTAAATGTGACTTTATTCGACAAATGTTTGAAAATGTCAATGCCATAAGTCAAAATTGTATTAGTGACTTCAGTGCAATTTACAATAGGAAATGCATATTGTCCTAGATCATTATCAAATCAATAGTACATGTGTATACATATATTTTGTTGCCTATTGTTTTAAATATATTCTTTTTTCTTTTTGTATCTGTAGTTCATGATTACTTACTCATTATACTGAAATCAACTAGTTTTCTGCTTAGCAATTTACCAACTGAAAATATCATAAGGTACACTAGCTTGCAATAAGATCTTGTACACCTAGTTTTGGTTGTATTAAGTTGACCTTTCTGAGATGATTTTTTATTATTTATAAAAAATCCGTTCAAAACAACAAGAGATACTGTATTTCATAGAAAATTTTTCAAGACTTTTGTCAACCAAATGCAGAATTTTTGAAGTGCAGTATTTTCGAACGGTAAAATATTCCAGTTAAACCGTGATGATTGCGTGAATGTTTGTTGTTTATCAAACTATAAAATAGGAATATTTGCATTGAAATAAAAATAGTTATTACATGGATTACACTGTATTAATTCCCTATACCTCTACTGGACTAATAAGTGATAAACAAGGACCGTCCTTTTGACTAATAAGTGACTATATCACTCACATTTCTATCAACCAATCACACAGTTGGAATTCCTTAGCAACAGCCAATGACATTCATTTTATAGCGAAAAAATCACGTGTGAATTTTAATAAGTGATAAAATCACTCGTGGTTTTATCAATACTAATGGAGTACTACCAAACCGGCTCATTTTCACTCACAATCAGGGCCGCGCCAACACTCGGTGGCGGCTGTGTGCAAAAATTTCCGTGGCGCCCATAAAAATTCAGTTTTCAAAAACATATTTGGTTTTGTTACATTATTAATTGTAAATGAGAGATCTTAAAAATTCTATTTTTTATTTGTTATGCTTAATACGGTTTAGGGTCGCCTTTAGGTGCTTATCGAATTTTGTTCAAATCTTTTTTTTTTTGTTTCCTGAGTTGCCAGCCAAATACATGGCAAAATGAACACAACCTAAGACAGTAAATAACAAAAACATCCGATAACTGCGGAACTTACTAATAGCAAACTACATTGCAACAAATGTTGTTCGTGATATAGTCTACAACGCGTGACCAAGATTTTTCTTTGATAAAATTGATTTGGATAATTTGTTCGTGCTTGTTGATCTTATATAATCTCAACAAGCACTTACAAATTATCCAAGTCAATTTTATTAGAAAATCTTGGTCACTTGTTATATTACTTATGATAAGATATCTGGCTACACCTGTCGTTAAGAGGCATTAATATGATTTAGTGATGTTTGTTACAGTTCTAGTCTTTCTGCTGGCCTAGCTGGTGCTGTTGCTTCTACGCCTATTGACGTTGTACGAGTAAGTATACACAATTATAAATTAAAGAACATATAGAGTTTACCAAAACTTATTTCCAGACAAGATTAATGAACCAAAGAAAAATTAAATTATCAGATGGAAGTATAGGAATACGTATGTATTCTGGAACAATAGACTGCTTTATACAAACATTCAAAAACGAAGGATTCTGGGCATTATATAAGGGTTTCATACCAACTTTGTTTCGATTAGGCCCTTGGAATATTATCTTCTTCATTACCTATGAACAACTTAAAATGTTGTATTAGAAAATTTTAAAGTTTTGACTTGGTTGTTATTTAAAAGTTTGTGGATTTAGTACAATTATATTTTGCATTTTTATCTATTTCTATTTATTTATAATTTAATGTATATATTAGCAAAATAAACTTAAAAGTAGTAACATAAAACATTTGTATTTTAATTTTCTACCTAATATTACAGCTATTAGTCTGCTATATCAAGTAAAGACTTAGTCTTCAAAGGTTTGTAATTTGGTGAAAATGCCTTTCCTCTGTGATTGAATATGTAAAACGAAGAAACATTTCTAAAGGTCTCCCAACTTCTATTTTCTAAATCCGCAGAAGCCTTAATTTCTTTGAAATCTCCAGCAATATATAAAACACCATACATAATAACGAATAAACTTAGTATTGCTTGAATTGTTATCTAAAATACAATTAAAAAAAAAAAAAAATTATGTTTTCAACTAGGTTAAATACATACATCCAGCGGCAAACCAGTAAACTCGAGTTCATTTAATCGCAAATACGAACGATCTGTAAAATAATTATTGAGATTTAACTAACTTGGTGTACGAGTATATACACTTACGTTGAGCAGCTGAATATGCAGCATGAAACAACGACAAAAATCCTAACGCCAAGATGAGTCTATGAAAGGCTGTTGCAACCATGATTAGTTTATTATAATTGACAAATTTCGTTAATAAATGCAAAATATTTTACATTCCTTACGTCGTCGCAAGTGATTATAAAGATAACCTGTATTCTATGATATTCTACTATACAGTCACTTCGTTTAAATAAATAGGGTTAAATACAGGTTAAATGTCAAATATTAGTAGTGCCAATAGTTGCTGCCAAAATTAATCCATAACATTTATTTGTAAGTCCAACTAAAAACATTCATTTGCAGTTCTTAAATCTACTATTCACTAAATTGTTCTTATTATTATTATTTTCTTTTAATTACAGACATATTTTTTTAAAAGCAACATCAAATTCAGGTAATTATGTTGGTAGTTGATTATCTTTATTATGTCTGGTCTGGTTGAGGTTGACTATAGATTGTCATCTTATCATTTTATTTTTAATGTAATTATCATAAGGTGAGTGTGAAAATGATTTTGTTTATCATTATGAAAATACATAAATTACTGTTTATAAAACAAGTGACTTTGCAAATCTTTTAGCAATAAATATGTCTGCAAATACAACTCCTGGACAATATAGTCAATTAGAAGATGCTTTTATTACAGACGCAAATTTTAAAGTTGACATAAGCCAAAAAATGAAAGTACCAAATAAAATTAGTTTTAATAATGACTCTGTAAATGGAATTAATGCAAATAATTGGCATGAAAATATTAATATGCACGTACCTGAAAGGATATTGGTTGTTGGTCGAGATCAACATGTTGGTAAGATACAGTCCATTTACCTGTCAAAATGTTTATAGTTGACATTTATTTAGGATTTGTAATGAATTCAAATGAGTATTTTATGGGGATAGCCTTAAAGGGTAGTTATTGTAACTTACAAGAAAATATCAACTGCATGTTTGCTAATAATTTATCAGTAAATATATAAGTAATTGATAAATACATTTAGGTACCAGAGCACCTCCCAGAGAGATTGTATTTGACAATTCATTACTACAACAAAATGAACCATATCCATCTGATCCACGAATAGGTACTCCACCAAGAACATTAACATTAGATAAGTACCCATTTCCTGGTGTTGAAGAATTTGAAGAACTAGCCCAAGAAGAAATTCCAGCAGTAAAACATATGATGCCATACAAAGTTGAAGATGTATTAAAGAAGAGCAAAATAATAAATCATGAATCAAACCCATCCATAGGACCTGGAGGTGAAGGTTTAACACCTGCAGAAGAAGTAATACATTTACGTAGACAAATGGCAAAACTTAATCGTCGTGTGATGGCATTGGAACTAGAAAATTTAAATAGACTGCAAAAAGAAAAAATATTATATGGATTAGGTATAGCATACTTTCTATTAAAAGCCATCTTATGGTTAAATCGTAACAATTAAACTGTTAATATATTTAAATGTTTATTTATTTAAAAAATCAACCTTAACATATACATGTTTTACATAGCATAGTAGTCATACAAGTAGTCAATGTTATGCTGATTCTGAATCACCAATGGGTGAACCATTAAAGATCCCTAGATTAACTTGCATTTCCTTCATTGTTGTTCCTTTTTTTATTATAAGTTTCTTTACTGGTCTTAAAAATTGCAATTGTTATCAAGTTGTCTAATTCACAAGGCAAATTTACATAAAAATCCTTAATTTTGAACTTCGTAAAGATGTAGTAGGATATTGCAAACTAATGTTTAACTGTGGTTGTTCTTTGGGTCTATATTACACCCGTTGCATTATATGTAGCATAAGTTATACATATGGTACACATACGACACCAGTTGTAGAAAGTATAGACACAGTGAACTAGCCTTTTGATAAAAGCAAACCACTCTAAATACACATTTTAGAGTTACTACCATTTGTGTTACTAAAAGTTACAATCCATGATATAGTCTTAACTAAAAACAGTAGGTACCACTTGAAGTATTGGGTATTGTAATTGCATCGAACATGTGTATACAGCGGTGGACAAAGAAATATTTACAAAGTTACAACAATTAGCAGTTGTGATAGGAAGAATATCTGACAGCAAATACTGCTTATAATTGAAGTATCAGTTTGCTACAACTTTCATAGAAGGCAATTTTTTGCAATTGTTAAAACAGTTGAGTACGGTCACTGTAGTAGAACAATCGCTAAATTATCAAAAGTAATATGATAAACCAAAGTTCATTAATAATTACTATAAGAAGATAAAACATTTTGTTAAGATCTGAGAATATGATAATAATTTTTCCTTGTATGAAGATATAATTGGTTCTATTAAGCATTGTATGCAAGAAGAATGTACAGTCATTAAAAGCCTCAGAAAAGAAAAAAAAAAACGAGAGAAATTTTTAAATTAGTAATCTGGCAAATGTGGCTATAAATACCTTTAAATCTTATAAAAGTAGTAAAGATATAGATAGACAAGAGGACGACCACGAAAGACGTCACATACAGATCGCTGTATTTTCAGGTTTTCATCAATCATAAAGGAACTGCATATTGAAATTACTATCTGTACAATTAGTCGGCAATTAGTAGAAAATATTTACCTGAAAGGAAGTGGGAACTGGAAAAGTTCCTTTGTTAACCAAAAAACAAAATGCTGTACGACACATGTTAAGAACATGCTCAACATAAAATAATAAATAGAGAAACATTATAAGGGGCGACGAATAACGTACTAATATAACCATCTGATGGTAGAATTTATGACCGTCGCTCAATAAATGAAATGAACACTGCATATTTTATTAGTTTGATTAAGAATTTAATTCTGAATAGTAAAATAAAGAATTTATTTTATAGTAAAAAAAGAACCCAGCTATGAAAAAACAATTTGGTTTGTTTATTTTTCACCTGTCTTAGCACAAACAATTCGTTTTCCGTCATTGTGAAAGTGTTTAAACGTTGTTTATTGTCATTTCAAGAATAAAGATGGTATTTATTCATTAAGAACAATGTGATATGCTATGGAAGCGTATAAATGTATAAAAAATGGAAGTGGGCTCATGAATATTACAACAAGTATCTTGTACAAAACGGAGACAAGACAACAAAAAGGAAAAAACAAAGCTCTATTATAATAATTTCTTTATTTTTGATTATTCTTAAGTAATTCATTAACATTTTTTGTTCAAAATTAATTCTCAATTAAACGGCAATTAAATATATGGAATGTTCCATTAAAAAAGATAGTGTAGTCAATGTTGAAACCGTGATGCTCAATTGTTTTTTTTGTTTCCATCACCGTAATGGCTTAATAACATACTTCAAATATGTCTACTTAACCGATTTTGTGGCCCCAATAATAACAAAGTTAGCAATGGTACGCGCTTAACTTAGAACAGCAAACACACGCACTTATCTGTAGGCGAAAATAAATTTACAAACATTTTCTAAGACTATTCAAGTCTGAAGTGCAACAACCCTTTGATGTGTACCAGCAGGTGAAATTGCGGACGCCGCCTAAAAAGTATAAAACACTTGTCTGCAATCCGTGGCAAACGATTAGGGATGAGCGATATATCGATACCGGTTACTAAGAACCAGTTATTGCCAAATCACCGTTTTCACCGGTTATCTTTTTTAAGAGCTACCAGTGACCAAAATCACTGTTTAATAATTTACGTTCGCTTTTAGGTTTTTCTTGTAAACGACTTTTTCATTTTATATATATTTCTTTATTTATACAAATATTATCCGGTGATGATTTATCTATTTCAAGAGTCTTTTTTTGATGAAATTAGATGAACATTAAAAAAATAATCTAAATTAATTACCTTTGTTACTAACTAGCTTTGCAATACAATTTACTTCATGAAAATATTTTTAAGCAAATTATTTTTATTTATTATGTGATTTAAATAATTTTATTTTGTTATATTTTTATTAGAAAGCTGCAGACAAATAAAGAGCACCATACCGCGCGTAAACTACTGAAAATGTTATGATCAAACTGCAGCTTACAGTCGCTGCTAAGAATATTTTCAGATATGAGGTTACCAGACAGCGACCGCGAGAACTGTTAGCTGCTTAATAAACAGCGACTTCGATCTCTGGCAGGTGCTTAATAAACAGCGACTTCGATCACTGACAGCTGTTTATATCAAACAGCGATCAGTTATCGACGATAACTGATAGCTATTTAATATAAACGGCGACCTCGATCACTGATATTCCAATAGTTGAAGATATTCTTAACAGCGATGTCAGTAAGTTCGATTACAATATTTCAACTCTATTCCGGATTCCGGATGTACTGATACGGTCGCTGTGAGTCGCTGGTAGCTGTTTAGAATCACTGTTATTTTAAAATCACTGTCACTATTATAACGGTTACTGGCAAATCACCGTTTAGCTCATCCCTACAAACGATACACCGAGCAATCAACATTTCCTAGAGCTGTTTGTTTTATTCTATGTAATCTACCGTTCACTTTGCTAAACCAAGAAGCATTTGTTTCCTTCTGGAGTAAAAGTATTCGGATTATACATTACTAAGTCGGACATCGATAAGAAACGTTATGGCATTTGCTCGTAACTATTTTGATAAAAGAATTAAGTTATGTGTTATTTCAAAGTGTTATTGACATGGATCCCCAAATTTTCTCATACTAAGACACATTTGTGAAGGTCCGACGAAAGATCCATTAAGTTGTCACAAGGGACGATTTCGGGCGACAAATATTCACTTGCGGTAGGTAAGGCACGGTCACCTATGGTCAGACATTCGGGCGAAGTATTCACTTTGTCTGGTAAGCTGTGGTCACTATTGAAATGTGACCAAGCTTAAAGGATGGTTACAGCGTGCGGTAACTAGTTTCATCTCTTTCTTTTTAGTGTTTCTTTTTCTTTTTAAAAAAAATGCGTCAAACTAACCTACAAATGTATGAGTATGGTGTATTGTCAAGTAGTATTTATTAAAAATTCTACTTACTTAACGTAAAATGTTATATCTGTTAAGCTAACAGAAAAACTTAGGGATATATATAATTGTGTATATAATAGGGTTATGTAAACTTGTGTATGCCGCCAGTAACAATCTAAAATCCAATGACCCAGTTCATTCGGGCGAAAAACAAATTCAACTTACCGCGCCTTACCCGGTTTCACCGATTAGACCTTACCGGGTATGATTGCCTGAAATCGTCTAAGGATTACTTTAAATGTACAAATATAACATCACTCGATGTGGAACGATCGTTTTCATCATTAAAATTCCGTACGCTGCACTCATTTGATTGAGTCAAGTGTGGAAACATAATAGAGAGTTATTGCAAACTACTTTAAGGGATCCTTTATTTTGACAAGTGCGCTTGCGTATAGGGATGAGCGATATATCGATACCGGTTACTAAGAACCAGTTATTGCCAAATCACCGTTTTCACCGGTTATCTTTTTTAAGAGCTACCAGTGACCAAAATCACTGTTTAATAATTTACGTTCGCTTTTAGGTTTTTCTTGTAAACGACTTTTTCATTTTATATATATATTTCTTTATTTATACAAATATTATCCGGTGATGATTTATCTATTTCAAGAGTCTTTTTTTGATGAAATTAGATGAACATTAAAAAAATAATCTAAATTAATTAACTTTGTTACTAACTAGCTTTGCAATACAATTCACTTCATGAAAATATTTTTTAAGCAAATTATTTTTATTTATTATGTGATTTAAATAATTTTATTTTGTTATATTTTTATTAGAAAGCTGCAGACAAATAAAGAGCACCATACCGCGCGTAAACTATTGAAAATGTTATGATCAAACTGCAGCTTACAGTCGCTGCTAAGAATATTTTCAGATATGAGGTTACCAGACAGCGACCGCGAGAACTGTTAGCTGCTTAATAAACAGCGACTTCGATCTCTGGCAGGTGCTTAATAAACAGCGACTTCGATCACTGACAGCTGTTTATATCAAACAGCGATCAGTTATCGACGATAACTGATAGCTATTTAATATAAACGGCGACCTCGATCACTGATATTCCAATAGTTGAAGATATTCTTAACAGCGATGTCAGTAAGTTCGATTACAATATTTCAACTCTATTCCGGATGTACTAATACGGTCGCTGTGAGTCGCTGGTAGCTGTTTAGAATCACTGTTATTTTAAAATCACTGTCACTATTATAACGGTTACTGGCAAATCACCGTTTAGCTCATCCCTACTTGCGTATTTCATTAAAATTTAAAGGTATGCCGTTATTAAAATACAGACCGTCAGTATTTAATTTAAATAAGGGAACTCGAAACTTTATTTAAAGTTACCTTTACCTTGACAGCAGAATCTACCATTTTGCATAGTTGAGGTTAAGTGACTCTTACGCGAGATAGAAACGTAAAATCATCTGTAACTGCTCTTCCATTAGCACTTTACGAAAAGGTGAAAAATTCGAACAGTTAAATTGCATGTAAACCTAACCTCGCATTGATACAACTGCTCGGCCTCTTCACGTTGTTCTCCGCATTGCACTGAAACTCGCTCCTTTTTGCCGAGTCTAATTATGAGCAACATGTATCGCTTGTTTACTCCAAATGTAAATAACTGCGTTACCGACAAACGGAAAATTAAAAATAGACAGAGATCAAAACTACTTTCGTACGTAAACACATCGCCGTATTGTACCAAATTCATTTTGAATACTGCATGGAAACGTAGTACAGTAAAAGTTCCATATTCGCGGGGATGCGTTCCGTAAATACGGAATGGCAATTTCTATATGATTAAAGGGGATGCGTTCCAGAGTTACAAAGTAGGTATAACAAAATATGTATGTACATATCTTAATTATTTCTATGTGTATATAGATAAGTACATACATAGTTTAATGAAATAATTTTTAATAATACATAATATATTATCAGGTTTAGACAAAGGCGCGTGTAAACCGTTGGTACGGCGATATTTTTCAAATACTTAGCGGCTTTTATCGACGGTTTCGGCTTATTCAACTATTATGGTTATGGGTTTGTGAATTAATGCCAGAATGTTATTCTAAAAATACAATACGATACATTTATGATAAACCATTCATTTTATTTACGCTATCGAACTTTATTGCACTATACAATAGTGGCTTTCGATTTGTCCATAAGGGTTACTCGGGAACAGCTCCGGAGCTATTCGTGTGCGTGTACAGTGAACTAACTCAGTACAGTTCAGGTACAGATAAAGTGTAAACAAATAAAGGGTGGTGGGGTGGCGGCCATGTAATCACAGGTGTAACATAACTTTTCAAGTTTTCGTTTTGTCTACAATTCATTCAAATTGTCAACACTTTTTTGTAAACAAACGCCATGCGCATGCGGGAGCATATCGCCCTAGCCGAATGGTTGGTGCACCAGGGGTGAGGGGAAGCAGAAACGGGGCTGTACAAGTGCGAATCACATGGCATAATAGAACGACAAATAAGTGAGCCGGAACAGCTCCCGAGCTGTACGGTGCACAAATCTAAAGCCACTAATAGTTTGCGTTTGTACGTGTCATTAGTTTTAGAACGCGAATAAAGAATTTTTTAGCCGCGAATACAAGAACTGGTATCAAATGTTTCGTTTGCGAATAACGAAATCGCGAATAAGGAACTTTTACTACATATACCATACGGCCGCGTTCGTGTGGACTATAACGATACCTGGGGGGTTATTCTCGAAACAGTGGAAAAATAGCACTCCCAGGGAGTAACTTTCACCGCTCACTCCTCGATACTGCTCGTTACGAAAAAGTGAGAAAGTCAATTCCAGAATAGGAACTATTGAAATTGTAGGAATTTTTTGACAATTAATGAATAAGCCCCCTGGGGGGTTATTCTCGAATCTGAGGGAATGGAAATTTCAAGAGAATTATCAAAAAATTTCTACAATTTCAATAACTCCTATTCTGGTGCTGACTTTCTCACTTTTTCGTAACGAGTAGTATCGAGGAGTGAGCGGTGAAAGTCACTCCCTGGGAGTGCTATTTTTCGACTGTTTCGAGAATAACCCCCCTGTAGTGTAAGCGAAACACACAGGTGTCCGTGTAGTAGAACGGTAAAGAAGTAGACGCAATGTTCTACTGGATTACAATAGAACTAAAGCCCGATGGACACATACAAGAAAAACTTTAAAGTTATGTTAAAAGTTTTCTTTACAAGTCCGTATACACAACCAAGTTTTTAATGTAAAGTATTCGGTTTTATTTCTTTTCAGTATATATAAATGCGTTCTGACGAATTGCGCATGCGCGACTTGTAGCTTTTTCATATTTGTCAAGAAAAGTACTGCATGTACCAGTTTTACTTGTACAGTTTCGACTTTCAAAGTTGGACTTGTAAATTGCAGCGTGCTTTTTTTAACTCATATGAATCGACGAGAGAGAACTACCTTTTAAAGTTTTTCTTGTATGTGTCCATCGGGCTTTAAGCAGTTCGTATATTCTTGATGCACTCGCATGTCTACATCGATCGTCTTCTTTACCGTTCTAGTACACGGACACCTCTGTGTATTTCGCTTACACTACAGGTATCGCTATAGTGCACACGAACGCGGCCATATCGTATGTATAAAACATACATGGTATATTGAGGTTGATTTTTTAAATAAATAAACATTTAAATATGTTAACAGTTTAATTGTTACGATTTAACCATAAGATGGTTTTTAATAAAAAATATGCTATACCTAATCCATATAATATTTTTTCTTTTTGCAGTCTATTTAAATTTTCTAGTTCCAATGCCATCACACGACGATTCAGTTTTGCCATTTGTCTACGTAAATGTATTACTTCTTCTGCAGGTGTTAAACCTTCACCTCCAGGGCCAATGGGTGGTGTCGATTCATGATTTATTATTCTACTTTCCTTTACCACATCTTCGACTTTGTACGGCATCATGCGTTTGACAGTCTTAACTGTTGGAATTTCTTCTTGGACAACTTCTTCAAATTCTTCAACACCAGGAAATGGGTACTTATCTAATGTTAATGTTCTTGGTGGAGTACCTATTCGTGGGTCAGATGTATATGGTTCATTTTGTTGTAGTAATGAATTGTCAAATACAATCTCTCTGGGAGGTGCTCTGGTACCTAAATATATTTATCAATTACATATTTGTATACTATTTCATATTTTCTTATAAGTTACAATAACTACCCCTTAAGGCTACCCTCATAAAATAATCATTTGAATTCATTACAAATCCTAAATGAATGTCAACTTTAAACATTTTGACAGATAAATGGTCTGTATCTTACCAACATGTTGATCTCGACCAATAACCAATATCCTTTCAGGTACGTGCATATTAATATTTTCATGCCAATTATTTGCATTAATTCCATTTACAGAATCATTATTAAAACTAATTTTATTTGGTACTTTCATTTTTTGGCTTATGTCAACTTTAAAATTTGCGTCTGTAATAAAAGCATCTTCTAATTGACTATATTGTCCAGGAGTTGTATTTGCGGACATATTTATTGCTAAAAGACTTGCAAATTAGCTTATTTTATAAAAAACAAGTTATGCATAGTTATAATAATAGGGAAAACAATTTTTACACTCACCTTAAGATAATTACGTTAAAAATAAAGTGACAATCTAATAGTCAACCTCAACCAGACATTTTGAATAAGAAAATTAACTACCAACACAATTGTTTAAGTTTGATGGTGGTTTTTAAACAATATTATTAATTAAAACAAATTGATGTTGACCAATTTGAAGCATTATGGATAGAAAAAAACATACAGCTTGTGCAAATGTATTTACAATTAGAGTTTCAAATAAATGTTATTGATTAATTTTGAATTAAAGTATTGGCATTAATTTTGACAAGGTCATTATGATACGGAATACATAAAGATACACTGGAACCTCATCTATATCCGCGCTCACTTATATCCGCTCGGCATCCACCACCAGATAGTGCACGTATTCACATGAGCCAATCAGCGCGTAGCACGGCCTTTCTTCTCCGCTAACGGGATAAGAGTGGGGACCTCTTGAGAGGATATGAGTGAATGTTTACGTTTCGCAACCGCTATACATTTCTCTCTGTAGATTGGACATTTTTTAGCAGTACCACGAGGGCATTAATAGTCTTCTCAACCGTATTATATACATATACTTGCTTATATCTACAGTATGTCCACGGATTGGGTTTACAAGAGGAAAAACTTTTTATCTTTAACTTTTTTGAAAAAATGTATTCTTTATAAAAAAACTCTGCTTGTTTTAAAATGAATTCAAGTGAGTTATCTTTAATAACTTCAATACTTTTGGCAGAAACGATAAAAAAGGAAATTTATGCGATAATGCAACTTATCTAGTTATATGACAGACCTGTAAAATTAGGTATTTATCAGGTACATGTTTTAAAATGTTAACATTCGATCAGAGATTGTTGTACTTTACTCCTTTTGGCAAAAAAGATTAATGGCCGCATAAAGCGTCATATCTTGGAAAACTTACTGAAGACTTAATTCATGTCCGATCCATTAGAAATTTGTAGAAGTTTTGGAACAGATAACAAATTCTAGACTTGAGATTTTATTCAACTTATAGCAGAAAAAAACGACATTACAATATTTGCTTTCATTAAAATTAAATATTAGTAATGTCATTTGAACAGAGAACAAATAACTAAAGTCTTATTCAAATAAACCTCCTCCTTGTTCCGCACACAGTTTACTTCTTGCTCGAAATTCAGAACTTTTTCTTATTTCACGAATTGACAAGGCAGCTAATACAGCTTGTCGTATGCGATCTTTCAAAGCATCTCTATCATTGGGTAACGGCTGACTATAAACGATCTGCTTCAAATGTCCCCAGAGATAAAAATCTGCAATTGTGGGATCTGGACTTCTTGGAGGCCATCTAATTGGTCCATTTCTACCAATCCATCTATCTCCAAATTTACTGTTTAACCAATTTACTACAGCACGAGCCATGTGAGCCGGGCAGTCATCTTGTTGAAAGTACTGTACTGCGATAAGCTGCGACGGCGCAGGTCGGCCATATTGGTACACCATTTTACGTCAAATACGTAGGCTCTAGTACATAGTCATGTATGGTCAGGGCTGGGCGTATGTAAAATACAAATATTTGAAATACGTATTTAAAATACAAAATACATTTTGTATTTTATATTTCAAATACATTTTCCTATGTATTTTGTATTTGAGATACATTTTCAAAGTAGTTCATGTATTTAGAAATACATAAAATACTTATTTACTATCGCAGCCAACAAAATTCAAATTTCGCGCAATTATTTTTAGTAACTTCAACATTAACGTATAAAAAGAACTATTAATCTAAGACAAATTTGTACACTTCATGTTTCAGCGTTGAAGTTACTAAAAAATTGCGCGATACAATCCATATATGGATCTGATCGTGGTATCTTTATTTCCGTATTTAAATTAATTCGTTGGAAATATAAGAAAACAATAATGACATTGACAGTGACAGACTTTTAAAGGGAAAATATTTTAAAATATTAAAACTTAATAAAGATAATGAATGTATTTTGTATTTGGTATTTCAAATACTAAGAAAGAATGTGGGTATTTTATATTTGGTATTTCAAATACTAAGAATGAATGTATTTTGTATTTGGTATTTCAAATAGTACAAAGGAATGTATTTTGTATTTTATATTTCAAATACATTTGGAACGTATTTTGCCCAGCCCTGTGTATGGTTGTATTATTTGATTATTTCAGTTCTTACAGTTATATTATATAGCAAACTACTACAAGACATAATGGTTTCTTGTGCTCTACCTAGTTGCAAGAGTAGAAACAGCGTTAACAAGAAGAATTCGTCGAAAAAAACATTTCATAGGTCAGTGTTTGCCATAAAAGCAATGTGCAGGGTCGTAAGCGGACCTGGTAAGGCAGCCATATTGGTAAACCACTTAAGCCCCCCCTCCCAGTGCGCTAGCTCAATGATATTCACATACTGTGTGTTCAAAACGGCGCACTGGGCGGGGCTAAGCGTAGCACCAATATGGCTGCCTCACCTGGTCCGGACTACTGCAAATTATAAGTATAATTTTAAGCCTCCACTTAACAGATGACTTTATTTAAAATTAATTGCGTCATCTCATACCTGTTAGGCCCAAGGCCTATAAATGTCATAATTTGACAATATAAACACTCAATGTACAGTCGCTTGCAATAAATCTGCGTACAAGTCCTATGCCAATTTCCATGTTTTTTCGATGTATTGAAATGTACTTTTCAAAATGAGGTTAAAAATGTCAACTTGACAGTATAATATATGTTTAATATACACTGGAACCTCGCTTATCTCCGTGCTCACTTATATCCACCCGCATTCATATCCGCTCTATAGAGATCGTTTATATCCACTCAGCATCCACCACCCGATAGTGCACGTATTCACATGAGCCAATCAGCGCGTAGCACGGCCTTTCCTCTCCGCTAACGGGATAAGAGTGGGGACCCCTATTGAGCGGATGTAAGTGAATGTTTACATTTCCCGACCGCGGATATAGACGAGGTTCCGGTGTACTTACTATCGGAATCACGAAAGAAGAGTCCTGCGTCAGCAATAAATTAACTTATCGAATCAAATCGGTACTTATATTAAGCGGGCTACAGATGATCTGATTTGGTCGGTCTGACCGTCGACCCAATCAAATCAGAAGCTACAAACAGACTGCCTGATTTCGTCAGTTAATTCTCGTTTCTTATACGGAAAACGCGTGTTATAAATGTCTCGTAGTTTATCAAAGCGCCAAAAAGTTGCAGTCGTGCTAATTGCAGCATTTAATCTCGAGCATAGAAAATTAAAAATATGGGCAAAAAAATGGTTACGTGAACGAAAAAGACTTAGCCACATGACCTTATTGAAGGAACTAGAAAGTGATGATTTTCGTAATTATTTGAGAATGGATGACGTCAGCTACGCGGCCCTCATGTTTTCAATTTTCTTTTTTAGTACGGCAATACTAGCATTTGCATCTATAACTTTTAATTTTTCGACCAATATTTCCAGTGCTTGATTCCTTGCATGGCTGGAGCTATATTGTTTGCAAGAAGTATCCCACAAACAAGAAAAATCTTTATATAATTCTAAAAATTCTATTATAACGTCGCGTTCGGTTACCGCCACACTTATTCCTTGACGTTCAAAATACTACTGACGTACCAGATCGTCCGACCACAGAATAACCAGAAAGGACAACAGCTGATTTTTCTATTGTTATCGAGGGTGCGTCGTTTGAGGACCTTGAATTCATTGTATTCGAATCCGCCATATTGTAAACACACAATGTTTATGTTTTGATAATTGACAGTTACCATAAAAATGGTATATTCAATTTTTTTATAGGCAAATATACGAAACAATTTTTAGTTTTTTTAACGTCCAATGTCCAACGCATTGCATTTAACTGCTTTGTATTTCAAATTAAGAATAAGCGAAAGAAAAAGGAATATGAATTAGTAAATTCATATGTATTTACATATGTACGTGGATATTATAACTATCGTAACTTGTAAGAATGGATAGATGAAAACTACTTGAACTTATAATGCACACTTGAGAATTCTTAGTTCTTTATAATAAAACAAAGGCTATTTACGTAACATATTTATTACAACAATCTGAAAACATTATAAGTGCTCTAATAGGTACGGTCTCATCCATCTCTACAATACACTTTGTCGGTGATGCATCGACTGTAATATTTTACAATAAATTGGTATACTTTCATTGCTCAGTAACATTAAGCATAAATTGCTCAACAGTTATTATTTATAATTCACACCTAATTTTATAGCTGTTAATGGTTTCACTGGATCACAAATAAATAATGTTGGTTTAGCATGCGGTTCCAAACGATTTTTCGTGAAATTTAAAAACATTCTATCTTCAAAATGTTTTCCACATAGATAGGTATTATATAGCTCTCCAATTAATACCTCTTTCTAACAAATCTTCACGCTTACATATTTTTAGCCATTCCAAAGCACTGCAAAAGACCAAAAATTGAAATAGTTGTCCAACGTAACAAAACACTTACAGTTTATCATTTTTAGGGTACAGGAAGAAGCTATATGCCTCTGTTAATGTCGTATTGTTTTTGCAGGAGCGAACACTACACCACCGGCGATAAGATTTTATAAAAATTTAGAATAAATTAAAAATAACTGTAGCCTTAGTAAACACACGATACGTAAACATAAACATTGTAAGTTTTCAACATGGCGATTTACGGTCATGCGCATAAATTCCATGATCGGGTCGTGTCCCTTCTGGTTATTCTGTGGTCCGACAGTCCTACAGATGGGATTTGGTCAGACGGTCAGAGAGTCAGGTGGGGGGTTATTCTCGAAACAGTGGAAAAATAGCACTCACAGGGAGTAACTTTCACCGCTCACTCCTCGATACTACTCGTTACGAAAAAGTGAGAAAGTCAACTCCAGAATAGGAATTATTGAAATTGTAGGAATTTTTTGACAATTCTCTTGAAATTTCCATTCCCTCAGAAACAGTGGAAACCCCCAGGGGGTTATTCTCGAATCTGAGGGAATGGAAATTTCAAGAGAATTGTCAAAAAATTCCTACAATTTCAATAGTTCCTATTCTGGAGTTGACTTTCTCACTTTTTCGTAACGAGTAGTATCGAGGAGTGAGCGGTGAAAGTTACTCCCTGGGAGTGCTATTTTTCCACTGTTTCGAGAATAACCCCCCTGGTCGCATACTATTCGGGAATAAGAATTTGTGAACGTATGCGACTGCGAAAGTAGTCGATTTCAGTCGCACACATTCAAGAATAAGCTCCCAGGTGGCTCGGCCATCTGTCAAGACCCGACAAGAATTCTGTCAGGTGACGCAGCTATAGACGTTCTGATATTACGCCTGATCTGACCAAATCGGTCTGACCGCCTGAACAAATCATACAGTCTCTATCCCGCTTGATAGCATTATATGTATTAGATATCGTACTTCCGGTAGTAGGGCGAGCAACCGGATGTGACCACCACGTGACCTTAAATTTTAAGATGGCAACATTGGTGAGTTGGTAGTACAAGATATGTCACTTTACTGATCTGTCAGATAGTTTTATAAGTTAACCTCAGCTGTATGTGGGGTAGCACCATCTTGTTGGAAATATCCATACTGACGGTCATCATGGAGTTCATTAATGAACGGTTCTAAAATATTATGTCTATAACGAGCTGCATTAACTGTATCGTCAAAAAATATTGGTGACATAATGCGTCTACGTGACATTGCAATCCTCACACCAGTTTTAATAAGATGCAATGTTGTCTCTTTGTAAACGTGTGGGTTTTCTGTAGCTCACTTGCGATAATTTTGGCTATTTATATAACCCGAAAGATGAAACCATGCTTCATCGGAGAAGAAAGTTATGTTTAATTGGTCCTCATTTAAATGTTCATTAAACCATTGAGCAATAATTACGCCTTTGTTCTAAATCCCGAGCAAACAACTGATGTACTGTAATTTTATATGGTAATATATGCAAATGTTTCTTTAAGGCTGTGCGACAACTTCCATATGATATTTCTGTAAGATAGAAATTTAAATACATATGTTTTTAACTTAGTAAGTGCATACCTGTTTGAGCAGATAATTTTCTAACTGATTTATTGGGACTAGTTGTTATATGCTCAGAAATGACATTTACTGCTTCCTCAGTTAACACTCGTAGTGCAGCTACTGCTTTACGCTTTGCAACACTACCAGTCTCCATAAATCTTTGTACCAGCCTGTTACGATGTCGAGCAAATCGATCATATTCAAGGTCCTCATTTGGATATTCCAAAGTAACTTGTTCATGCAGGACCAAGATCCGTCTTGTGTCTGTGTAGCACTTCGAAAATGCGCTATTAAAATGAACCTGTCTTGTTCATCCGTGAATGCCATTTAATAGGTAAATATTGAACGTTCCGTTCAGTTGTCTTTAAAAAGACAATTACTGTGCAATAAATGCTATATTTACAAAAAATTATAGGCGAAAACTTACAAGAAAATCGCAGGAAACGTAATAACTAGCGTTTTCAAACACGTTAAATGTCAGATGACAAAACATAAACAATACAATAAGCAGAATAGCAAACAGTAAAACAAAAAAATACATTTTTTCTGTGACGTTTGTGGTCACGTGGTGGTCGGTAAAACAACGTTAATCAAATTACAGTCTTGAAATGCCACTCTGAAATCTCATTTTGGTGATACTTGACTTATATCTTTGTCCTATACATTACTGACTACACCAGGTTAATGTAACGTCTGTCCTACAGATATGTTATAGACGAATGACATACGTTATTTACGTTATTTTTACCTTGTAAAGTATCTTCACTAATAATTTTAGAAATGTGTGTCGTTACTAAACGCGGTAATTTGTGACTCAGGGGTTTTCTTTCGTGATTCCGATTATAATCTAAGATAGATAGACAACTATATTAGTAACAAAATGTGACAAATTATACATGACAGATTACATACAAATTTATAGGTATAATAAAGCGTACGCAATTTTATTGCAAGCGAGTATACCTACATACAGGGGCACCAATTGAAATTTTCCAATTACGGGCTTGTAAATCGTTTTTGTGTCATACAGTGACCTGCGAAATGTTATTTTAGATGAATTCTTCTTGTCGACGCTGTTTCTACTATTGCAACCACGTAGGGCACAAGAAACCATAATGTCTTCTAATCATCTTCTAATAGTTTACTATATCATATAACTGTAATAAACAATTAATGCAACATACATGAAACACACTATAATCTACGTGTTTGGCGTAAGTGTAGTACCAATATGGCCGAACTGTACCCGTTTTAATCACGTAATGTCTCCTTCCTATTCTACCTGAATCATTACTGACTTCAGTGCAATTTACAATAGGAAATGCATATTGTCCTAGATCATTATGAAATCGATAGTACAGTCGAGGCCAGATAAATGTAGTACAAGCGTTTTTTGTTTAATTTGTATGGTGTACGTTTATGTTCCGGTATGATCTGACATTTGATTTTCACGACAAGCAGCTTAAGCTAAAGCTCGTCTTACAATAATAAAATTTCAAATTTTTGACATATTGAAATTTAAGGTTGTACTCATAAATATAAGGTTTGTTCCAACAAAATATTGGCAACTAGTCGGCGAAAGTGTATGTATCGCTCTACTGCGCATGCTTGGTTGCAGACAAGTTTCGGATTAGGCGATTCAAAAGTACTTGTTGGAACGGTTGACAACACAGACTACCAACTACCTAGTCTGTGATGACAAGGCGCATGCGTTGCAATTGTACTACGTCGATTTGAGAAAAATCTTCAAATCGTTCTGATAGCCGGCAAACTGTCGGTAAATCACAGAAAATTTGTTGGAACGTCTGACCTGCCGTACGTGATCTTTAGTTCAAAGTTGTTGGAACGCACTTCTTATATTACGCATGTGCTATTCGATCACCGACCTGTTTCCAACGTTGTAGGAACAAACCTATAGAGGTACATACATTTATAGCTTTCGTTTTACATGCGCTTCGCTTCAGTTGTGACGTCAACCGAAGTATTACGGAAATGCAAGAACCAAGTGAAACACAAAAACGAACGCTTCTTATAGGTTAGGTGTTAGGTCATGCGTATCACAACAAGTGATGCGCTATCAGTCTGCTTCACATTCATCTGAAGCACTTCAGTAAAGTGCATCGTAAAAGTGCATTTCCACATCACTTGATTTTTAAAAGAACGCAGTTGGTAACTGAAGTGAAGCAAAACATCAGAAGCGCATGTAAAACGAAAGCACCTATTGTAGGTTACAATAAGTGCGATCATTTGAAAGTCGCCATTGTACACCATTACGGTGGGGATTATGGCGGGTTTTTGATAATTTATTTACTCAGATACATAAGAAAAAGTAGTTACACGAATAATATGCAATTATATTTTGGCTGAAGGACTTCTATCAGTGGCCTTATAAGTTGACACAATAAAATAGTAAATGAAATAGAAGTTCACAGCGTCATAATAAACGGTAAATAAATAGTGTGTAATCGCAGTAGCGATTATTATTTTTCATACAGTGTACAGTACTACAGCGCATCACTGTACATACACTACCTGAAATGTGCGAGATTGGAGAAGATGTATTGTCTGGTTCGATAACTTACTCTGTGGCCTATCATTCCTCTCTATAGGTTATTCTTTACTGTGCAACAGGTTGTATATTTAGGTTGCCTAACCTACATGACTCCCCTTGCCCCGTGTGCGACGTGTTACCCCTCAAAATATTCCAAATTCTACCTATAGAGTTGAATATGTATTTGTAGGCAATCTCCATGGTAAGAGTTAGGGTGCGGTGGAACACATTACTTAATAATTCAAGTATGTACCACACTTACAAAATGCGCTTATAGTGAACAGTCATGCGATAACATAATCCTATTCAGAGGAACTTTTCTGGTAATTCGGGTAGACTACTATATAAAAAATCATTTTGCTAATTTATGCGAGATTTTCACAATATAGGCTGACATTACCAAAATTATTGGTAACGTCGACCCACACATTCAACGACAATCGCCGTTGATGGTGTGCTGGTCGAATCAGATGAATTGTTTGTCCTCGATTTTTATCAACAAGATTGTATTAAATTTCTATTGATCTGAAATTCACCTAATGTATGCATGAACAGGAATATACAAAAAAAGGTCATCAAAACAACATATTTTGTTTATTACACTTTATAAGTTCAACAATTTTGGAGTGCTGGTTCAACAATTTCAACATCTCGACATTTTGCATTTTGTAATTCTCTTCGTATTTCTGGAGTAATTGTGGTGTGATGCTGTTTTTTTAATAATTGTAATAAAGCATCTCTTTGCTCACTTGAAATGTCAGCTTTATACCTTTGTACAAACGTTAAAAATGCTTGATGCCACAATACAGGTAATGTTCTGCTGTCTCTTTCGAATCTACAAATATTAATACATTATTATAGAAAAAGTAATTTAAAGTACAGAGATTATAAATGGCTGATTTTCCATTTGTAATTTAACTAATATTTAATTCATTTGATAAAGTCAAACCTGCATTTAATTGCTAACTCTAAAGTATATGCTGCTATTATGTAACTTTAAAAGAACAGTGTACTTATTATCCACTAATCTAGTAGTTCTGGAAGACAAATCTATCTCCGTATACTTTTGACAGGGAACATGACAAATGAAATGCCAAGAAATTACATATAAAGACTAGACATAGCTTTAACAATATGAACATTATACTAAGGTTCAAAGTAGGTCAAAGTATTTTTAGCTGAGAATCACTTCGGATAAACAGGTTTTGACAAATAATTTCTTATTTTAAGATATTCTGTAGTTTGTCCGTAAAAGAGAAGAAGAAATTAAACCACGCACACCATAGGCCATACCAATATATACCGGGTTCTTTTTTTATCATTACACATTCACTTTTCCTATGTGTAACTTAAAAAAAAAGTCAATGCATTATAGCTGCATAGTAGGCAACCAGTTACACAGTCGTATTTTGACAAGCGAGAACCATGAGCTGTCGTATTTTTATTAACTTTTTATTATTTTGAAATAAAAAGTGAAATTGTAGAGGAAATACTGTACGATACACATTTTAAAATGCTATTTTACTTTGCTTATTTTAAATTGTTTCACGCGCTAATAATCCCTGGTGTCGCAAATCTTACTCCGAAAATAAAATAGCACTTTTAACACTCGTGTCGTAAATAATTATTTTGTAAAAGTTTTTCTTATATTTTTAAAATTCGAAGTACATCATTACTTCGGCAACTGTATACAATAGTTTTTTTCCTCGATAATTTTTGCAACTTTTAAGAAATCTTTCAACATTTCAAAGAAAATATACCATTGACGTATATGGAGAAAATTTCCCGCCAGTTCCGTTAGCCGCGTGATATAAGCCAATATAAGCAAAAAACTATTCTGTAAATCCACTATTCTAAATTCTAGAAATCTAATATTAATATTTTTATACCGAAAATCTTTACGGGATACATCTAAAACTTTTCAAATGTATTACGAAACGTAGGATTTTACGCGAAAATATTTGATTGGGCAATAATACTGTCCTTATTAGCAATTAGTAACAGTGGGTGATACGGTGATACAAAGCAAAATAAAGTCACAAAGAATTAGGTTATGTTTCTAAAAAAGAAAATGCAGAATGGCAGTTGAACGAAAAAATAAATTTATTATAACAGTTGCACAAAAGAAAGTAGTAGAAGGTAAAGTTAAATTTTATATCAAGTTTTCGAGGTGCCCACCTTGTCTTTCAAGGCAATAAGCGAGACGATCTTGAAACCCACGAAGCGTATTTCTTATAAATTGCGGATTTATTCCATTACATCCTGTACGTATACGATCTTTCAATTCGTCCAAGTTACGAATTTGTCTGTTATTGTATACTTTGCTTTTCAGGTAATCCCAAAGAAAGTAATCATTAGGTGATAAATCGGCTGATCTTGGAGGCCATGATATGGGACCAAACCTACCAATCCACCGTCTTGGAAATATGTTATCTAAAAAGTTTCTGACGGTGTTTGTAGAATGTGGCGGAGCCCCGTCCATTTGGAACCAAGGTTCCTCAACATTCAGCATCTCAATTTCTGGAATTACGTGTTCTCGCAACAAATCCAAATATTTTGCCGCAGTGAGGTTACCCTCAATAAAAAATGGACCAATAAGTCTGTCTCTTATTATGTCGATCCAAACATTTACTTTTTGTGGGTACTATGTTAGGGTAAGGTTTTGTGCGTGAGTATTTGTGCGGGACCAATACCTAATGGATTAATGGAAAGGAAATGTAATAATTTTTAATGGATAAATGTAGGGTACAAACCGAAAATTCTGCGAGTTAACTTCACCATTAATGGTAAATGTAGCCTCATCAGTAAAAATGATTTTATTTAAAATTTCGTGGTTTTAATTTAACATATTAAACATTAATTCACAGAAATCAGTTCGTTTTATTTTGTCTTCTTCAAATAGTTGTTGGTGATTTGCTATCTTGTATGGCTTATATTTAAACTCTTTCAGAGTTTTATACACCGAACTGTACGATACTCTAAAATGTCTGACTACATCTAAAAGCGATCCTACAGGCCGTTCCTCTACATAACACAGAATATTTAGTTCCATGTGTTCTGTTAAAATGTTATTTGTCCTATTTCTTTTTTTGTGAGAATTTAAAACACAACCATCTTCTTTAAACTTATTAAAAATATTTAGAATTGTCTTTGTGCAAGGTATAGGCCTGTCGGGATAATTGACCGAAAACATGTCTCGAACTTGCCTTAAACTATGATTCTTCTG
The DNA here is from genome assembly GCA_023690525.1 of Holotrichia oblita. Classification (NCBI taxonomy): domain Eukaryota; kingdom Metazoa; phylum Arthropoda; class Insecta; order Coleoptera; family Scarabaeidae; genus Holotrichia; species Holotrichia oblita. The sequence continues at coordinate 105,661,633 of CM043017.1, forward strand.
ATACCATATTATCATTGCCACTTTTTCATTTTTATTGTACTTATTCATGATTTAATGAATTATTTATTATTTAATAAAATGTATTTAATAATTTATAACACTTATTAATAAAAATTCAGAAATATTTAACATGTTTATTTTTCTCCATAGCAACCCTTAAGTAAATTCATGATTGGTGTATAATTGGTTGTCTACTATGTCAATGCATTGATTTTTTTCTTTTTATCATTACACATAAGCTCCATAAAGTTAGCCCCTCATTAGAAGCAATTATAATAAATCTTACTTTTATTCGTTTGTAGGTGTTTGATAGCGAATTTCCAACGTTTGATAGTCAATAGTTCATTAGCAAACAATAAAACAAATTCTTCGGAAAAACCTCTGTGATGTTAGCCCCTCATGTCGTCATTTTGACATCAAATTCAATTTTATTTTAGCAGAATCGTTTGTAGGTGCCTGATAGCAAATTTCCAAATCTTGATAGTTGATAGTTTATTAATAAATAATAAAACAAATCTAGTAGGATATTAGGCAGGCAACCAAAATTACATCAGAAAAGCGTCCTATCGGGAACATATGTAATAATTGTAACTCATCCCGGCCACATTCGCCATCGAATTTAAATTCCTTTGAGAAAAATCGTTTATGCGTCGTTTATAGGTGCTTGATAACAAATTCCCAACGTTTGATATTTGATCATTTATTAATAAGCAATGAGAGAAGTTTTGCAGAATATTGTGTGTTGTGTAGGCAACCAAAAAAACATGCGAAAATCATAATATATGGAATGTACTTATGTGTTTTTAACTACTCATAACCACATTTGCTATCGATATAAATTTTCTATAAACAATCGTTTGTAGGTTTTCATTAGCGATTTTCCGACATTTGATATTCAATAGCTAATTAATACACAATGAAACAACTTTCATTTCTTTCTTAAAAAAAACATAGGTACCTACTTCCTATATACGTATACATATGTATATGTACATTATTCCTGCATATTACAGACAAACAGACAATAAATTATGTTATGTATTTTGCTGGGAATATGGTATCGTAAATATGTATTATTGTCATTAAAATCATCAATTTAGCTGTAACTCATCCCGGCCACATTTGCCATCGAATTTAAATTTTTTTGAGACAAATTGTTTATGCGTCGTTTATAGGTGCTTGATAACAAATTTCCAACGTTTGATATTTGATCATTTATTAATAAGCAATGAAACATGTATTGCAGAATATTAGGTAGGTAACCAGAAAGACATCAGAAACTGTTCTTATGGGAATATAATGGGATATATAATATGAACTTCCCATGGCTTCATTGCCTTTTAGAACTTAAGCCTTTCTAAGCACAGTCGTTGACATCTTTTGTGTGTTTTGATATTATTAATGATTAAAGCGATAGTATTCCAGGATCTCCAAGGCTTCTGTGTTTGTTGAGAGTGCGGTAATAGCATCTGTAGTATGTGGTGTATTTAAAGTGTCCCCAATGATATTCTCATCGTCAGACAAACAAGAATCGTTTTCAGCATCCCCTTATTCCGCCAGTTATCGTGAGCTGTTATGTCCGTATCCTTAAACGGCACCTTGCCAGAAAAATCTTCTGTGGAAGATTGTCGAAAACTAGTAAGAGGTGGTGTCTTTACTGAAATATCCTGATCTCCCTCGTTAATTTTGGTATATATTGCACCGTGAGGTAGTATAAATGCATTAGAGGTAACACTCACAACTTTATTGTTTATGTCGTTGCACAATTCCCAAAAATTATTCCGTCGTCTACAATAGGCAATAAAATGGCCGGTAACTGCAGCCACGACACCAGCCAACCTATAATAAAATACAATTAGATCTTATAAGGTGCTAGAACAACTGTGATAAGTAAGATTACCGATATTGGTGACCACCCAAATCAAGGTTTTCAGGAAAATCTATCAATTTGCACAACATTCCCGTTGTTTCAGATAATTTCGGTCGAATGTCAAGCTCAATAAACACTTGATTGCCATAAGTACGGCTGACTACACATGTTGCTAAACAGTTCTTATTACAACATTTTATCGTTTTTGGATACTTCGAGAGTTGAAGAGCTAGTTGTAAGGCTTCAAATCCATGTTCACCAATGATGTTGTGATTAACAAATAAGGCAACTATAGACCGAGTATTACTCCCACAACTTGAGCAGTCATTGTACTCTAGAGCACTAGGGTGTGAAGCAAAACATGTTGCCCAAATCACAGCAACACTCTCCCACATATTTAGAACATACGATGACATTACTTGGGATTCATTATAATTGCCTTGCACTTTATTCGGAAAAAGAGCTGTTAAAATTTTAGCACGTTCTTTATATAAAACGGCTGTAGGTCCCGTTTTTATAAATTTCAAAATAAACTGCAATGTTGCATTACTGATCATTTCCATTGAGCGAACATATTGAGGATTGTCGATTGCGCTACTTGATAGAATTTGTACTATGGAGTCCCACCCACAAGTATTATAAGCGAAATAATGCTTGCCATTTATTAAAGCAGAATGGTGAATATTATTGCCATTTCGCAATAACCAGGATGTCCGGCTATGCGTTGTTCTACTGTTACAGTGCCTTATGTTGGGTTGTGGCTTAAAATATTTACCTATTCTTTTTTGCCGTTGTGATATCTTTTCTTTGATATTTGAAGTAGCATGAGATTTCTGTTGCTGGTCAGTCATTTTGAACGTCTGTGATGGTATGTTAGAACTAAGTTGATCACATCTACCTTTACTGTTTCCATTTAATTTTTTAGACAGAATTATAGCACTGCCGGTATTATCTTCAAATTCTAATTTTAAAAATTTATCCACTCGTAATGGTCTAGGGTAATTTTTTAACACTCTGTGTTTTAAGTCGTTGAAGTGTCCCTCAGAAAATGTTGATGTTCCACGTCCAATCTCATATGGAATTCCAACTCCTGTCCACAGTGGAAATTCGTAAGCCACGGGAATAAAGCGTTCAATAAAATCGTCGAAATAAAAAGGATTAGGCTCACTGCCTAGCGTCTCAACAGTTTCGCTTAAAGAGCGTACTTCATTAATCCATTCCTTAATACGACTGCGATTTGTGCCGTCATTATTTTCATTATCATCGCCCGCATCCATCTCGTTAATTTGTTCTATATTATCACGCTCATTTTCAGGTACAAAATTTCGTTTAGAAATACATGCTTCCAGTTTCTGTCTGGCATCAATGACAGTGCAATTAGGTAAGATTCGAATCTTAGAATCTTGAAATGCGTTAAGGCCAACTGTACATGTTAGAGAAAATATATCACGAAACTGTGCAAGTGTTTGGCAATCGCACATTAAAGCAACGCAATAAAGAAAGAATTGTCGCACTACACTATGCCTTATTCTTTTCATACATTTCCACCTACGTATCATAACCATTAAGTGTGCCACATCTATTCGAATGTACGTGTTCACAGGGAGTCGATAGTAGTACTCGGTACTTCTGATGGCGTATAAAAAACATGTTTCGATATATGTCTTAATTGTTTGCTGGTTGAAAGCTAACGACATTCCGTTAAGTAAAGCTCTAGAAAAATCGCAAACGGCAAATCCGGGATTAGAGGCACCTAATTTTTGCCAGTGGTTGAGCCACCACCAAAAAACATCCGTTTCTTGACTTTCAGTTAGCAAATCATGAACTGACAATGTGGAATGATCAAAATTTATAACGACTGAATACAGAAATATATGACCTGCTTGGGATCCGTCATGGCGAATTAATGGCTTGACAATACTACCTGTACCATCTATAGATAGAGTTGACATGGGCCGTACAGTCTTGCAGTACTGTTTATATGCATGCATTTGTGCTGGTGATCCAAAGGAGACATAAAATTTATCCCGTTTGACTTCATGAATGAATCCTTGATATGGTGCAATGTATTTCATTTTTTCAATAGTATGTATAATATCTTTATTATCATATGGTTGTACATGAAGTTGATTGTTAACATATTCCATCTTTGCCTGTCGAAGAACATCCAAATTTGGAATATTTATTGGTATGCGTTGCCCAATATGTGTTTCTTTTAGAACCTCTTGTTTCTGCCAATTTCCACAGCCTTGGTAAAATACTGCTTTACCGATCTGTTGTCTTTTCAAACCTCTAAGAGGCCGTTCGACGTGAGGATGATTTTCGTATATAGTGTCACGTGTTTTTAGAAGTACATCGAAATCAGCATCGCCTGGATCTTTGTCAATATAACAAAATACTTGATTTCCACAAGATTTGCTTTTACAATATCCTTTAATTCGAGCAAAATACTGACTCTCTGTATTAACATAAATTTTTGAATTTTTAAAGATGAATGCACATGGAAGTTCAGTTTGCTTAAGGATGGCAAGTGCTAAGATATCTGTCCATGCACCTCTTTTCAATATAGGATATTTTCTATTTCCATATTGGACAGGAGACTCTAGCATGCATTTCCATTCTTCATTTTTTATGTGGATTTTAAAATTGTCAAAGCCAGTAGAATCTTCCTCGAAGTCATCGTCGTCGGCAGTAACATCAAAATTGGTGGAATTAATCAGCTCCGATTCAAGTGTAGGATCATTCATATGGTGGGAATTTAGTTTATTTATAAATGGTATGCCTTTATTTCGACATGCAATTGACACTATCGATCGCCTATTTTGTCGTACATTCACATATACATCGTGCGCATTCCATCGTCCTTCTAAAGACCTACTCATATCCTTCCACACCCTAGACGTATATGCAGGACAAGGCTGCTCCTTCAAATGGTCGATGTAATCTTCTACCACCTTAACGGCATCAGCTAGAGGAACAACAGAAAGACGGGGCATAGTGATACACTTAAATTGTCGAAGCCTTAAAATAGGATTTTTCGGTAATTGTTTCCAAATAATAGTCTTTCTGACGACCACAGAAAACTAATGGAATGTGAGAATAATTTCTCACAATTGACACAGAAAATATTGTAGAAAATTCACTACTACACTTGAGTATTTCACTTATCAAATGAAAGTTGTACTATACGTAGGTTATTACATTTCATTACGCGCATGATTGGTGCACACGGATACATTGACTGTCGGGCGCATGCCTAATAGCAACAACACATGGAACGTATACATAGAACTGCGTATTTGAATTTTTAGCCTAAATTAAATTTTCGAAGCTTAGGTCAAAAGTACAGCCAGGAAATAATCAAAATATTTATCTGAAGATGGATATAAAGGAAATCGAAATTATTTTTAATGAGATCATAAACCACGATATTATCAGATCATTTATTATTATTAATGCGTAATTAATATGTTAAACATCAATTTTGTTGTACTCTGAGCTAGTTGCAGCTAAATTAATGATTTTAATGACAATAATACATATTTACGATACCATATTCCCAGCAAAATACATGACATAATTTATTGTCTGTTTGTCTGTAATATGCAGGAATAATGTACATATACATATGTATACGTATATAGGAAGTAGCTATGTTTTTTTTAAGAATGAAATGAAAGTTGTTTCATTGTGTATATATTAATTAGCTATTGAATATCAAATGTCGGAAAATCGCTAATGAAAACCTACAAACGATTGTTTATAGAAAATTTATATCGATAGCAAATGTGGTTATGAGTAGTTAAAAACACATAAGTACATTCCATATATTATGATTTTCGCATGTTTTTTTGGTTGCCTACACAACACACAATATTCTGCAAAACTTCTCTCATTGCTTATTAATAAATGATCAAATATCAAACGTTGGGAATTTGTTATCAAGCACCTATAAACGACGCATAAACGATTTTTCTCAAAGGAATTTAAATTCGATGGCGAATGTGGCCGGGATGAGTTACAATTACATATGTTCCCGATAGGACGCTTTTCTGATGTAATTTTGGTTGCCTGCCTAATATCCTACTAGATTTGTTTTATTATTTATTAATAAACTATCAACTATCAAGATTTGGAAATTTGCTATCAGGCACCTACAAACGACCTACAAACGATTCTGCTAAAATAAAATTGAATTTGATGTCAAAATGACGACATGAGGGGCTAACATCACAGAGGTTTTTCCGAAGAATTTGTTTTATTGTTTGCTAATGAACTATTGACTATCAAACGTTGGAAATTCGCTATCAAACACCTACAAACGAATAAAAGTAAGATTTATTATAATTGCTTCTAATGAGGGGCTAACTTTATGGAGCCTTACACATAGGGAAAGTGTATGTGTAATGATAAAAAAAGATCCCTGTATATATTTTTTGGTTTAGTATGTCTTTATGTAAGATATCCTGATTTAATAATTAACTTAATTTCAACAACGTGTTTCTTGGCTTACAAACATAATAATCTTCTCATACAGGCGCCAATACTATATTTGCAAATATAGTAAAATATTTGCGATTCCAATTTGAAACTTTTACTAGCCACAAATATTTTATTATATTTGCAAATATAATATTAACATTTGTAGAAAAAGATATTGCATTAATTAATAAATACATAAATCAGTTTAGTGAATATGCCTGAGGAACTCTAAATTTAGACTATACATGTCATTCCCAAGGGTACTCTCTAAATATCAGTTGTTTTCATGTTATGTGCGACTTTGTTGCTAATTATGTATTTAGGCATTAGGCAAAAATGGTTCTTAAAAAGTCATTCGAGTAAAATAATTAAGAAAATAAAATAATTTTCGCCTAAGTACTAACAAGTAAAGGTGAAAACAAGTGCGCTCCAAGTAATTTGTTATTATTTTAAGTGTACAGCTAAATAACAAGGAAAGTCTCCATAGACGAAAACAGTAAATGTTAAAAGTACATGGTAATTATTATTAAAACTGGAAGCACATAATTTCTTTAACCAAGAATTCACCGTCATTAAGCAAGCTGGGATATGGAGGTTGAAAGATTCAACGACGATAGCGATATTCTAAATGCGAAGAAATCACATCGAGATACTTACAAGGTACCACTTTGTAATAGTAATATACGATCGTGTGAATTAAATAGATATTTTAATTGATTATCTACTTAAGTTTTTATTACAATTAATTAAATTCATTGAACTAAGTAATCAGACCCTAAATTTAAACATAATATTGTTTTATTTATTGTAATTTAGCGCTAAATCTTACTATAATTTATTGTTAATCAATGAGTTTCGTTTCCCGCACTTTTGACACATGTTCGGGATTATTAGTGATTAAGGTTATAACCTTTTAACAATTTTATTTGAAGTTTCTGCGATTAAATTTCACCATAATTTTAATTATGACTATTTTAACAGTTGATTAACAGAGATATTGTTGATTTGATTAATGATAAAAAACTTATCTTCTTATGCGTTTCGACAGCAAAGCTGTCATTATCAAGGCGATAATAAAACTCGTACCTTATTATCGCCTCGATAATGACAACTTTGCTGTTGAAACGCGTCGGATTTTTAGTAAAACGTTTTTTGGTGTTTTGTGGGTTGAAGTGTTCAAGCATTTATAACTCGTAACAACGGATTCTTTCAAACAACTAAAAGGCACATTAAATTGGTCTCGCAAAATCGCATTTCTTTCTCCATTTAACTTTTGTTCTAGTTCTGCTAGTGCTCGACATGCAAAATATAAGATACTTACCTGCATGTTAAAGTATAATATTGACATTAAAGCAAAGCACCATACATAGTTCTTAAACATGTTCCTATACTTTACCTTAGAAAATGGAAGACAACAGCATCTACAACCCTGTATGGTAGAGCATATTTTTTATCAAAGAAAATTCTCAACATTATCGAATTAGCTCCAGTATAATCCATTTCTGCTATTTTGAGTATTGCTGCTGAAGAATGTAATATTGGTATCGAACTTCTAGCAATAATAGATCCTACTATAATTGCCTCGCGTAATGTACATGTACCACTTTCTAATAGAGGTAATAGAAAACCTAAAATTGATATTCCAGTAATTGATGTTAACATAATTGTTTAGATAGAAAATAAACATTCACATTATAAGACAAATGTTAATACCTTTCATGAAACCTCCAGGCTTAAACAGAGCTTTATGTAATGCTTGATATAAATGAAAATTTAAACGTTTATATTCAGCTAAATCATCTCTTATACGCGGTAATAATACTAAGTTGTAGAATCTTTGTGCCATCTTTTCTTTCAAATTTGAAGCAAATATTCTTGTTGCTTGATACATTGCAGCAGCAGACCAGCTAGGCGGATCTAGAATTGGTACATTATTTTGGCAATTACAAATTTCATTAGGAATACCTGTTACATATAAAATTTGTTCCCAATTTTTTAAACTAGGAATGATTTTAAAAGCCTTTGGCAACTTTCCGCTTCTATATTTTCGTAACACATCCCTAACGCCTTCATACATTTGTTTAACTCTTGGATCAATATCTTGTACTTGAATTGTACCAGCATCACTAAATCTCGTCTCTAGTTCTGTTTGTTTTTCAGTAATTTTTTCTAGAATTATATCAGCTAAAGTTCGTCTTGGACCAGGATTTTTGCTCATAAATTTTTCAATAGCTTCTTCATCTTCTCTATTCACCTCTATTTGTTCGTAAAAAGATTCTGTTTCTAAGCAATCTTCATTTCCATCCGAATCTGACTCTTCATCAGAATTAGTAGTATCTAATTTGATGACTTTCTTTCGATGCAGTGATTGCTCTAATGTGGGAAATTGTGATTCTAATTCATGTTGCTGTATCCGAGCTGCGGAGAGAATTTTTCGAGACAGTTCTGAATCGACAAACTGGAACAAATTGCAATATTTATTACGGCATGTAAATACAAATTGAAGCGACAGTAAGTGTAAAATAAAGTGAATCATGGAATTACATCTATTTGTCGTTCTTTTGTACAATTTTCTCTCCTCTATCCTACATTGTAGTAACACAAATTCTAACGAGATACCTATAACGTATCTCGTTAGAATTTGTCGTGTGCAACAAGTGTCGATCAGTAGCGCTATGAGTTTAGGAAAGTGTACTATCAAGCTCAAATCGACTCAATATTTATTATATAATATTATTTCACATATTTGTCGCAAGTAATAGCACATAAGTAAATACAAAATGCTTAATGTTATTTATTAAACTCAGGGATAGTTATAATGATATTTTTGCGAGATGTTTAAGCTATCAACATTGTAACATGCAGTTATATATTTGTTTGTCGTCTTTTTATGCATTCTGCTCCGAAAGTATGATTCATTAAAATGCTACGTTATCTTAAAGGTAGTTTCACATGCAAGCGATAGGATACTAGATTTTTAAACAAGTTTTCAAAAATCTAGTATCTTATTGGTTGTTCTATGTCCGCAGTCTGCTAAAACGCTTATAAGTGTATATGTGAAACGACCTTAAGGCTGTACGATCAGTGAATAGTGGCGGAAAATTCTCTGTATGTGGCAATGATATTTTTTTGAAATTGCGATGCAAGATTAAAAAAAAACAATTGACACAAAAAAATATAGCAGCAACTGCCACATTTTCGCAGAGTTACTGATGTTTTTTGTAATTTAGAAAAAAATAGAAATCATACTTCACAAAAAATCTTAAGGTTAAGATTTCCATCGAAGCCAATCTTTTATTTTGGAGCAAGGATAACTGACAAAGCAGAAAATGGTTGGTCTATAAGCAAAATTGCAGAATTGTATAACATTAATTGCAATAAGGTAAAAAGTCCTTAAGCAGTAGATAAATAAGCAAACTCTCAACAAACAGCCTCATTCAGGAAGACGCAGGAGTTCTACGTCCCTGCATTAGTTGTTCACTTGAGGCAAAAAATGCTACTGACTTAAAATTTAGAACAGCAGAGATACAAAGATCACTAGTGTTTCGTCTTTTCAATTATTAAAGCTTTTATACAGGGAGTTTTACATATACCACCCAATTCCAACAATTTTGAACAATTATAAGTCAATTATTTCAAATACAACACCCTGTATTTTATATCGATTTTGTTATTGCTGATATATCTGCTAATAGAAGCCTGCAATACATCGATACCCCTACATAGTTATTCCAACCAGGATTTGGATAGTGCCAGTAGTGAAACAATGCAGTGTGAATAAAAATTGAACAAATTTTTAATTCACGGAATTTGCAAAATTTATCTACCTACTATTTACTCTGGTTGTAACACTCAAATTAAATACACGGATGCATAAATGGAGCTAGCAAGCATCTTAATGTTCAAATAAAATCATTAGTTAATAGAAATATTTTTATAAGTTGAGTATCACTTAACTAAAACGCATTATACTAAGTAAAATGACAATTCCAATTTTTCTATTATAGTGGGTGCAGCAGTTTCTTCCATAGCAGCTATCATAATACAATCATAATTTAATATAAAATATATGAAATAAAAAGGTTAATCCAGGCAAGTCAACCGCTTGGCAAGTATAAACAGCAGAATCATATACATTAAGTGTGAAATGCTACTTACATATCTGTTGCTATTCTAATAAAAATTGTTATAGCACTAAATTTGATAAAAATTTTGATCAATATTTGGTTCAACTCACATGCAGCATAGACCAATAAAGATTCGAGAACTATGTTACTGGTACTTAAGCAATTGCAGTTCATTGAATCAAACAGAAATGTTCGTCTTAAGCAATTTTAAGCATCTCTGGTTGATTCAACGAAATGCGACGGTTTCACGACCAAGAAGCATAGCTTGCGTGAAGCTTAAACACTATAGCATATAGTTATAGGACTGTTTAAAACTATATTGCACCACCAAACATTTACATGGTTATGTTAAAGTTAAAGCATGTAGGTATAAAAGTGTAAATGGAATCTGGATCTGTTGTTTCAATAACGTCCAAGGCGTGCGGTATTTTATTTATTATTTTTGCTTCTAATTTGCCTATATTTACAAATTTTGAACTAGTCTTTCATTTAATTATTATTATGTATTATAAAACTAAAATGATTGTAAATTTATCGACTTCATCTTTACGAATGCTTCTGAATTTTATTTAACACACCTGATTTTAGCAATTTAAATTTGTCATATTTGTCAATCTAAAAGTACCTTTCTTGTCGTTTGCGATACCTTAATTTTTTTAATTTTTTATTATTGGAAGAATTTATTGTAATGATTAACACGTGCACTACAAAATGAATGTTGCTGAACTGACAACTATAAATAATCTGCACACCAAACAGCAGTTGGCAGTATTCCGAGCAAATCTTCCTATCACTTCCTATGGTGGCACCCATGATTCAAGAATTGTTGAAAGCTGTTGGCACAAAATTCAAAATAGTATTTTATTTTTATCTCAGTAATTAAAAATGATTTTTTGAATAATGTTTCATAATTGATTATAAAATAGTATTACATAATAATAATCTAAATAAATAAGTAAAATAAACATTATCAATTATTATTATTTATCAACATAACTCCTTTCCAGAACTTTCCTAGAATTCATGGTGTGATCCTAAGAAAGTTTTACAATTACATCCGTAAAATGTATAATTGTTACAAACAAAAACTGTGATTTCGTACGCAGCAACCGTTTTGTTACTGCATAATAACAATCTACAACTGAACAAACTTTGAGAAGATGATTAAAAACTAAATTATAAGAAATGATGAATTCTAGCAAAAGTGCTCATCTAATTTTGAAATTATTCAAGACATTTGACCACTGTCAGTGTCATTTTTCTCCATAAATTTTCAGACATTAGCCATTAGTTAAAAATATATGTATTATTATTATTATATAAATATTATTTTGGAATCATTTATAAATTGGATGACAGTGGTTTTATTTTCAGCAAGATTCAGTCACAGCATGGTCTCCAAATAACAATTAATTATTTACACCAATTCTTCTCAGGACTTGATTAGGAAAAAATTTTACAAAAGAAATGTTCATCCTCGACTGGACGCCGGAAGAACTTTTTGTTACAATCTTATTTGTAAAACACAATATAGTGCAGAATCAAATTAACAGAAATTTAATTCAGTTATGGACCATTTCATTGAGGAGACAATAACAAATATGGATCAAATATTGAATATATTTATAACAATTTATCTTTATTTAATTAGTTCTTGTTTCTGGAAAAAATAATTTGAGTAATATTCTTTAATAATTTTTGTTTTTAAATTCGCAAATAGACCTACTACTAAAAGAATTATGATCATAGTTGTACAATTTTTGTTTAGTCACTTATCTTTTGATAATCTCTAATCAACACATGTTTATGTATAACCGGTATAACCTTTGAAAAATCTAACCTGACAAAGTTGAATTGCTGTATAGACAAAATAAGAGCAGACTGTTTCTTTCCATAAAAAATTGGAATTTATGCTCATAAGAGTTGTCCCATTATTGGCAATTGAAAACGTATGGTACTTACATATTTTACTTCATCGTCAAATTAGGGTCCAACCTTTGAATACGTACATTGCGATTTTTGGCATTGGTATAATAAAAATTTGAATTTCTCTATTTTTATGGTGTAAAAAGATATTTATATTTCAGGCGAATGTAATAATTTATTGTTTTATTGTATAATGGATTATGCAAAAAAAAATTTTACTGTTTGATATTTATTTGTAACTCATTTGTATACAAAAATATGCAGTAATAGAAACAACATATTCGGAAGAATTTAATGTAGGTACTAGGGATGAGCTAAACGGTGATTTGCCAGTAACCGTTATAATAGTGACAGTGATTTCAAAATAACAGTGATTCTAAACAGCTACCAGCGACTCAAGCGACCGTGGTAAAACAGTGTAATACAAAGTTGAAACATAAAGAACTCCTAATAATCTAATCCTGTAAATAAATAATATTCTCCATAATTTGATTCTCTTATATAAGGTTATACATAGATATTAAATAAATAAAGTTTCTTCGATAATATATGAATAAATAGGATTTTAATGAAAATAATAAGGGAATAAATAAATAATTTATATTTAAATAATAAATTTCCAGAGATCGAAGTCACAGAAAATAGTATAAAATCCTAACCAAAGTCAAAACTCATATACAATAAAGCTATAAAATATTTCTTGTATCTTTACCTGAGCTACAGATTGATCATTGAAAATTTTCAATTGATATTGAACTCCTGGTGTTGTGCTCTAATTTGTCTTAATTATCAATAAATTTAAATGCATTTTAAAGTTCTTCTAATCACATAAAAATAAAAATAATTTGCTTCTAAAATATTTTCATGATTGATTTTCATTGCAAAGCTATTAGTAAAAATAAATTAATTCTGTTATTTTTATACATGTTATTAATTTCATCAAAAATACTATCGAAATATGATAAATTGTCGATGTGATAATATTTGTATAAATAAAATAACATTTTCATATTAAATTACCGGTTGATTACAAGAAAAACCGATTCAAGCGAACGGTAACTTTTAAAATTAACAGTTGATTTTGGTTACTGGCACCATTAGTAAAGATAAACAGATGATTTACGGTGATTTGGCAAAACTGGTTCTTAGATACCGGTTTTAATATATCGCCAATAATCAACCGCGTCTCAAAATAAAGGATCCCATTTCTCTAGTTTGCAATAAACAGTCTCTCTTATTTTTCTATGGTTGTACTCAATAAATGAATAACAGCGTAAGGAATTTTAATGTTGAAAGTAAATATTTGTTCCAAATCGAGTTATGTTATATTTGTACAAAACAAATGTAATTCTTAGACGATTATCGTCTTCATCTTTACGAATGCGAACTTTATTCCTGTTTCTATGTTTAGCAATTTGAATCTTGTTTTTGCCCGAATGAACTGGGTCATTGGATTTTGATTGTTTGGCGATACCTTAAGTTTTTTTAACCCATGGAAGAATAAATTATAAATATCCACTAAGTTTTTCAAATGTTGCTTAACAGATATAACATTTTACGTTAACCAAACAGCAGTTGGCATAAATACTACTTGACAATCTTCCATACTCATACATTTGGTAGGTTAGATTGAAGCTTTTTTTGTGAAAAGCTGTTGAAACACAAAATTCAAAATAGATTTTACTTTTATCTCGCAATTAAAAATCCTTTTATTGTTTGTTTCACAATTGATTATAACAATAGTATTACATAATAAAAGTAAATAACCATTGTAAAATAAACTTACCATAAATAACCAGATTTATCAACCGCAAGTGAAGATTTTTCGCAAGAAAATCGTGTTCATCAAGAAAGACAATCATAAAAACATCTTTCGTCGGACCTTCACAAATGTGTCTTAGTATGAGAAAATTTGGGGATCCATTTCAATAACAAACTTTGAAATATGATTAAAAACTTAATTATAATCAAAATAATTACGAGCAAATGCCATCTAATTTTCTTATTATTCAAGACTTTGAATGTATAATCAATTTTTACTCCATAAATTTTCAAATGCTTCTTGGTTTAATAAATGAATTATTATTATTATATAAATAAAATTAACACTGCTGTTGGAAATGGTTGATTGCTCAATATATCGTTTCTGCCATGGTCTCCAAATAGTCCAGATTTGCCCAGTAAAAATTATACTTATAGGAAAGAATTTTAAAATAAAATGTTCATCCTCGTAATGCGAAGAACTGTGGGAAGTTACAATCATCCGGAATCCGGAATAGAATTGAAATATTGTAATCGAACTTAAGACATCGCTGTTAAGAATATCTTCAACTATTGGAATATCAGTGATCGAGGTTTCGACCGGTTAACCGAAGTCTGCTCAGACGGCGATATGATCAAATATTGAATATATTTATCACTTTATATATTATCTTTATTTAGTTATTTCTTGTTTATTCTGGCACAAAAATAATGTAGTAATATTGAATGTTATTTAAATTTTTGTTTTTAAATTCGCATAGACCTACTACTAAAAAATATTCTTATGACTGTATAGTTGTACAATCTTTTGATAATCTCTAATGTGACATGTTTATGTATAACCTTTGAAATCTAAATATAACAAAATCTGAATTATTTAAATCACATAATCTAAATAAAAAAAAATTTGGAAAAATATTTTCATAAGAAATTGTCCCAAAGCTCATTAGTAACAAAGGTAATTAATTTAGATTATTTTTTTCGTGTTCTACATCTAATTTACATCAAAAAAAGATTGTATGAAATAAATAAATTTCACCGGATAATATTTGTATAAATAAGAAAATTATAGAAATTTTTTTACGCGAATGTAAAATTTCTTTAACATTTGAAAAACCTGCGAACTGTTTTTTAAACAGTGATTTTGGTCACTGTTTGTAGTGGTTTGATAACCGGTTTTAACGGTGATTTGGGTATAACTGGTTCTTAGTAACCGGTATTGATAGTTTTTAATGTAGGTACCACAGCTTTATAGAAAGTGTATAATGGGAAAGTAGGTATCCTTTTTAAAGAACATTAGTAACAATAAAATATTGAACAATATTTAAAGTATAGACGTAAGTATAAATCTAAATATTTGAGGTTATGTTTTCTTAATCCTTATTTAGACACACTGAATGGAGAAAATTAGCCAAAAAAGCTAGGCGTAAAAGAATTCGACAGAAATTAGCACAAGAAAGATGTAATATAGAGGAGGAAGGTAAAGTTCTTTTATACTAAAGCGGCCTTTGGATGATCAATATTTTCGTCAATATATTGCACAATAATTGATATTGTACAATAATATTGAATTCAGTATGATCTACAAACGGTCAATATTATTAATAATATATTATTAATATATATATATAATATACAGTCGAAGTTTTGGATCTTGTCCGTTACGTCATTAACAGCGTAATTAAACACAGATATACGTAAAATATTCATCACCACCATTTAACGTACATTAGAGAGAAATGTCAACATGACATATAAGTCGATTCATACTGATATTACTCGTGATGTAATGGACAAGATCCAAAAATTCGACTATATATAGATGTATATTATTAATAATATTATAATATTAATTATTGTGCAATATATTTGAGGAAAATATTGATAGTCTAGGAGCCGCTTAAGTATCGATTTCATGTGATTTATATTTTAATGTTTTTACAAATCTAGTTTTTCATTTTATCTAGCTCAAAGGGATACTATAAAGAAGAAATTGCTATTATTACAGAGTTAATATTTTAATCAGTACAGCATTTTTCTTCGACTAGGTTAGTTACCACTAATTAGTACCACTTTCGTATTTCGTTTTCAACTATATAGATGAAATGATAATCAAATTTATAAAAATGTTAAATATAAGTAACATGAAAATTGACACTTTGTTTTAGTAGTAAGATATTTTATTTTAGAACAATGGCTAAGGGAAAATTCACCAAGTTATCTTTTATGGGCAGAAGAGCAGAGATTATTAGAAGAACATCAGCAAGTAGAAGAGGACAGGATCGCCAAAGAAGCTCATCTTCGTTGGGTAGAAGTTGAACAGAAAGCACAAGAAGAATGGCAAATATTACAAGTTAAATTAAAGTTAATAAGGGAGGAGTGTGCTAGACACCAAGCTTTAATTAAAGCAGAATGGGAGAGAGAACAGAGAAAATTAAAGGAAGTAGAAGAAAAGAAACTCAAAGAAGAGGAAGAAAAGCTTAAACAGCAATTGCTATTAAAAGAGCAACTTGAAGATTTTATTGAAAGAGGAGGGCACATTCCAAAACAATTACAAAAAGTACTTGAGACCAATCCAAATAAGCCAATCTGTCCATTTTTCAAAAAAGTGGGAGCTTGTCGATTTGGTGATGCTTGTTCTAGAAACCATCAAAGACCATGTATCAGTAGAATATTGTTAATTCCTAATTTTTATTCACATATCAGTTTAGACCAGTCGATGGAAAGTGAATATGGGTCTGATTCATTAGAATTTGAATCTCATGAACGATACAGCCATTTTAAAGAATTCTTCTATGATGTTCTACCAGAATTAGAAAAGTTTGGTAATATAAAACAATTTGAAGTATGTTGTAATGAGGAAGCACACTTAAGAGGAAATGTTTATGTGGAATATAGTAGTAGTCGTGTTGCAATGAAAGCATATAGAATACTTCAAGGTCGATGGTATGGTGGCAAACAGCTGAATGTTGAGTTTTGTGGACTAGAATCATGGAAAAACGCAATATGTGGTGAGTTTCACAAATAGTTCTCTAAAATGTTTTTTAAGCTAATAGTGAATGTAATAGTAAATATCACAAGAGTTGTAGTATTTCCACTTAAGATTGCCTTAGTTCAGTGTACTTTTAAAGTTGCAGTCAAAGTACTCATACTCGTGACTTGTTAACATGCTAATGGTCTACTTATTTTGTTTACAAAATTTGCCATTGTAATTTATCCTGGACAGTGTACTTACAAACTTAGTAAGTCATTTAGTCATCACCTTACACCTCAAAAGCTCGACCCATGGTCTGAACACAGCTTAACACCAATGAAATGATGTTTAGATTACTTTTGAATTACATATTAGAGTGTAATCGATAGACTAGGCAAAGAGGAGTAAATGTCAGTACAGCGAGGAGGGGCAAGGGGCGTGGCACGGAAATTCAAGCGTCCGTAGAGTGCTTATCAGTATACACATACTTAGAAAAAGTCGCAGTTAGGTACGTTTCGGAAACGGCGTATTCCGAAGAACTACAACACGTAATACCGAGTATGCCGGATTTAGATTACGAAGGTGATATAATTAAATGTGTAAGGTGCGACAACTATTTAACGTGTACCAGCACGGAATTGTGAACGCCACTTAAAAAGTGTAAAACATTGTTCTACAATCCGTGGCAAAAGCTACAGCGAACAATTACCATATAATATAGCTGTTTGTTTTATTCTATGTAACCTACCGTTTGCTTTATTAGACTAAGAAGCATTTGTCTTCTTTTGGAGCAAGTATTTGGGTTATATATTACCAAGTCGGACATGGATAAGAAAGGGTATGTGTTATTTGAAAGTGTTATTGACAAGGATTCAGATTTTCTCATACTAAGACAAATTTGTGAAGATCCGTCGAAAGATAGAATTTGCAAATATAACATCACTCGATGTGGAACAGTCGTTTTCATCATGAAAAAATATTTATTCCGCACGCAGTACTCATTTGCCTGAAACAAGTGTGGGAACATATTTAATAATTATAATATTTAGTAAATCCCGCCCAGTTTGTGATTTCATGGAAGCTTCTTAAAACAGTAAGTGTTTCAGCACGTTATGTAATATATGTTTTGTCATTATTTTATATGTAACCATTCATACGTCTGTATCGCTTACACTCACTCATGAAAGTCGTGAACATAAGTGATGGGAGTACGTAAACGTTACTGAACGCTCGCCTTGATACGGCTGCTCGACCCCTCCATGTTGTTCTCCGCACTGCACTGAAACTTGCTCCTCTTTGCCTAGTCTAGTAATCACAAAGTCATTTTTTCAAGCATTTTTTACGGTTTTATATTACATATCCAATCAATGTAATACATTCGTGTTTAGGCAATTTTTTCATATGCAATGAAAGGAGTCATCCTAATATAATAAAATAATGGACAGATGTTTTACTTCAAATAATAAAGTTGAACTATGTAGTTTCAAAAACGAACGACTGGTGTAATTGAATATAATTTGGGGGTCTATGAGTATTTGGGGGTTTATGGGTCTGTCATTGGTCAGTAAGTTTTCAATATATTTTTTCGTTAGATGCCCTGGAAAAGCGTCTCTACTATATATGACCCGCATATTTTATTCAGAATTGTTCTATGTATGTTAGCACAATCAGTTTCTAATGAACATGTGGGTTTGATAGGTTTTTCAATTATAACTTGGGAATACAGGCCAGGAAGAAAATTGTCAGTTATTAAAAAAGTTATTGCAAAGTACATATTAATCAACCGTCAATATATTTTGCAAATATTTTTAGGACTATTTTTCAAAAAGCATGCCCTAAAGGATCAGCTTGCAATTTTTTACACGTGTTTAGGAATCCAGGGAATTTGTACCACTATATTGACAGAGAAAACCGAACTATAAAAACTAACTTCGATGCAGAGTAAAATTTCGCGGAAATTAAAAAAAAATTAATCTAAAAGTTGATTATTTTAGCGATTCTAGTGGCAGAAACTGGAGATGGTCGGAGTCACCAGAGAGAGTAATTAATTCATACAAGGAAGAGGAACAAACAAATTCGAGACATAGATCCTCTGAAAATGGACATGAAAGGCAGTCTAGAAAACGTAGCAAATCACGTTCAAAATTAACACGAAGACATAGATCACAGTCAGCACATAGTCGATTTCGTAAAAAAATACATAAGAAATCAAAAAGGTAGATTGTAACATTTTTTGATAATAAATTGTTTTCTTTTCAAACCTTGAGTTTTAATTTCGAAAAAAATTCTAAACAACAATTAGTGTTTTATTTATAGGTACAGGTTTCCCATAACCGCGTGATAGTGCTGACGTTTGCTGCACGCATTACTTGACTATATCTAACCTCATTTTAAAGCGCATTTTCAATTATCTCGATAATTTTCAATTATATCATTAGAAAAATATACATTTTTGAAATTACTCGAAACCTAGATGTTCGATTGTTTTTTTTTCTTTTGACACTCTAAAACTGTTGGGTTTCTGAGTAGAACATATTGATTAAACTTACCTTGTATTATATCAAAGATTGCAAAAATGTAATCTATCTTCATTAAACAAATTAAATAACCTATCGTACAAACAAAACGAAACATCCTACAGGAGAAAAACATGTTGGTAGATACTTCTAACAACATGTTTTTCTAATGTGTTGGACTTCACTCTAGAGAGCTTTTCCCAAGAATATTTTCCCATAAAATGAATGGCGAAGTCACAATCGAAGATTCTGAGTAGGTGTGAATAAACCGTTTTGCTTGCTTTAAAGGGCATGTTATAGTGATATTTATACAGTGTCCCCCGACTGAATTACGGAGATAAGAAAAAATTACTAATAATTTTTCTGGTCTTCAAACCCTAAAATCGAACGTTAATTTGTGTATAGCTACTGCATGTCACAAAAAATTGTTTGTGTTTTGGGCCTTTGGGTAAAAGGTAACTTTAAATGCTGAAATTGATAATTTCTCGAGGCATGCAATAGCTACAGGCAACTAACGTTGGATTTTAGGGTTTGAAGACAAGCAAAACTAATAAATGT
Source organism: Holotrichia oblita (assembly GCA_023690525.1). Taxonomy (NCBI): domain Eukaryota; kingdom Metazoa; phylum Arthropoda; class Insecta; order Coleoptera; family Scarabaeidae; genus Holotrichia; species Holotrichia oblita. The sequence goes on from CM043017.1 coordinate 105,681,847, forward strand.
GATCCTTTTCCGAAAAATTAGAAATATTTTTTTCCTCTTGGTACATTCTATTCAAGCAGCACGTTATTTCCACGGAAACCTTACTTTCTATAAAAATAGCAGGTCCTTTGCGGGTGAGTTGTAAATTAATTAATAGATATACCAAATGTAACTAAGAAGTTGATATATGAACCGCATCGAAATTATACCAAATAACCATAGCTTCTAAGTAATATAAAAACGAAATAAACTGGTAAATATGTAAATGTTTTGTAGTAGCAACATAAAATAACGACTATATTAGCTTGGCTAATTTAAAAGGAATGCATTTTCCGGTGTAGGCATGTAGAATCCCCTATCTATGAAAAAATGTTCGGCATCTAAAAGCTTTAGGAAGTGAAGAAGCTTTGAAGAAATTATTGTAGTGTACATAGTAATAATGGTTTACGCGTCAAATTACCGGGATCTTTTGGCGTCTCTTATCCACTTTTTGCTCCTGGAGAAACCACTACATTAGTAAAGAAACGTTTAGTTTAGTAGATTTTGTATATTTCTTGTGCTTTTATTTCACTTTATTTCGTGTTTGTTTAACTTTTGATTGCTATACATGCAGGATGATTGATTGAGGCAGGCTATTAGAAAGATTGGGTCTTCTAATAATAAATAAATTTCTGCAATACTGCATGCGTGCGTGTATAGGGTAATTGGTAATTAAATCTATTTATTAAAAATATTTTTAAGATGGCCAGCATCACGTAATTGGCTCGTTTAATAAAAAAAAATGTCAACGCTGGTCGACCTGGTCAACAGCGTACATTTATGATTACAACAAGAAAAGCAAATTCTATGTAGACTCAGTACATGAAAATTCTTCCGTCTGTAGTGGTACTGGATAGTTGGCGTCACGATACACTTATACCGGTATGCTACGTACGGAACCGATTTGCGTTCGGGACGCGCATGACGTAATTTGCGAAGCAAACTGAAGTATAAGTGAAAAGCGTTGGTATATATCAACATCGTTGAGGTTAGTTCGGTTAGTTATCGCAGAGTGTCGCTGATGTTATATGGCCCGCTAGTAATGCTTCGCACTGACGTAATAAGAATCTTCGAGTCGGCATACCCATAGAGAAAAGAAATAAGAGTTTCAACTTGTATTACCCAATTCAAAGCACGATGGTAGCGCACCATTTGTAGCTTTAAGAACTAATGCAACTTTTGCGCATGCGTATCCGGTTACCCGTTACATTTACCGCCATTTACCACTGTCAGCTGTTGTATAGATCATACCGGTATAAGTGTATCGTGGTTGGCGTTTATATTAGTGCTGCGGAAATCGCCAAATATTACAAATCGATTAACCGACTTTTCCTCAAACTTGTTTCATTAAAATCGATTAATCGTATTGAGTCGAAACCGGTTTTTTTAAATCGATTTTTTATACCGATTTTAAAAATCGGTTTAAAATCTATTTTGAAATTGGCTTTAAAATGTGTTTTTTAAATGGGTACACTAAGTTTTTCGATTAGCATTTCTGTTTTGATGGCGATAAATCGTCAAACATAAATCCAGTTTAGCAATATAAATATTTTTTTTCGAGCGGAAAGAAGTTGCAGCTACATTGTCTTTTTATAGTATATACGTTAGGATACTGATTGTTACTTGTTTTATTAAATTTCATTAATTCATATTACCGCTATTTATTTTTTCATCCACGTTAACCACAACATGCTTTATGAGGTATAGACAAATAACAGGTGTTGCTGTTTAGTATCTCAATTATAATAATATTTTAATTTATTAATATTTTGCATAACAAGCACAAATGAATGAAAGCATTATATTTTCGGTATTTTTTTACAAAACGCACTACATTCTCTATCTAGACATCATCGTGAATGTATTATTACATTATAAATATTAATAAAACAATTGCAAAGCCATACAGAGCGGATTCAAAAAGAAATCATCGATTTGAAACCGATTTTAAAATCGATTTCAAAACCGATTTTTCAATTACGATTTCCGTTTGATGGCGGTTAATCGCTTAACACAAAACCGGTTTGATATAAAATCGATTACGATTCGCAGCACTAGATTATATTCAATGGTCGTGTTCAGTTGGCACGGTTGGCATTTTGTTAAATAGCATACCTACTTATGTTTTCTGTCACTGTTTTGTAAGAAGATCTTATTTCTAACACATCACAATCACTCATTAAATATTTTATCCAACTGTGTTTGCAATAACAAAGAATGAAATTTGATTATTTAAATTTCGTGGGTTCGAAGTTTCAAGCTTAGTTTACCGAAACTTGCGCATGTTAATGTGTATGACATTTGTCAGATTTGACTTAAATCACTATATATTCTGCCTTTTGCTTATCTAACTATTTGAACATATTACCATATTACCCATACAAGTACTTTTTGCGCAACAAAATGACTAAAATATTGTGTTTATAAAAGTCAGAGAAGTTGTATCGCGCAGTATACGAGCTCATACCGCCAGCGGCTAATGTTTTTGCACTTGCCGATGCAGATTTAATGCAAATTTTGTCAATATTAATAGTATCGGGCGATCGAGAATGATTGTCCGTGCCGCTACCGTGATACAATGCGAACATGACCACAACATTGCAAATTGCCGCTCACCTGAAATTGTTTTCATTGACGTTGCGAATCGTTTAATTGTAATATATAGGTAGGCAACTTAACAATCTCTTGTGATGAACGGAATTGCATAAACAAGCAGGTATATTACATGTCAATGTCTGAATTACTTGGAATTAAATTTGAAAAAAAGCAATTTATAGAGAAGCAATTATTTATTTTAAAAACCAAATGTAAAGATATATTTTATAATTATTTTTTTGAATATAATAGATAGTAATAGTAACGTTAATAATAAAATAAATTTTATTTACAAATTTATGATCAATATGGCCACCATTATTAAGTAAACATGTGTCAATTCTTCTCTTCATACCTTCGAATACATTCTGCAACATTTCTGGTCCAATTTCGCCTATTGCTATTCTGACAGCTTCCTTCAGTTCGCTTAATGTGTGCAACCGTTTATAAATATTTTATCCTTTAAATAACCGAACAGATAAAGATCTAATGGGGTAAGATCTGGAAATCTTGTGGGCCATCTGTTAGTGATAATAAGCCGATTGTCATAAAATTGTTGTAGATAATCAATAGTCTGTCGCGCAAAATGGGCAGTAGCATTATCCTGTTGAAAAAACTTGTTATCTCATTATCTGCAATTGTTCTATAAACATATTAAGAATTCCACGATAATTTGCAGCTGTAATTGTTTCTTCAAAAAATATTGGTCCGATAATTCTTCTTCGTAACATACTAACTCAAACACCAATTTTCAGATGATGTAGCTTGTCACATGGTGGACATGAGGATTTTCAGCTGACCATATTCTATAGTTTTGTGAGTTTACGAATCCCGATAAATGAAACCATGCTTTATCAGAAAAAGGATAAATTTAGCAGCTCGTGATCACTTAAATTTGCATTGAACCACTGACAATAATCTATACGTTTATTATAATCTAATGCGATTCATAATCCAGGTCGATATCGGGAAATTCGGTGGTTCCATTGACCATTTTATCACGTTCTTCACTTTGGAAATATGCTTCCAAAAGAAACTTCTCTTGGTCCAAACTAAGAGGCATTATAACCTAAAAACTAAGTTTTACTTGTAACATGTTTTATTAAATAGGAGTAATGTTAACGTACCGCTATCGCTAAATATGAGCTAAAATAGCCTTTGAAAAGACTTTTTGATGAAAATAAATTACGATAATAGGTAAAAAATACACAATGAAAAAGCAAGAAAATAAACGGACGCCAATGAATAAATAAACATCAAGAATGACATATCTTCACTAAATTTTGTATACTGCTAACTTCATACGCATAAATGGAAATAAGTACACACTTATCGACTTGGAAAAGTAGTTTTTTTCAGACAATCTTTCTCGATCGCCCGATATATTATTCAACGAGCGGTAATGTAGGTAATAACTCACGCAGATGAGGTTTGCAGCACGAGGCGATAGCCGAGTGCTGTAATTCATCAAGTGAGTTATTACCATTACCGCGAGTTGAATACTATACTTTATCTACGACTATAACAATTAAAACGAAGGTACAAGTTCCAAGAAAACTTTTTTTGTGTCGCATATTGAAACTGTCAAAATGACATTTCACCTAATTTCAAAGATTGTGTCGTATATTGAAACTGTCAAGTTAAAATTAACAAGTGATCTAATTTAGAGTTGACAAATAACGTTACTTCCCTCAAAGATGGTAGTGGACTGTTTCATTTCGACGAATCAGATTGTAGAATTTAGCGTGAGTTATAATAACTCACTGCTATAAATCACGCTAATTGTTTATGGGTGCCATTACTTGTTCAAAAGGAACTGAATAATGAATACATTATTTAATAGGAGTAGATAATAGTAATTATATACCAAGGGAGAGAAGACATTTTTCTCAGCCGAGTAGCATTATTTCCCGAGACGCGAAGCGTCGAGGGAAATAATGGCTAAGAGGCTGAGAAAAATCTTCTCTGCCGTGGTTTATATACAATTTTTTCCACTACTAGCATATTTAACCGCTTTCTAATAATGTAATAAGCCGTTCCGATAAATGTTTAATTTAAGATATCCATAGAAAACATGTTAGTCTGTAAAAACAAATGAATAAACATTTAATGTCAAATTGAGATTTTATTCATGTCTTGTCACAATACCAAAATAAAATGTCAGACAGTAGTTGTACTCCTGCAGAAATCCGCAAGGAAGCAAATCAAATAGAGTATGAAAAATACTGGTACACTGGCTTGCAATAAAATCTCGTACACCTTAATGTCAAGCAAGCTAATTTTTGAAGATTATTTTTCAATGTAAGCTGACTTTAGATTTGACGGATGTGACACTATGCATAGAGGTTGTGGTGACTTATAAAAATAGTGTACTTTTGGAAATGAAACGTCAAATTAGAAATGTCACAAAAGGTGAAATCAATATAGGTAAAACTAGGTGTACGAGATTTTATTGCAAGCCAGTACGTCAGGAATTAACATAACCTGCCATAATTGCGCTATTAATTATTATTTTAATAAGTAGTGTTTACCAAATTACGTATTTCCTACTTGGTTTATTTATGTTAAATGTTAACCTAACCTTTTTCTTGAATTGCGGATTTCATTCGTGCATCTATACGACATCTATGGTTTTATATTCAAATTATTTCAATTCTATACATTTTTATTGAATAAACATAATTTTATTATTGTCAATTGTTTTTATTATTTACTAGTAGGAGATAATTTTTATTATTGACTACTAGGAGAGAAATTCATCTTCTCGGCCCGAAAACATACCAAATAATGACGTTTTCTAACGCTAGTAGTGGAAAAAATAATTAATTTTGAACGTTTGTCAGTTACCAAGTGACATTTAATGATATATATCTAGAGCCCAATTCAAATTTTGCGTTTTACGCAAATATGCATCAGGTAAATGGCAATACTTGCGCGCTTCAAAATTTGAAATATTGGCGGCAATTTCAAGAAGTTGTTGACTTTATTTCTTATTAAAATTGGTCATATTTTTTACAATTATACGTTAAAAAATTAGCTGATTAAGAATTTTACAATAAAAATACCTCATCCCATTAAAAAAAATGCAAATTGATTTCGGTATGACGTCATGATGAGTGGTATAAAATGCACATTTTTATTAAAATGTGCTTCGCTTAGAACTCTTGTATGACGTAAATAGGTTAACCAAACAAAAAGAGAGAAAAGCGCTGTTGCCTACATTGTATACGTTACTCATTGGCACCGACTAAACGAACACCGGGCAAACACTGGAGAAACTTGCAGGTCGATGTTGACAAACAGTTTATCGACAATGTTTTCTCCCCACCGAAACAATTTTGCCAACAGCTGCCTAAATGTTGTTCAATTGTTGCACAACAATGTTTGCTTGGTCTATTCCCACCTCGTCACTCGGTATTGAATCTGAACGTACCTTACCTGGTAGCTATAACAACCAATCAAGTTTAACGCGGCAATTGTGGCAGAATATTCAAATCTTTTTTGTAGGTATGATTTAGAATTTAGAAAAAAAGTATGGCTGTGTTTCTACAAAATAATTGTACATATCCAGATTGCAGGAGAACATTTTCTAATTTATCCGATTTAATATATCACGTCGAGGAAGATCACATAGGTATGATAACATTAATTCATTTTAAGCAAAATTTTTATTATCTCATAGATTTTAGCCCTGGCTTAATCGAGGAAAAAGAACGTCAAAAAGTTCAGTGTGTTCCTTTAAGTTATGTTTTGAAATATTCTCAGCTGTATCCCCGAAAGTCGACGGATTATAAAGAATTATCCAAAAAAGCAATAATACCTGCAAAAATTGAAGGTACACTGGATATGTCAAATGAAAAATTTATAATTAATTGGAAGTTGGAATATTTTCAGAATATGTTTTTCCGGAACATGATACAGTATTAATCGAATCAGAAATTAGTGATGATTCTTTCAATGATGAATTTAGTAATGAATATATTAACTTTTCAAGGTAAAAATACCAAACTTTTGCATCGATAAATATAAGATTTCTATTATAATATCCATATCTTTAGAAAAACTTCTTTTGATGGTCATGTAAGTAAAGAAGAATTTGGCAGCCGCATTAAAAAATTTGTATGTCCTGTGCCTGGTTGCGATAAACGTTATAAAAACATAAATGGGATTAAATATCACACAAAAAATTCACATGAAATAAAAAGAAGGTAAGTTAAATTGAAGATGTTTGTTGTTTTTTTGTTTATTTGCTAATTACAGTCCGATTAACCCAAAGAAAATGCACAAATGTCACTGCGGTAAATCATATAAAACTATTCAAGGTTTAAAAGCACATTCTATAACACATAGGGAGATCAATGTAAATGTACATAAGATGAATGTTGTACCACCTTCACAATTATCTTCTAGTCAGAAAGTCACTCATTCAACATATCCTTACCTGCACCAAGCTGATCTACTACATTATAACTTCATAAGTAAATCTGAAACTGTTGATGAAGATACATTACCTTATCCATATTTGAAACAAGAAACAAAAATAAATGACACAGTAGAATGTGATCAAAGCAATTGCAACAGTCACCTTGGGTTCTTTACACCTCCTTATCCATATGGAAATTCTGTATCGAATGAAGGGTTTTCTGATAATTATATACTTGAAGAGGCTATTAGTCAAAACTATCAATTTTCTTTAGCATACAGAAAATATTAATGTTTCTAGTATATGCTTTGTTAGAATGGTTATTTATGTTTTCATATATTACTGATTGTTAAGTTTATGATTTTCTTGTATTGTTTGAGAAATAGATATTTTATTTTTGTTAAATGTGTAATACTTATTTGTAATAATAATGTTTTCCTTTGCAAATGATCAAACTAAAGGTAATTGAAGTCTTTTTCCTATCTTTTTTCGTTTAACTCATTAGCGGCCTACAGACGAAACGATCGGTTGTATGACTTGTCGTACTACAAGTTCAAAATAAAAACGTAAAGACAACTCAGTCGCTTTTTTTCCTCCACATGCGGACCGTCGAACCAACTATGATGTGGCTGCATGTCGCCAGCCCCTCCATAACCGAATTTTAAAATTCTGGACTAAAGTTTTGTACCCATTTTATACCAAACATTAAAAATTTTGTATCTCGCCCGTTTAGAAGATATACTCCATTTTAGATGGAAAGTAGGGGTGAGGGGAGCAAGGACATGCCAGCCCCCCATGTCGAAATTTTAAATTTTCACTTATGCCATCGTATAGTATACTACAGGTCGCCAAATATCTCGTGATAGTAATGACTCATTCTGCGCACATTGTTTTGAAGTGCATTATCATATCAGCCAATACCACAAGAGCAATTAGCTTACCGCCCGCCCGTCTTACCTGCGGCCCAACTGGTGGCGTAATTGCAATGCTTGCCAGTGCGCAACTATCACGAGATATTATTTGGCGACCTGTAGTTTTGTACCGTTTTGTACCACAAACCAAACATTTTCTACTTCGTTAGTTGTAGAGATATAATCGATCTTAAGTATAGTGCTAGCCTTCCATATCGGAATTTCAAAATTTCACTTATGCCATCGTATGGGTACCGTTTTGCAGTGGCGGCTCGTGCTAAAAATGTGCAATTTTTGAAAAAAAATTATCTTGTAAGGGGGTTGTCTCCCATCGATTTTATCGTCCTTTCTCCGCCTTTCGTGTTGAAATATTGGATTTCTGGAACGATTGTCAATTGCCACACAAGAAAAATAAGAGTCACGAGTCACGCACTAAGCACTACTTCGCTAACAAAAAATTATTTCTTATGTTAAGTCTGCTCGACGTTATTTTCGGTTCGCAAAAAATAAGAGTCTCTAGGCACTACTTATCTAATAAATTATTTCTTATAAATTAAGTCTATTCTACGTTCTTTTTGTCGGTTCGCAAATGTTGTAATCACTTTGTCATTAAAATTGTCTATTTCGGAGATAAATTTTAAAAATTTATTTAGCAGTTCTGTTCTGATCTTAAAAGTCTTTCTAATTAAAGCAGTGATGGGAGTTTGGTGTATTGTTGAATTATACATATGGCCTAAATTGAGTTCTCTGTTTTCGCATAAGAGAATTGTCCATTTTTGGTGATATGTAGAATTACAGGTATTGTAGATTGTAGATTTGAAATGAGGGTAATATTGCGCTGCGACCTATTGATCTATTGTGCCCCCTTGCGTGAGTTGTAAGCTGCTGGGGGTATGCCCGCTCCTACAGCTCCCCATCCAGTCCAAGAGCTTTGATAAACTGCATTAGCTGTGAGGGTTTCAGGGAAGGTATGTCTTCTTCGTCTATAACGTCTTTACCGAGATGGCTGGCTCGGGTTTCTATGATGGCGGTGCAGTAAGATGTCAGGTGTTCCGGATTTTCATCCTCAGCCCCGCAGAACCTGCAGTCGCTATTCTGTTTTAGACCTATCCTTGTCATGTGTTCACCAAGGTGACAATGCCCTGTAAGAAATCCTGTGAGGATGCGTAGTCTATTCCTGCTAAGTTCTAGCAAAGTTTTTCTTCTGTGCTTGCATAGAATTACAGGTATACGGAATTCCACAGATTTATTAAAGAAGTACCCCAGAATCACTTTAAAGAGGTACGTCGATAAAGCTCGAGGAAAGGATATAGATACTATCGATTTACGTCCAAATAATGAACATTTAATGGTATTTTCACAAGAGAACAACTTATAAAAAAAATATATTCAACATGCTTGCAACATTCATTATGGTTCAACATGTAAGCAAGCTCGGACACTAGCTTATGAGTACGCAGTAGCCAACGGAAAAAAGTGTTAAAGCTAGTTGGTCCAGAGACGCTATGGCCGGCAAAGGATGTATGGTGGGTTTTATGCAACGACACATGCTGTTTTAAGAACCCCCGAAAAAAAGCGACAGTTAAGAAACGTGTTTTGCAATACTAATTGTAAGCTATAATGTAAGTTCAGATTCGCCAGAGGATTTATAACGACATAGCTAGTGAGATATCCCGAGGGGATTTTATTATAGTTAAAGTTTATAGAAAAACTAATTTAAGCTTTTCACTTTATGTTGCCAAAATTCGAAAGAAGAGTGGCGGTTACGAGGTAACTTTTTTGAAACGTTTCGGCGCTACCAATAAATTTTCAGATGAAAATGAAACGGGTTTTGTGTCTAAAGATGACGTTCTTTATAAACTACCACCTCCAATAAAGAGCAGCAGCGCTCGTTTTGCAATATGACATTATTTCCTGTAGATTTTAGTGAGTTTAGTTTCACAATTTTCTCAACTTCGTTTTATATTTTCCATTTTTTACACAGTACCTGCCTAGGTTAATAGGTATTAATAAATGTTTGTTCCTTTGTTTTATCTTTAATAAAGTAATAGTAATAGTAATATCTTTTTATTGTCAAGAGTTGATAAACAACGACATTGTCAATATATACAAATAAAAATACTAGATAAGAAACTGACTAGACCTAATATATATATATATATATATATATATATATATTGTAATGTTATATTACATTTTATTCAATATTTACAATTCCACTTGTCAGTTGACAGATGATCCAGCTGTAGGTCATCTAAAAAGAAAAAAACACTAAATTAATTGAATATTCATTAAACTATAACCAACTATCTGATCTGTGTATTTCTTCAATTTAATTTAATGCTATTTTATCAAATATGTAACATTAACACGATTGCACACATGCGAGGTATTTGTTTAAAATTAACTCATTTAAATCCAACTCAACACTATCAAATGATAGAGGAGGCGCAACTCTTCAAGTTGGCACCATCGGTATTTTCCTTGCATATGTGCGCGTCGATGTCATGATTTGCCTCAGTAGCCATCTGACGCAGAAGGGGGTGTTGCTCAGCAGAGATCTTATGTTAAGTCCAGCCAACGACAAAGACAGAAAGATGTTAAATGCACCACAATAATGACCATCATATTTTATAAGGTAATTAATTAATTTCAAATAATTTATTTTGTACACAAATACACACCAATATTGTAACAAAATCACAGAATTAAATTCCACACACACAAGAAGAAAGACCAGCCAGTTAGGGGCATTTAAAGAACAAAAAGTAGGTGGTAATTAAAATCTACAACTTTTCGGTGACCCTGTATACAACAAATATTCGACCGGACGCGCATAAATTAATCCATCAACGATCGTTGATTGCCGTGATTGACAGATGACGATCAAAAGGTATTTCTGATGAAATTTAGAGACAATTGCGAATCACCTATAAAAAGCCGTGCGAGAGCAACAAACTTCCGCTTTTTGCATTTTATCTTCGTACAGAGCGTTTATCTCTACGTATGTAAATTTTGTAAATTAACCCGGTGCACCGTGGGCTCTAATCAACGATTATCTTCGAATAAGTACTTATAAACATCCAAAACTTCTACCGAATTTAATTACCCCTACGAAAAAGACGTCTCTCCATCCACCATCCGTCTATAGGCGCGCGAAGACAGCAGCTTCCAAAATAACACACACACACTCACACACACGTAAGATAAGGTAATTTAATTTTAATTTAATTTTAAGGTCAAAAATTTTAAGAATTAATATTTTCTCTTTAAAACAGTAAATTCTAAAGTAAAAATTTAATTTTTTTATATACAGAAATTTTCTAAGTCCCAACTAAAAGTTGGAAAAATTTCAAAACTACCAAAAAGGGTCTTTATAGGTAATAATTTAGTTGTGGTGCTTGCCACGCCATTCTGCACACTGTAAACTAATTTTTTTATAGGTTTTATTGATTTAAATAAAATATAATTTTTTTTGTAAAACATCTTTTTGTCTTGTAAATTTTTTTTTTTAACTTAGAATTTTTTTTTTTTTTTGGGTATTTTGTTCAACGTACGATAAGCTCTCGTATGCTGTTCTCTACACCCGCTGTAGAGCAAAGAATTCACGAACCCCTGAGATTAATTTGTTTAAACCCCAAATTTTAATTTAAAGAGTAAAACTCACATTGTCTTGATTTTATTATAAATCAAATTTCACATTACAATATATATATACATCTTTCTATCAATGCTGAACCATTAACAATTTCGTACAATCCTGAACCACCAGGAAATAATGAGTATATTACCACACATACACTACAAAATAATAGTATGCAACCAATGGAACGTAAGTATAAGTTGTATACACCAAAAACAGGTTTAGATTTTGAAGTGTATATTCTCTCCTGTAAACCATACAATGCAGAACCATTTGCATTTATCCGACCGTTCTGAACCATATATACATTTTATTGTATGCCTACGGAATAAGCTGAACCAGTACGCTGTTGCCAAGCTTCTTTCGTAAATTAACTACAGATTTATGATTTATATGCAGTAGTGAACGCAATTTCTGAAATAAAATTACTAACGGCCGTTTGCACCGTCCCTAGTTAAATCAAGTTAAATTATAATTTAATAATAATTAAATCTTGGTTAAATTAGTTAAATAGGAATTTTTAGTTGCACGGAAATCTTAACAAAAGATTTAACTATTGATTTACATTTTAATCTTTTGTTTAGATCTCCGTGCAACTAAAATTCCGATTTAACTAAGATTTAATTTAATTATAACTTAACTTGGTTTAACTAGGGACGGTGCAAACGGCCGTAAAACTTATTTAGTTAAAACTCATTCGAAATATTGCTTGGACATAATTGCACTATGTCTCAAATGTTAGGTGTTGCAGGGTGTTCCGTTTTCACTGAACAAAATACAACTTTGTTATTTTAAATAAAATGGTATAATTTTGTTCAATACAATCGATTTTACGCATTATTTGCAAATATTTTGTATTAGGGTTCCCTATCCCTAAATTCAACTGTTGCGAAGATATTTCCAATTTTCCTTAATATTTTGCTATTGCACCATCTTAAAGAAAAATTAATATTGTAAAGCCCTTTGAACCGTAAGGTAGCAAACTTCTGCAAACGAAAGTAAAGGGTCATAGATATTGAAAACCGTCATAACTTTCAACAAAATTTATACAGGGTGTGCAGAAATTAGCAACCAATTCAGATGTCTTTAAACATTAATTTTCAATCACTCTTTACTTTCGTTCGCAGAAGCTTGATACCTTATGCTTCAAAGTTCTTTACAACATTAATTATTCTTTAAGATGGTGCAATAAGAAATTATTAGGGAAAATTGTAAATATCTTCGAAACAGTTGAATTTAGGGATAGGGAACCTTAATACAACATATTTGCAAATAATGCGTAGAATCGATTGCATTGAAAAAAATTATACCATTATATATAAAGTAACAAAGTTGTATTTTTTGAGTGAAAATGGAACGCCCTGTATAAGTGAAAGTAATTTTGGAACATGCCATATCAATTCAAGTAACATCTGTGTAATTGTTTTTCTGAAAAAATATTTACAAGGGGAGATATGGTACTTGGACGCACTACACATTTGTACATTTGATACCGTAGATATGTTATTGAATATAATTATTGAAATCAACCTGAAAAAATCTATATCTACAAATCAATCGTAGGTATCGATTCAAGGAATCAATTCGAGGTGTCGATTCAAGGAATCGGTTGGAGGTATCGATTCAAGGAACAAATTTGTGGTATCGATACCAAGGTATCGATTTAAAGTATCGATACTAAGGTATCGGTTCGCAAGTATCCATACCTGTCGATACAACCGATTCCAGTATTAGGAATCGATACCATGCACGTAATCGATACATCGGTAAGTATCGATACCTCGATTGGTATCGATACCCGATAGCAAAAATGTCGGTATCGCCCAGCCCTAGTAATAGTACACTCCGCGACACTTGATTGACCGCAAGTAATATATTTAAAAATAAAGGTTAATGTACAAATCCATACAATTTTAAGTATACCATATCGACTTTCTAATATTTCTTGGAAATCTGGCCGGCAGAAATTAGGGATTATTCGAGTGCCGCGGAGAATTGTACTAATGGGGTAGAAATAGTACGACACTTAATTGAACGCATTTCAGTTCTTCTGTGATTGTAGTTTTTAAGAAAAAATTGTGTTTGGCTAGTTTGTTTAGAGACATGGGAGGTGAAAAAGCCTTCACTGAAGTGGAAAGAGGACAAATTGACGTTTTGAAAAACGAAAACCTTTCAATACGAGAAACAGCGAGAAAGTTAAGGCCGAGTGATCGTGTAATCCGCAATTATCTTCAAGACAAGGAAAATTATAGCAAAAAACGAAGAGGGCGAATTGCTACAGCAACTACCGAACGAGAAAAACGGAACATCCTAACAATTGCATCAAATTCTGCCGCTAGGGCAAGGCAAATTAGAGATGCTGCAGGAATATCTGCATCATTCGATGCTCGCGATTGAAGAGAAAACCTGCTTTAACTGCCCGACATCGAGAACGAAAATTGAATTTTGCCAAGGAGCACATTGCATGGCAGGAAGAAAGTTGATTTTTCGGACGAAAAACGTTTTACGCTGGATGGACCTGACGGTTTTCGCTATTACTGGCATCATTTGAGAAAGGAGCCCAGAATAATATCACGTAGATCGCAAGGTGGTGGAGGAGTAATGGTATGGGGTGCAATTTATAATGCCGGAGCCGTCGATCTAGTTTTCGTAGAGGAGCCCCAACTGCTCAAAAGTACCTCCAACTCATGGAAAATGAAAAAGAAGTGACCCAAAATAAATTGGGCACATAAGATTTCATTTTCCAGCAGGATAATGCTCGTACACAGTGCTCGAGTTGCCAAAAATTGTTCCAGGACAACGGAATTACTTTATTGCCATGGCCAGCTCTCTCGCCCGATCTAAACATAATAGAAAATGTGTGGGGATGGCTGTCCCGACGGATTTACACTGATGGCAGACAGTTTCTGAACAAGGAATAATTAAAACAAACAATTCGAGAAGCTTGGACTAAATTGCCCTCTAAATCCAAAATCCAAAATTTATACAATTCTTTACCCAATACAATGATTGAAGTTGTAAATAAGAATGGTGGTCACACTCATTATTAAGTAATTTTTTTCCAGCGATTTTGTTGTTTCATTTGGCTGCGTTTAATCAAAAGTGTCGTACCAGGTTTCCAAGTAAAATTTATTAGTTAATCTAAATTTCAAAATTTTTTGATCTTATTCGTAAAACTAGCTTAAAATAGCAGTTTAAAAAGGCACAAAATACAAAAGTTAAGAAAAGTGTGCTTTTAACAAAGTAATAGGTATTGCGTTCAATTAAGTGCCGCGGAGTGTTTAAAAAATTAGATAGGTATTCTCCCGAAATTTACAGCGTTGCCTATTTCCCGGTTCAGATTATACCGTTCACATTCTATGAAATATACACGATCAAATTCGAAATAGCGAGCTCTTGCGGATACACACGGAACTATTATTCGGAGTTTCTATCACTCCTGAACCACTGATAATATCAAATTATAGAAACTCCCTCTGATAGAACATTCAGAAATCTAGCAGTTATAGCTTCTAACACATGTCAGCTATGTAGTCTAGTAAATGCGTATTCTACTTATGGATAGTAAAGTCAGAAAACACGGTAAACAATCCTGAACCAGTATATTGGTTCAGAATTGTCGGCGTGGTTCAGAATTGTCGGTAAGTTTTAGTATCGGTGGATCAGGATTGTACGAAACGACTATATATATATATATAGATAATAATAAAACTAGTGAAAACAAGTCTTCATATTGTTATGTAAATTTGGTTTTAATTGATCTAAACGCATTGTATTACATATTTTTGACATTGCCTATTACTGTTTTGAGGTATGTTCAATTAACCTTCCTAAATGTTCCAGTTAACCTGCCTGTGGGGTAAAGTGAAAATTTTTACAGGTATTCAGAAAACTTAAAACGTGACGCCCATTTTTTAGAACTCTAAGTCAAATATATTTTTTTTCTATTGCCACATAAGCACATTACATAGTGCAAAAAAATTTCGATCAAAGCGTAGGTACATAAAACCAGAGATATATAAATTATTCCAAAAACCTCACTTTACCCTACATCCCCACACCATAATGGATCCTCCTCCATATATTTTACTGTTGGTGTAAGATTTTGTTTTTTAAACTCTTCTTCTTTTTCCCCTCCATACACGCCTCTGCCCAGTTGTGTTGAAGATGCAAAACTTACAGTCATCTGTAAATATGACCTGTTTCTGGCTTCGAAATATATTGATCTGCAAATTTCAGTCTTTCTTCTGCTTCTCAACTCCGCAGTCCACCTCTGCGTATTATTCTTTTAATTGTATTAGCACTAACTCTTTTGCCGGTAGTTTCTTGTACTTGTTGTCGTAGTTGCCGTTTATGAAGTTATTAACTCTAAATACCAAAGAGATGCAAGTGGACGAACACTTATGCGCGAACTCCAGGTGCTGCGGCGTTAAATTGTTAAGAATACTTTTTCTCCGGTGTTTATTTCAATCTGAATACAATTGGGGATTCTGCTATCTAGAATTGTCCCTGCGCACATTGAATAAAGAACGAATTGTTTTTCTTGATTACTTGCTTGAAAATAGTAGTACAAATATTTT
The DNA here is from genome assembly GCA_023690525.1 of Holotrichia oblita. NCBI lineage: Eukaryota > Metazoa > Arthropoda > Insecta > Coleoptera > Scarabaeidae > Holotrichia > Holotrichia oblita. The sequence continues at coordinate 105,698,017 of CM043017.1, forward strand.
ATTTATATATTAGTGACTTAATGCGAATTAATACTATTACAACGTGCTTCAACAGTTTCTTTATTTCAACTACCAATGTCTGTATGAAACTATATAGAATAAACTTAGTACTCACAAATAGTTTTCTACTATAAAAACAGCGACTAAAGTGTCTGCGTTCTAATATGTATGTATGTACATACATAAACTTAACTTTTTTATTATTATTAGGGAAAAAAGTTATTCTTTATAAAAAGTCCTGCATGTTCTAAAATATAAAATACAGTTATCAAATATTAATTTTCTTAGGTCCTATGCGCGGTTTGTCAAAAAATAAAAATTTTACTCAACAATAAAGTACGTTTATATTGGACAATATTAAAAATTGTTACAAGGAAAAGTTGATCAGAACTAAAAACCACGTTCAAATATAGAATTACATCCATGTACATTGAAAAATTAGATTTTGTTATTTCTTACTAATCTTTTTATTTTGAACGAACATTCATTCCTTGCAATTATGAAACACACGATGACCTTTTCGCTTCTAATGTTTTGTAACAATTGTGAAATTTAAACACGTAATTAATGCAACTACAATTAAATTTGCAACGTAGATAGGGTGGACCAATTTCGGAAAACCTTTTTGGAATTTGACTGATAGCTACGTTTTAAAAATATTTTGTTTATACAGAGTGATCGAACCAGTCGGTGACGAACCAAACTTATGTTTTTTTAATGGAACACTCGGTATTAGAATATTCCAATCGATTCTGATAATTAATACAAACAATTTGATATAACATTAATTGAGTCTAAAACCCATAGTTACGGAGAGAAAAGCGATTAAGGCTATACGCCTGGTCTCAAAATCGTTTTTCCCATTTCCTAATCGTATTTTTCATGATAACCTTACCGAATTTACACGCTGATTTAAGAAAAAAATGCCTTTCAATGGATAAATCGTAATTTTTTCGAAATTGTTCAAAGGGCCCTAAATAAAAATAAAAATGTAAGAAATTTCAAAAAACAAGCCTTTATTAAAAATTATGTAACATTCAAGAGCAATACATAATTTTTTTTTTCTTAATTTTTAGAAATAAGGCCACGAAACGGAAAACAAAATTTTGAAATTTGCGCGAAATTCACTGAAATCAAATAGAGTATGTGGTACGCTCGCACATAGTGCCGCCTCTTCCCGTCCCTAACGTTATACCTGCTAGAAGCGCATGCTAGGACTCACACGGCTTGCGCGCAGGGAGTGTAATTATTATATTTGACTCGCAATAATTTGCTTCTGAAACGATCTAGAAAATTATTTCTTGCACAAAAAAATAATTGTGGAATGTTGACTTTATTTTAGTTCACATATGTATGGGTAAATTCTGAAAAATAAGATTAGTTACTCGATAGCTGAAAAATACCTTACACAAATTGGTGGTCTACTAAAACTTTTTTTTAAATAAAATTTACACACCATAAAGAAAAATCGAAAACACTAGTATCATCCAAATGCTTTAGGGTATAACATTAAAAAAAACAGATCCCTAGCTCTCTGCATTGTTGAGATATCACGAGATAAGTATTAAAAATTGAAGAAAATGAAAATTTTAAAATTTACACAAAAAAACGATTTTTCGACCTTTTTGCGATTTCGATTTTATTTTCCAACTCAAAATTTGAATCCGGCAGGTGATTTTACATATTCAGCTTCACTTTTTTTGTGTGTTTGAGAATATATAGATTGTCTAATTTAGGGGGAGTTGCTTGCCGACTGCCAAACATGTAGGCCAACCGGCGATTATCTGAGACCATAACGCAGCCATATATTACAGGCACATTAGATTAAGTGACAAGTTCTTTTCTCTATCTTTTTCCTCAGCATAAGACAGAGCACGCGGACCCTTAAACATTTGTCTTTTATTACATTTGGACGAAAAGCAGTGGTACGCCTATTTCAAATCGAACTCAGCTTGAAGCGGGTGTTCAGCCTTAAAGTTGAAAAACGCTCTAATGTCGTCCATTTTATACCAAAACCGAAAATGAATATTCAAAAATAAGTGTATCATTGAATCTGCTATATTCTTGAGTAAGTTTTTTCTTGAGTCTTCTCCTTTGAAAAGCATATCAAACTGTCTTTCACTCATGCCGATTCGGTCGAGATATTTTTAATACATACTCAACTATACACCTCAAGGGGCATTTACGAAAACGACCGAATGGGCATGAGCGGAAGAAAGTTTGGTAAGCGCTTCAAAGGACATTACTTAATACACGAACTGTATTCTATACCAATCTGTTACGATGATATAAATATTTCAGAAGGCATATTTATTAAGGAACTGTTAGAACTGTACGAGTAATTCTCAGTAATATTCTCAGTCTCCATTTTTTGTTAATGTAACACTTTGAAAATTCTATTTTGCATTATGAATGGTATTTTGTTGAAAAAGGCAGTTTCCTAAATACCTAGTCAAAACTTTTATTGCTATCAAAAATTATAATACCCCCTTCATCAGACTATTGGTTACTTTCAGAATAAATAACTTCACGAAGAATAAACTCAATGTCAACTTAAATGCTAAAAATCACAGCTATTTGTAAATTCTAAATTTGCTATTACTTACTATAAAACACAAATTTTTAAAGAGGATTGTTAAAACATATCTAATGCATGTATAAATAACTTACTATCAAATGGTTACATCTTTGGCAGCCATGGCCTACGCTTTATTAATGTTGAAAAGTATCGTTTTTTAAGTAAAATAATGAAATATCTCAAAATTGGTTAGATTTAGGTATAGAGAATGAATCAATTGAATGAAAATAAAAATAGCAATGAAAAATTGATATAAAATACAGGATGTTGAATTTGAAATAAGCAAGTTATAATTGTTTCAAATTGTTGGAATTGAGTGGCGTGTGTAAAACGCTCTGTATAAAAAATTTTATATTTTGAAAAACGAGATACTAGTGATGTCTGTTTCCGATTCGCTGTGCCAAATTTTAAGTCAATAGCATTGTTGCTTACAATAATATCGTGAGTTATTTGGGACGTTCTCGAAAAATTAAAAAAAAAGCAAATATCTCAAAAATTATTAATTTTTGGTATATGACGTGGTACATTAACTCAAAATTTTGATGGAGAATTTAAAACTAAATAAAAAAAATATGACGCTCTGTTTAAAATCAGCAAGTTGGTATGTACTTCTGGTGTAACGGAAGTACGTTACTCGTGAATATATTAAATTTAAAATCAGTATTATTGACAATCTAATGTGGTCAAATTTTATATTCTGGTTATAACTGCACCCGTAAAAATTTCTAATTAAAACTTTTCCTGTCACATCCTGTATATATTTGAACTAAGCTTTTACAAAAAAATTCGTTATTAGATATGCACAAATTGCGTTTTCAATACTGTATGCGTGCTAGACTTGATGGATAGATGGCATAATAGATAAATCATCTGACGTTGGATGTGCCGAAATACATGGTGGTGATTTTGCGATGATGCATTAGAGGAACCGATGATTGAGCTTGCTGGAACCATCGTTGGATTTTTCATACATTATTATTATTAGTCTTGCTCTCTAATAATTGAGAGTTTGGAGAAGCGTTATTGCCTATCACTATAGTTCCTACAATGTATTTGAAGGGATAATACGTACAAGCACGTAGTTCAATAATTTATTAGATATAAATATACAAAATAACAAATAATATGGAATATATTACTATACATACTATACTTATATAATAACTTTTTTTTAGTTTACCTATAAATTGTAATTATTGTTTCTATGTACATAATAACCGTTATCTTTAAGTTTTCTGTATAATGATATATATTTTCCAGCTGAGGTTGTTCTAGGTACTATAAATTTTTCGCAGAACACTGTTCTGTTTGAGGCTGCTTTACTCAAATTACCATAGTCAAGGGATTGAAGAAACGTTAATACAAAGGAGTAGCAATTATGTCGGTCTTCGCTGTAATTTCTAGCTGACCAACATTTCTGTTTACACACCTGCATTAACGTGTTGTCCCAGTGTTCCATCCACGGCGAACTGGCTTGTCCTAAAAGTAAACATTGTCCCCAATGACTACTTCTGTGACGCCTTAGGCCGTGTTTATCAAATTCGACTATAGTGCCAGAAGATGTAGTTAGTCCAATATGTAGGTCCATGGAATTGTAATAATCACTATAAAAAAGATAAAAATTTCACAAGTACTCATGTTTTGTATGCATTATAAATTGAATATACATAAGTATATAATGTGTAAGCTCTTAAACCTTCATCATTAAATATTATTTTGTTTCGTGGTAAATTGTTTAAACTGTTTAATCTACTTATGCATGTACACTGCCTCAAAGTTTTAAGCTGTAAAGTGTGGTAAATTTCATCCTTAACTTAATCCAATATACTTCTTTCGAATTGTGAGGCTTTGTATAAAAATCTATTTCCAGTTTCTTTGTCTTCAAAAAAGATTTCAAAACAGAGTTATACACTACAGATCAGATGTATGTTTTTTAAAATAGAACAGTGTATATTATTAAATTAATTAACTTCAGATATTTTTACAGCTTTTAAATATAGTACATATGTATACAGGGTGAGGTATTCGTTAATTAATATTAAAGATATCAAAAAACTTCATGTACAAAAATCTTACAGTCTTAACACACAGTTTTAAGCTATATATTGTAAAATTATTTTTAAATTACAGTAAAAGTTCCTTAATGCATATATGAAAATAATTTTAAAATATGTACAGGATGTCCCATTTCAACGTGGATCTTAGATATCTGCCATATTTGTCAAAATAGACAAAAAAGTTATAAAGACAAGTTATCTCAATTTGTGTTCTGCATAACCTAAAAATATTTTTAACTATACAGAGTGTCTCAAAAGTAGATAAACACATACTTGCTCCGTTATTTTAAATAGGACACCTTATATATTTTGGCATTTTTGAATAGTACGCTAAAAATATTCCCACTTTATATAAACCACCCTACCCCTATTCCTAATAGTTAAGGAGATATTTTACGTTTTCGTAAAAACTATCCCGATTCGGTGTTTTTCGTATGCCGCGATAGCTTGATCCTGAAAATAGTTATCGAAATTAAATCAAGAATATGTAAACTATATAGTCCGGTATAGACAATGATATCAACAGGAAATGAAAACCTACTTCCGGTTGTTAGAAATGATTCAATGCATTTCCGGAACTTCGTTTCCAGATAACTTGATTTTTTTTAATAGCACCCTATATATTTTGTTAGATCGATAGATTCCTCATTCTAATACTTTTCCATTCATGTATATAAAGTACTATGTTTTCTTTTATACTTTTCAAGATATATCATAGTTTTTACGCAAGCTACAAAAATGTTGTCTTCAATTTCGAGGTAACCTTGAAAATATTTCAAAAACAAAAGAGTATGCAAACATAATGTTCATCAATTATTAAAAACAAAAAGAAATTATAATAAATGTTAAAAATTATGCCTTTTTCTCTTACCGAAATATTAATTTTTCTTTGAAAATTGATTTTAACTCTTCTCGACATTTCAGGAGTTATTGGTGTAAAAGCTTATACAATTCTTTCTCGCATATTTTGTTCAATATTCGGTGGTGTTCGTTGTACCAACTCTCTCATGTATGCCCGGGATAGTTTTTACGAAAACGTAAAATATCTCCGTAACTATTAGGAATAGGGGTAGGGTGGTTTATATAAAGTGGGAATATTTTTAGCGTACTATTCAAAAATGCCAAAATATATAGGATGTTCCATTTAAAATAACGGAGCAAGTAAGTGTTTACCTACTTTTGAGACACTCTGTATAGTTAAAAATATTTTTAGGTTATGCAGAACATAAATTGGGATAACTTTTCTTTATAACTTTTTTGTCTATTTTCATAAATATGGCAGATATCTAAGATCCACGTTGAAACGGGACACCCTGTACATATGTTCATGTTAATGTTTCATATTGCCACGGTGAACCAAACATACATTTTCTTAAGTGGAACATACTAGGTATATATTATTTTAAATTTCAGAAGTTATGGTCAATTTTGTTTGAAAATCATTGCGTGCTCAACGTCCTGTGTATTCCACACGAACCAGTTTAAAATTGTTTTTTTACCGTTTTACCTCAACGAAAGGAATGAATCGCGTTTTTTCAACATAACTTGTTAAAAACAGAAATGCTTGTTACGCAACTTATAGTAAACTTAGAAAATTTCTTAGGTAATCTGAAAGAATCATAAATGAGACAGCACTCTGGGATTTATAAGCTTGCACGTAAATATTGTGATTAAATTTATACTGGACAAACCAGGCTAGAGATAGATACACCGGAACCTCGTTTATATCCGCGATCGCGAATCGTAAACATTCACTTATATCCTCTCAAGAAGGGTCCTCATTCTTATCCCGTTAGCTGAGAGGAAAGGCCGTGCTACGCGCTGATTGGCTCATGCGAATACGTGCGCTATCGGGTGGTGGATGCCGAGAGGATATAAATGAGTGCTATACTAAGGATATAACTGAGGGTAACAAACGAGCGCGCATATCAACGAGGTTCCAGTGTAGTTTCAATTTAGTAAAAGATAAATGCGCCGCAAGAACTAGATGCGTATTAGAGCATTTACATGAAAAATATAAAACATTGATGAATAGGGAACCCTCGACTCTAAGAATGTTTAACATACATATGTTAGCAATTAGGTCTTTTAAGTATTTTTCCAATCTATGGTTAAGAAGTTGCGAAAATAAATTTGATGTTGAACCACCAGTAAATATTTAAATGCCAACAAAACCAAGATAAAATCAGTATTTTCATGCTCATCAAAAATATTAAAAAATGTATGAAAATTTTTGTAGATCAGGGCAATTGTACGAATATCTACTCCACTGAGGTGGCCAAGACTGTTATAGTGTAGCAGTATTCCAAAATTTTAGTAATTGCTAAATTGTTGAGGTATTCAGGAATTGTGATTCTGTATTGTTCTGTTATGTACCCTACTTTATATTCGCTGCATAACATAAGATGGATTGTATTATAAAATACTTACTTTAAGAAGTCTCCCGCAGTTGGTTTAATGACAACTGCACAGGGGTGTTGCGAAGCTCGTATAAACGGGTAAGGAACTCTAAAACATACAAAATATAAGTTCAGAACGAATGTTTTAAATCCGATTTATTAGTTAGTCTGTGATTAAATTATTTATGCAATCAACAAAAATTAGTCCTAAGTCCTAAAGCAATTGAATATTAGAAAAATTGTGACTACGATTGCAGAATTGCTCTGGATAAGGGTTGAGTATACCTACATTCAATTATTTTTTGTTATAAAAAATTACATATTATATAAAGATAAAAATAAATAAATAAAAAATATTATGTATTATTCGATTTTAATCTTGATCTGATTGACTTTTATTGAGACAGCAACAATCATTTATATTATCTTTTTACAAATGTCTCACTGATGTCTAGTATAGGGGGACTGAATGTATAATACCAAGTTGATATTTTTGTTATTCCTGAGACATGGCTTCGTGAGGAAGATGTAATCGGTGTTGTGTATATCGATGGTTACGAATTTATATGTAGATATCTAATCCACGATCATAAGTGGTAGGATTGGTTGGTATATTAAAAGTGATATCCAGCAAATTTGTCTCAACTTTTGCAACATTTTTGGCTAATATATTGCAGACCTTACTTTGTTCTGAGTAAAAAATCTTTAGCTTTAGCAATTTTAATGTTGATATTGATCGTAAGATCACTACTGATTTTTTACGTTCTGTTGTTGGCTCTGCTTGAAAGAAAATTGTTGAGGCACCTGTTTGCGTCAATAATAGACGTTTTCGAAAATTGCACCGGTGGAAATTTACCGGTCATCAGCTGGGTTTATGTAAGAATTCGGTTGAGAATAAATTAATTTACCACGATTAAGCGAATAAATTCGCCATAAAATCAGCTGATTACCGGTACAATTTTCAAACACGTCTAATATAGTACCATGAAAAATGTTGGTTTTACAAATACTGCAAATGGGGTCTTTTTTGTAGCGGTAGTTGATGCTTATAACATTTCTGATTACAAACCCATTTTGTGTACATTAAAATTAAATATTCATTCACTGTGAATACGCGATGTTCTTAAAACTCGAAATATTTGTAATCATGGTTATAATTTCTATTGCGGTTTGCTGCTATATTCCGTACCTTAACGAAATATGTTTGCCGTAACAAAAATTAAACATTTTTAATGAAATTATTACTATTTTGTTTGATACTGTTGTTCTTTTAAGAATTGTTAAAATAACCAAACCTTGTAGGTTTTGATTGACTGACAATCTTAAGTTCTTCACGCAACAGCGTTACAATATCCTTGTTAAATTTAGCATCGAGAGCATTGTTAATACCATAAGCAGCTTCACAATAAATTATAGTAATTCAGCGGTAAAACATGAAAAAGCTTATTTTCAACATATCATATCGCATAATGGTTTTCAGAAAATATGTTGTAATCTGCATATTTTCAGATATAAAAACAAAAACTAATTATTATCTGAGCAATTGTCGAATGCTGTAATTGTTTGAATCGTGCATAGAGACTTTATCTACCCACGCGTTCTACAGTATCTGCCCCGCCTCCTAGTATAAGATCAAAATGATTGAAATTAGTCAAGAAGAGAGTAAAACAGGTAGAATCTTATCAGATTCATTTGGTAATAACTCACCATAAAAATATGATTTTTATTTATTTTGGTGTTTGTCGAAGAATTTGATTTGATAAAATTAATCAACAAAGAGGTGATTTTATCAAGTCTACATTTTTTAATCTGGTTTTTATAATATTAATCACGATGGTTTTTCAATTTTGTATTAGAATTCATATTTCAATATTTTTATTGTTTGAAAAACAGACTTAATTAGTTGTGAGAGAAAAAGTTATTTATTTTATCGTTTAGACTAATTTTAACGTTTATAATACCTTTATCTTGAAACTTAATTCGCGACTTCATCCTCATTTTAAAGATATTAGACAAACTATTAGAATAAAAGTTTTCCAAATATTCGAAATAGCATTATACGAAAAAAATTATTTCAGTCGCAAATACAACTTTTGTGATTATAAGACGATAAAAACCTAATAAACTATGTTATGTTTGCTTTTGAATATATTTTGTCAAATTTGAAATTATTTTATTAGATTAGAGATAGATTATTTAGTGTGCGCGACATAATGCTCTACATCTTTAAAGATCACTATAATTTGGATAACAATTAGTAGATTGTTGTAACTTGACAAAATTAATCTGAATAGAGCTCGTTTCTTTAGTGCAGTAAACACCAGCGTTTCATTTTCATAAGAACAACGCGGAGTTTACATGCCGACTAACAATTTACAAATAAGCGAAATTCAAATCATTAACGTTTACGTACATTTCAACATTATTTAAACTCGACAATTGATGAAAGTTGCTCTAATCATTTTTTAGAACAAGCATCTGGTGAAATACAATCTATTACAATACATGAATTTTTAATCACTAATTAAAACAATAATTAAAAATATAATTAATTACTCCTAAAATTAATAAAGAATATAATTCACAATATTAAACAAACTTACTGCTTTAAGAAACTAAAATCCAAATAAATCAAATAAAAATACTAAAATTAGTTTTAAACAAGATTGTTGTCGAACGTAATCAGAAATATCCGAGTTTCAATCTCCAAAAATCGATTCATGTTATTCGTATTTCTACAGCAACATCGTTAAAGTAATCTTTTATAAAATCTTTCCCGAAGGCTCTGTATTTTGATATTCGAAGATGATGGTTCATATAAAATTTCCATTGAAAAGGCAAAAGCATCAAACTGAATTCATGAACAATTAAATTTTTTCTGGTTTATTACTGTTTGTTTATGTTATTAATAATTAACCAAAATTTTTTAACTATTTCCATTTATCTATTGCTTTAATTTATTCAAAAATTAAACACAGTTGCAACGAGCATTATTAAATACGAATAATAACGTTTGATCATATTTTTATTTTTATGTTTGAATCTTGGAAATGTATAATCTTTTGAATAATTTTCGCTTACTAGAATAAGACAAATGCAACTTGTTTTAAAAATAAATAACAAACGTAACGTCTTCAGTCAAATCAGAATTTTGTTTAAAACAAACAGCTATATGAAAAGATGTTAATGTTCGCTGTGTGTGTGTATATATAAAGAGTTTTGAATTCACGGCTTGTGCAAGAAGTAGGCGTTTTTACAGATTTTATTCATTTAATTACGTTTATCACCAAATTCAGTATTCTAAATCCGAAATGACAAATCAATTAATCAATGGTTATAGTTTCTTCAAAATCCGCCGTTTCTGAAATGTATCTAACTGGGACATTTTCCAAGTATGTGTGAAATGATAAGCACTCAAAACGACCCATGGAATAATACTGAACAAATGTACTTTGATACGGACGCTCGAGTTTCTGTGCCATGCATTTCACCCCTCTACGTTGCTCTCTGCACTGCACTGAAACTTGCTCCTCTCACCGGTGATTTGACTCAATTGATTATGAGATTATGGTAAGTGTTTCTACATTATATATGATAAGTGATTGCATATTATGTAGCCACTAAAATTTAAGAAACATAATTTCAAATTTACAACAATGTTATCTTAACATGAAAATACTTTATTCGATTAGATACCTATTTGACAGAAATATAAAGGTTATCTTATGCAACAACTTCTTAATTTTAATTAAATTTAATTACTGTTTAATGTTGCTTTTCTGGATTATATTAATAAATGACGCTTCAAATTCTTGTTTAAGACTTGTGTTGGATATTAGAAAATATTGTCGCATTTCTTGCAAATTGGCGAAGAGAGTGATATATGGAGAAAAGGTGAGAACTTCACTCTTACTGTCTGTTCTACAAAATTTTAGCATGCAGGACTCCGATTTATTTACATAATAAATCAAGCTTGCGAATTGATGCATTTAAGATTTAGAGGATTATACTTTCACTTGATAATATTGAATTGTTTAATAAATGCTTTGGTTACATGATCACTGCAGCTTTCAATTGAAATTGTTGCTGTGGGTTAAGTCATGATCATGAGTACTTCTGTAAATTTATTGTATGAATTTTTGAGTTATTTTTCTTTTTTTTCAATCTTTCTTTCGGTACAGTTGGTTATATATTTTTTGTTAATAAAACTCTTCCAACAAAAATGAATATTTGTGTGACATGAGTATTTATTATTCAAACAAATTTTATCCAGTATAACAATTAATTCTCAAATAATGTTACATGATACAATATTATTACATTAATTAGGAAGCACTTATGATCTTGTGATTCTTTTTTAAATCATCAATCAATTACTGTGTTTATGTACTATATGTATCGTAAATCTTACCTAAATGGTAGCAAAGAGAAATTTGCTTCAGACAAATCCGCACCACACACTGGACAATTATTAGGCAAAGTGAAACAAAACACCTTCGGACCACAATGTTGGAAGCAAACTATGCCAGGATCCATCGTGAACGGAACTACCTCTGTAAAAAGTTTTAAAACGTTAAACAGTTTCAGTTGCGAGTTAAATGCTGGGAATTTGCATTTAACAATGTTTACACGAAATATTAACATCGTTAGTTTAATATACGGTAAGTAAGTTGGGTTGCTTTCGAAACTAAACTACCTAGTGCACACGTACTACTCTACATAATTATAGTGAAACATCGGTAATTCTTCAAAACAATTATGAGATTATGCAAATGACGCGCGCTGTGTGAACTATGAAAATTAGAGTAACTGTATGTGTTATCAACGGGAACTAACTGGTTTAGAAAAGCATTTATTTAGGCAATCACAAATACATGGTGTCTTAGCGAGACCGTTCATTATTAGAAGTTTATGCGATTCCAGCCAAAATATAAATTTGAAAATTCAGAATTTTGTGTAATCGATTGTGTTCTCTGATTTTTAGCACTTGCGGTTATAACGGAAGTCGCCATCTACTTTGTTATTTTTAATGGAACATCCAGTATATTTTTACACATTTGGATTTAGCTATTTTAAAGCTTTATAAGTACCTTTAGTTTTTTCAATTTGATTCGCACGTTTTGTAGTTACCCGATTTTTTCTAAAAAAAATTTGCGATAGCGAACATTTATTCATAAAATCAGAAAACACTCGATTTTTCGGATATCAATTTAAAATTCATAATATGTTTAACCAACTTGTTGGAATATATTTTAGCGCCAAGAATGGCTGTCTATATTGTGTGGTTATTTCAGGGTTTATAGTTCGTGCTTAAGGTTGTGCCGATGCTTGAGCACGCGATTTTGACGTTAATGTCATTACAAATCTGTCAAAAGCGCGTGCTCAAGCATCGACACAATCTCAAGCACGAACTATGTACATAAATATGACCCTTACTATGGTACATTAAGTCTTCGAAATTTTGAGGAACCATGACTCATATTTTATTACTTAGTTGTCTTCAGCGTCCAATTTTACATCTTTTCTGTCGCACATGTCCTATACCTAAAATTGCTAGTTTAGGAGATTGTTGAGATGTTTGAGATTAATGTTTGGAATCCGCAAATTTGATAGAGTGTCCTACAAATTATCAGACTTGAAATGGTTGAATATGCATAATCGTAGACGCTTGCCGACTGCCAGTTTATATCATGGAATAATTAACAACAAACAACCTAAGTATTTATATGACAGTTAGAGGGGAAGTAACGGCTGTCACAACGTTAACTAAACGTAATTAAGATGATCGTGGAGCTAGTGGGGCTGCTTTGGCTGCTAACCCCACGGTTATTTATATGACCGTATTACTTTCCGCACTGATGTGCATCATTTAGATTTAAGGTTTTCTGGAGATACTATCACGCTACCCATTCATTTAGAACTGCATTGTATGAGCGTAGGTTTTCTTATGATATTACCAGAACGTTTAATTCAATACCAATAAGCATTAGGAGTAGTTCTCTTGGGGGTTTTGCAGAACGGTATCGTGCGTATCTCTTGAAGCAGCAGAATATGTAACTAATTATTTTTAATGTTGTTATACCCATTTCTTTTTTGTACGCAATATGCTGTTTTGTCTTTATTTTATATCCAGGACAGGAAACTTATATGTAGAAGAGCTATTTAAATATTAAAATACTACACATTGCAGTAATTAATTAAGAATACGCATTTGTTTCTTTTTCTTTTGTTCCTTATGTGAATTTCAGGGTGATGGTGGAAGATCAGGTGTTACTAGCTAACCTTCAACCAACTCCCTGTGCTTTTCAGTTCTAATTGTAAATATTATAGTACTATTATTATTATTGTTCTGACGGTTTCTATTTTCTTTGTTCTTTCTTCTTTTTTTTTGATTGTTCAAAATAAGAACTGAAATAAATACTTTATTATTATTATTTGTGACCTTTAAAAGAAATGAAAATGGAAAAACCGTGAATGGGGCAATTAAAACGTCGTGGTTCCCTTATCTACTCGAACCATGGCGCCTAATTGCCCTATCCACGGTTTTCGATTTTTATTTGTTTTGGTCACAATCGGCCAGCCAAATGAATTTCATGGTTGATTTGGTGCAAGTTAAAATAGCTTCCCTTAAAGAGAAATCGATTGTAAGAGTTGTATTGTAAAATTCATAAGAAAACAAGCACCGTACGTAGCATATTGGAATGACGACTTCATTCAAACTTTCATTGCGATAGAAAAGCGTGGCTGGAAGTATGGATATATGGATAACTTCACGCATCATGCAATTACATTCGCGGTCGTAGCAAAATACATTACATTGTGCTCCTGTAGGCCATCGATATCGCGCAGTAACTATGTTTTGAGTAAATTTTATTTTGTGGTCAAAATAGAAAACGATATATGGGATTGAAAAGATATGTGGGTATTTATAGTAGAAATACCAGTGATCTATTGTACATATTGCTCTAGAGCAGGGCTGTCCAATTGCAAGTGGCTCAAGGGCCGCTTTAAAAAAATATGCGTTTTGGAGGGCCGCATTATAAAATACTTCGTATATGTAACTTTATCAGTGAGTTTTAATAGGTATGGTATACAAAGAAAAAACGCGTTTGTATTATTATTTTAACTTATTCAAAAAATATCAAGTTACAAAAAAATAGTAGGAAGTTTGAGGACGTTGGTTTTCACTAACTAATGCATCAATATCAACGTTAATATTTGTTGTTGATAAACGAAGCAACTGAGTAAGTGACTTATCAGAGAGGGAACATCTATATTTTGACTTTATAAATTTCATGTTGGAAAAGCTGCTTTCGCAGAGATACGTGCTTCCCAGCATTGAGCCCAGTGTAAGTTAAAAGTTAGGCAAGTTGGGGTATCGTTTTTCTTGCAGCAACTTGAAAAAGTCCACTCCAGTTTCAGTTCTTCCTTGGTAAAAAGGATCTGACACAATTCCAGTTGAAGGTCTGCTCTGTTTACATTCTCAACTGAAATTGTAAGGGGCTGAGTAAAAACTGAAATCTCTTTCATTTTTTTTTAAGTCGCTAAATAGATTTTCGAATTCTTCTGCAATTGTGTCAATGTATTTTATGTGAGGTAAATTTTAAATTTCCTTCAAATCCCTCATTTCTTCAAAATGCTCTTTACAACTTGGAAAAAATGAAAAAGCATTTTTTTCTAATGAAGACTTAATTTTACTCGTAAGTCCTTTTATGTGTCCCAATAAGTTGGCAATATTCTGCTGTTTTTCTTGTAGCTTCAAATTCAGTTCGTTGAGGTGAGATGTTAGGTCTGTTAAAAATGCAAGGTCTGCTAAAAATTATGCATCTACCATTGATTTTCCAGTTCCGTAGTGTTAGACTTGACTACATCTTTAAGAAAAATAGGTATCTCCTTGCGTAAAGCGAAGAATAGTTGTAGTGTCCGGCGCTTAACCAACGAATATCGGTGTGAAGTAACAAGTCCCCATATGTAGCATCTACTTCGGCTAAAAAATCACGAAACTTTCTGTAAGTCAAAAGACGATTGCTCCCTCGAATCATCTTGATTATTTTAACAACCACTTTCATGACATTCATTTGACGTAAGGATTTTCCACACAGGACCTCTTGGTGAACAATACAGTGTATCACAGGACAGTTAATGTTGTTTTGTTTTAAGAATCCTGCAAATCCAATTTCAGTTCCTACCATAGCTCTGGCTCCATCAGTGACAATACAGGAACATTTATCGAATCCCCCCTAGCCTGAAATCACCTTATTTACAGCTTCAAAAATATCCGTACACTTGGTTGTACCATGGTGACGAATAAGATCAAGCATCTCTTCAGCTACACTGAAGTTGTTTTGAATAGTTCGGATAAAAATTACAAGCTGGCTAGTGGCGGACAGATCAGTGCTTTCATCCAGGCATAGCTGAAAATATTTACATTTTTCAACCGTGTCATGCAGTTTTTTGGATACATATTGATTAATATGGTCGGGTGGACCATGACCGGGTGGTCTTGCAATTGTTTGATGCGACACTGAGACTGTTTCGAATTTTTCGGCAATTTTTGTTTCATTGAATTGTTTTGCCATTTTGACCAGTGGCGACACACGTTATTTAATTTGTATTTGTATTTTATCATTAATGTAAGAATTGTGCATGTTTCGAATTTGAGAGCAACTTATAGATACATTTAGAGACCCGCTCCGTGGACCGCAAAAAATACCGTCGCGGGCCGCATGTTGGACAGCCCTGCTCTAGAGTATTGCGCTCATGAATCGTTACAATAAAAAGTTTACTAGTCAACAGTAATTGTAGTAAAGTTTCAATTTATTTATGTTAACTATCATAAACTAAGCTATTTTACAAAATAAAATTCATTCCATTTTCCAAAGTAACTATGGCACATAGTTATAAAAAAATAAATTGATACTGTTTTTAATTTTGAACCAACAAAAAAAAACATAAGTTGGTACTTGTAAATAATAAGACATTCAGATTTTCTGAGTAAAAAAGTTTGAAATTTGTTCCTGAACACTTGTTATTGTTTTGTAAAGGTTTTAATGCTCTATTTGATATAACATAGTTTCCTAAATAATTGCCTCATATTTTAAATCTTTACACGCATTAATTTTTTAGAAATGTAGTAGTTTGTAAAAACCGGCAGCTTTTTTTACAAAACATAAAATAATTCGAAAATAGTGATGTTATTGTAGGCAAAGAATAAGTGTTAGATTTGTCTAGGCGATGCGAATCAATAATAAAAAAATAGGTCATTCTATGTGAAATACAGAACGAACTTAAAATTATTTTAAATCGAAATTGTGAGACTCTTCGTATACATATACGTAATATATTGATGCAGCCAATACATAGTACATAGCTAATAAATTGTTCACCAGACAGAATCAAAGTTTGGAAAATACGGCAGGCTAGTGAAACAAGATTTTTGAACTGTCACAGACTTGCCGCGTGCCATTGATGGCAGAATTTTGGAACATTGCGTAACTTTCGGAACAAAACACAGATTTAACTCTTTAGACGTTTCATTTTTATTTTAAATTATTTTTGGTATGCTGTCTATATGCCAGAGCAGTTATAATTTAATAATGTTTTCTATTATAAACTATACATTGTGTGCTGAAAAGTGCAATTGAATAATAAAAAAATATATTGTATAAAATGGTATATATATAAGAGTTACTTTACTCATACTTTTACACTTATGATTATGCATGTTTTCTATATCGTTTCCAATCTGGCAGTTCATCAATTCGTACGTTTGGCAGTATCGTCAACAATATTATAGCTATAACTTGCAGAACGCAGTATATGTACATTTCTTGCTTTTGCAGAGTTAGTTGATTTGTTGTTATGCCCATGATGAAGCTTCCAAGCGCGCCGAGTAAAATTCCTAACCCCGTTATTATACCTATACTACAACCTCTGACGCCTGTTGGAAACAGCTCGTTACTGTACAAAATCATAATCACATGTAATCCATTAAAGTACTGAGCATTTATCATATTCAACACATACCAGTGTTCCCTTGCCTTAACAAAAGCAGATATGAAGAGGCATATAAATCCACATATGATCATGTAAAATAACGCTAGATACTTTCCGAACAGGTATAAAGGGGGTAATACACACAGAAAACTCCCTAGTTCTGATATACAAATGATGAATTGATGGGACGAAGGGGTTAACGCTTTTAACTTAGTAAAACGTTTTACATTCGCTAACACAGTTATTTTAAGAGCTCTAAGGTATACCATAGCTACCATAGTTCTTCTATACTTCTTCACTGTAAATATTAATTGTAAGTTTTCCCCAAGTATTTGATGTTTATTTCTAGATATTTCAGGTAAAAATGTCGAAGATGGTAGAATGCCGCCCCACTTATGCAAGAGATCCCAAGCTTTCTTCTTTTTACCATAACTTAGATACCAGCGGGGTGATTCTGGCATATAATATGCATAAAACAGCAGCGAGAGAGACGGTATAGAAAATAATTGGTATAGATTTGAGTGACCGTGCAAAGTAGATTTTAAGACGAAGCCAATCAAAACTCCAAAAGCTTCTGAAGCTTCCATATAAACTACTAAAAGAGATCTATATTTTTTGTGGCTTAATTCTAAGAGTAATATATAATTTAGAAGAATTAAACCCGAGCCACCGAAAGCTTCCATACAATATCCTGCACTAAGCTGACATAAGGTGTTTACATGTGGTGTTATAGCAACACCTATTCCGTAAAAAATCATCGAAATTACGAATAATGGTTTTCTTCCAAACAGGTCACTTAATGGACCAAGAATAAGGTAGCCAATACCATACGTAACAAATTTGAAAAATCTAGCCGTTTCTCTGAATTCCAACCCATAACACGTATCCAGAAAAGCTACCGAATCATTGTGCCATGAATATTGCCATGATACTTTTTTTGTACACGATTTCACTTGAAGATTCTGACCTTCTCGTTGATCAATTTCTTTCTTCAATTCATAAGCATCTTCAGGATCCTTACCATAAAATTCGCTGTAGTTATAGGTTACGTATGTACAGGGTCTACCTGCGTCCGGCATTGTAAAATTTCTTACGGAACTTAAACTCCAATACTTGTTCTTAATTAGTTCCGGAATTAAACACGTACTTTCTATATCACGATCTGTCGTTGTAGCTGAATGAAGCAAATTTACGCAAAATGGCGGTATACATGCCAATATAAAAAAAGTCGCAAACCAAGCGGATGAACTATATTGTGCATATACTTCCAAAAATTCGCTGTCTGTCGGTTCTAGCGCATCTTCATCGTAGTTTACCACCTTTTTGATTTTACTTTGTAACAGTGGCATTTATTTATAAGTAAAGCGTTTATAGGAACAAAAAGCAATTTTTATGACATATAATGCATTCATAATATAATGGGATAATGCCAATGTGACAGATAAAGTTATAGACTGCTTATAGACAATGTGGGCATTACTTTTGTACCTTCATGAAGTTTTTTTTATGATTTCTATATAAGTCAGTAGGTATACTGAGTACTACTGCAAATAAACCGAAAGTCTCATGGTGTATCTGCATTTTTGGGTACATCTCTGAGCAGCTACGGCTAGTGCGTGTCAGTTTCGGTCGTATAGCATGTCCCAAATACCAGCAAATAGCCGACGTGTCACAAATCTATTCTTCCAATTTTTAATTAAAAACTAGTGACAATAGTACCAACATGTGTTTATTTGAAGTTTTTATTTAGTATATTCGGATATTCGAATATTTGCAAACGGATTCGATTCGATTTCAAATCACTACGTTAACTGTACTGTATGTACTATGTACGGTATATTTGTAAAACTATCGTCTCCTAACACACTGGTCAGTCTTTCATCGTCACATCTATATTTGCAACGCTATAGCCACGATAGCCACCAAATAGCCACTAAATGGCTTTTTTAAGAGGGATGATCGCAGCATTGGCAAGGGGGCGCTGTTGGTGATGCAACAATATGGGTTGTCTGTGACAAGATTACTTGAATACGTGCCAAACGTATGCATCACTAATTTGATAGATTGTGATGGATATAGCAACTTATTACCATGTAGATCTATAGGTATTTGTTGATCATAGCATAATGTTTAATGTCTTTAAGGAGATAACGCCAGATACAATATAGTACAATATAGTGGGATAATTAAAAATTAAATATTTTTTGATGCTAAATATTTTTTGAGATAATTTTTATAAACTTTCGGTTTCGATGTTACAGGTATGTTACATATATCATTCCAATTAAAACTTTAGGAGAAGCGTTAGAAGATTAAGGTTTTTTCGCCGTGTTCTCCGAAGACAAAACTTATGTAAAAATACTTTTGATGAAAATATATAGCAATATTCAGAAACTATATAAAAACGCGTTGTTTTTATTTTAAAAGTTAGAAATTTATTTTTCAATGCTTCAGCATTTTCCGTGCTCCAGTATGATCTGCTTTAAATTTAACACATTTCACTAGATGACGCAGAAGCACGCCAATAAAATTTTATTAGAAGTGTCCAATCTGATGTGAATGAAATGTATACAGGGTCAGGCAAATGTGTGGGAACATCAGATTTCAGGCAAAATTATGTGTTCTATTAAAAACTAACCTTAATGAAAGTTGTAGTATTTTATTCTACTTTATCGCATACTTTGACTTTCTACAACTTTCACTTGTTTCGAGATATGACGTAATTGGTAGTTCTTTAAATAGATCATCCTGTATATTTTAACATTTTTGGATCGACACATTTTCAAGAATTACAAAGATATACAGTTTATATCTTATAATATATTGGAAAAGGCTAGCAACAAGAAAATATTGAAATCAAGACAATTTATAATAATTGTTCAAACTGATGACCTTCAGCAGCCTGACAGTATCCTAGTCTATCAACGAAGGACCTTAATGACTTCTGAATTACGTCTTGTCCTATCTCTTGAAAGGCCATCCTAATCCGATCTTCCAACTCTTTGAGCAACTGAGGTTTATTCTTATAAACATTAGCGTTCAAATGCACATTCATTTAGGTATGTATAATACTATAATGCTGATTGTACATTCATAGGTACTTTCCCATCACCTCTCTTGTGATGAAAACCACAATTTAATACAGAGATGTTTAAGCATATTGAGTTGTGTATCTACATGTATGTGATCTACTTTCTTATAAAACAATAGGGCCGTCCCGGATTTTTTTTATATTTTTTTCTTAAAGTGTACATTAAATTGTAGTGTATTTTCGTTTTTTTTATATTATTAACAAATGTGCTAAGAAAAAATATCAAAGTTAAAATTTTGAATTTACCGCATTTATGACATGATAATGGTAAATTGACAGAGAAGCTTGCCAAAAGTATGATATGGAAAGAGATAGAAATAACACATCAATGTTCCGTAAATATTCCAACTGTGATTTTGGTAATCCTGCAAGTCGTACATTTCCGGAACGTGCATAAGATAAGAATATGGAGGTTAAGCTCAACCAAAGATTAGAGAATAAAGATACGTCACTCGAAAAAGGAACTACATTTGTAATGGACTGAACCTACATATTATATTACCTTTTTAAATATAAATGTTTCAAATAGGTATATATTTTTTTATTTTCCAATCATATTTAACATGTCAAACGTCAAACGAAATCAACTTCCTGTCCAGAGACATCCAGAGACCAACTCCTGTCTATCTGTATTCTGTCATAGTATTTATTTTCATATTTGTTTGATAAACTATTGCGTTGTTATTATTGGTGTGTTGTTAGCGCTTTCTTAAAGCAGTCCGCCATTATTACAGCGTTATTTTGTATTATGCCCAAATTTACTACAAACTAGGTGAATTTGAGGGCTATAAAGATCAAGAGTTTTTCAAACACTGTTTATAGTTTTTTCGTTTTTAAAATTGATTTTCAGTTTACGTCAATTTGTGCGTATTTTTTAACATTATCGACCATTTTGTTTGGAATTTTCGTTTTAATTTGTGTTTTTTTAACATTTTTTTGGAATCGTGGTTTATTTTTATTTGAATCTTATTTGATATCAATTAATCATGAAATATGAAATGTTTTGTATCTCGTTGCAAGAATTATTTTAAAATCAATCCGGAAAAGCGTCTTCATTTCCAACATATACAAAAAATCAAAAGTACCTGTTTAGTTCTCTAGTTATTATTCATGGATAAAATTTAACGCTTAGAATCTTAAGCAAACATATAATGATTTCATGTTTAGTATTTACGCAGGTATACCTTTCTTAATCCTCACCAAATGCCATTTTATTACATTTACCTTTCGAAACTGTTCTGTTAAACCTTCAGTTCAGCCATATAATCAATTGTGTTCATTTTAATTTGGAATTTCCTAGTCAACTGTAAGGAATTATTATAAATTTGTATTTAACTTTATTTGAGGCTATTTGGAATTCCCAATAACTTCCCAAAAAGGAAAAAACCGAAAGGGTGTCTTGGTAGTGGGGAGAAACCAGAAAGACCTGAGTTTGTTAACAACAAGAGTCAGTGTTTGAGTTTTTCTGTAATCGATCAGGAGCAATACAATGCCTCCTCCGTATTTAAGTTGAATTTCTGTAAGTCCGCCGGCTTGCCAACATATTGTATCAAGTTTGAATGTGTAAATTTAGTTTTAATGTGTAAATAAAATAATTAAGTGAATTCACTCGTGTCTTCATTGCTAACTGCCACCAACCAAGGAAAAACAGCTCATACGGAAGTTACGACCCGTGAGCGGTGGAAAATCACAACAATCAACAAAACAGTACCATACTGTGCAATAAAATCTGGGACAATTCTTGTGAGCATAAATCCCAAGTTTTTATCTGTGTAAACGGATCTGCCGTGACACAGCATATTCAGGTTGTCAGAATAGATTTCAAATAGCGTTTTCCACTCCGACATTTAGAGCGCACAAAGTCTACTAACTCGGTGTTGGCTGTTTTCTTAGCACTCGCTGAAGCAAAAATTATACGTGTTCCACTGAAAGTGTTTTCCACTACTGCGCACTCACTAACTCGGTGTTGGCTGTTCCACTGGTCTTAGCACTTGCTGCAAGCAAAAATTATACGTGTTCCACTGGTAAATTTCATACTGCTTACGTAGAAGTGACGACACGTGAGCGTCGCTACATTTGACCTTGAGTGCGAAAAACTGGACTGAACTGGACCTCTCAAAATTGACGGGGCCACTTATAGTGCAATCTGAAGTTATTACAAGTTATTCAGTTTGTTGTACTTTCGATAAGCATACAGTGGGCAAGTGGGTATATAAATGTATACAATCAATATTTCATCGGGTAATCGTTATGGCCGAAAATATTCTGCAAATTACTGTCAAATTTTGAAACATGTTTATGTTATTCTCAGATACAGATAATGATACGAATTGTTCATAATCACCATCCATGAAATACGTTTTTGCGTATTTCATACAAAATATCTTGTCCACTAAAGGACCATTTTCAGAAATGAATAATAATTAAACACTCATTGTACGTAATAGTTTCTGGTGTAATTCTTCATTTACTTTTACTTCACACGTATTACTATTTACTTTTATAAAGATTTTCATTTTTTTTGCGATGAGCAGTTCACCCTGACAAAGCATTGAAGCACTAACGCTAGTTTTATCGATATATCTATATTACACGTATTGCACTAGCTCTGAGCGAGGGCAGAATCAGTGATTACGTCATATGACGCTACTCTAGGGCAGTGTCGGTGCAACACGAGTTCCCCCAGTGGAAAACGCTAAAAGGTTATACATGAATATGTCATATTGCGAATTTTAAACCAAAAATTCTAATAACATTCAATATTATACATTTTATTATTATAACAGATGATATAATAATAAATATTTAAAGATAATACATAAATCGATAAATATATTCAATATTTGATCATATTGCCGTCTGCAGCAATGACTTCGGTTAATTGAAAGCACAAAACTATTACTTTCAAAATTTGAAATTGCAATATTTATTAGTTCCTTATATTTTTTTTAACCGAAACTTGTGACATTTCTGTATACTAGCGCATTGCCGATACGGAACAAGGTGCTGCGTATTGTCCTCAATGTAATGGTACTCGTATACATCTCACCAGACGTTGCATTTTTTAAAATCTGAAAAGCGCCAAATTGAGTGTCATTATCACGTCATTATGGTATTCTAATGTCAATTTGATTTCGTATTTTGTGTTGCAAGGGTGTTTGTAAACAATATTAGATTTTTGTCATATTTTTAGGGAAAATATAATGTAAGATTAAGAATTAAGTATGACGTGTAGTTCAGTTTAAATTTTCAACGTAAGTCATAACAGTTTTAGGATTAGGATATCGTTTGTGTGAAATTTACAGGAGCTACCGTACACAATTTTGACATAAATCAGTGAAATTTCCCACACTTCATTTGTATTTGTGGGGTACAAATGCAAAAAACACGATAAAAAAGCTGCAATATTTTACAGATAGGTACTAGTCTGATTTTTAGTACGTAGATACGCTCAGTTGGATTTTGAAATTATTTAGAAAAACCGTTTGAATAGATGGATAATATTTTTTTTACTACTGAGTTTTGGTAAATGGGTTTCACTTACCAATAATACTTACATACTAATTACAAAATAAAAAACCAAAAATAGGTCTATTTTTTTCGGTTCAAACTTCAGGATGGTTGAGGGTAACTTTTTTATTTAAAAAATCAACAAACTATTGCAGTTGTGAATCCTCCTTCCGCAGGGCCGCGCCGTCCACGTGTGCAATGTGCGCACGTACGCACACAGACGCCAGGTGCAAAGAGGCGCCAAAAAACGCCAAAATTCGATAAGCATTTAAAGGCGACCCTAAACCGTATTA
The DNA here is from genome assembly GCA_023690525.1 of Holotrichia oblita. Taxonomy (NCBI): domain Eukaryota; kingdom Metazoa; phylum Arthropoda; class Insecta; order Coleoptera; family Scarabaeidae; genus Holotrichia; species Holotrichia oblita. Next base: position 105,721,941 of record CM043017.1, read on the forward strand.
GGCATAACAAATAAAAAAATGGAATTTTTAAGATCTCCCATTTACAATTAATAATATGCACCTTTATTAACTCTATACTTAACAAATTTTTGTTTGATTCTACTTACCTACTATTTTTATTTAACAAAACCAAAAGCAAATATGTTTTTGAAACTGAATTTTTATGGGCGCCACGGAAATTTTTGCACACAGGCGCCACTAAGTGTTGGCGCGGCTCTGTCCTTCCGATTACCGCAAGAATGAGTCATGAAAAAATGGCTTATACTGGTAACATATCTGATCTTCCTTCCTCGAAGAAGAACTTTAAACTTTATCATTTAGATCTTCTTAGAGGTAACTGCTTTACTGTCACCAACATCGGTACTGTAAAAACATTTTCCGCAGACTAAAATGTGTTCTGTGTCTGAATGCCATAAGTAATAAGATTGTGTTTATTGTGATACAATGCATTTAATTAATAGAATTTTTTTCCTCTTTATAATTTATAGGTACATCTACTTGTATAAAAAGAGGATAATTTATTTCAAAATTGTAGGATTTATAATGGAACCCAATATAGAAAATTAATTTATGTCAAGAAACGCATATGATAAAGGAAAAAGTAAGTAGTCCCAGGTAACATGTAACGTTTGTAAAACGTTTTAAAAAGGTTCCCTAAGCGTTAGCAAAAACGTTTACATAACGTTTACGAAATGTCTCAAAAATAAAACGTTATCATTTAACGCTCCATAAACGTTCTGTAAACGTTACACGAGAAACATTTTATTAACGTTAGAAAATGCAAAAATATTTTTATAAAGGAATACAATACATTAAATTTTGACGCCACTTAATTGCCATAGCTTAGTTTCTGATAACGATGAAACTACAAAAATATGTAATATATCCGAATTAACTGAATAGGAAGGTATAACTACGTAAACTCCGTATTATTATTCATTAACTATTAAAAAGTTTATACGTATCAAATATGTGTTAACACTTTATATTTTCACCGTCAAAGCATAACCAAATATAACGATATATCTTTTTAACTTTACATTAACGTTTAGTGAGTAACGTTTAGGCAACGCTATTTTAAACGTTGAACGTTGCAAGTAACCTTTATTTAACCTTTTAAAAACGTTTTCGTGCTACATGGGAGTACTTTTATGTGCATTCAGATGTAATTCCTTATAAGACACCAATACCTTTAGTTTTAGCTTCTTCTACCAGTGTAAACCAAGGTGCTCACCATGCAATCAATGGGGAAATATGCTTAAATGATGGCTTAGTTTTCTTATATTATGTGTATTTCGAAAAACTCAAGTACATTTTTGCTACATGTAAATTAATACGATGTCTGTCAATTCTTGCGATGTATAGCGCCGCATTTTCATAGACACACAATCCGTCCAACGATTAACTGAATAACTAACAGCTGAGTGCAAGAGATATACGCGGCGCGTTCGGGATAGCATTTACAGAACGTACAGGGCGGGCGATAGATAGGTGATAGATAGACCCTCTTATGCATTAGACTTTTTCGATCGTAAATTATTGCAGCTATTACATATTATTTTATTTACTCGTATTTCCTTTACAACCTGTACATATATATGTATTTGATTTAAACAAGAAGTACCTAGGTACTTCTAAAATAGTATTACTTTTTCTTGAATATACCGGGATATTATTTGCAACCTGTTGATTGCATTCTGGTCTACTGGAAAAGGGGCGGACTTCAACTGTAAGCATACATGCGCATGATTCGTCCCCCTCACCTCGCAGTAGTACGGATGAGGGCTTCGTTGAACTGATTGAAATTGAAAAGATCGATGTGACGATAGCATTTTCTACTATAGTTAGACAAGGGTAAAGAACAGTATTGTGGGTACTTGCTGGTAGACAGCGATAGCATACCTACAACACACAATTGTCCAGCAGAATAGCATGCGTATATCTTGACTTTCTTAACTCATAGAAATCATATTTTCATCCTTCTTTCACTCGTATAAAGAGGATCATCACATTAAACGTTATAGCTCTTGGTATAGGTAGGTACAGAGTACCTATTTGTAAGAATATAAATATCTTGTTAGAAATAATCTGATTCTCTCGATTCATACTCAAATTCTTATCTCAAATGAATAACTTCTTCGAATAACCTTATATGTTTTAAGAAATTAAATTTTCTTGCTTGGAGAAATTATTTTTCTATATGTAAGGAAATCATTCATCAGCTTGAATTTAGGAATAGAAACTAAGCGAAAGTATTAGTCGTTATTAGGTACCTAACTACCTATATATGTGCGTATGTAAGTAGTAAGTAAAGATTACAGATGAAATCGAAATAGTATCGTTCTATATAGTCATGTCAATGTCAAAAAGTAATGGATTTTTAATCATTTTAAGGGTATAGCATAATGCAAAGTAGTAACCACGATATGAAAGACCGTGCATTGAAATCACCGCGATATGTTTAATCTTTGCCCGAGAATTTATTTGCTCATACGATTACTAGTAGGTATTTGTATTACGTAAAGCATTTAAATTTATATTACCTTTCTAACAACCTGGTTAAAACAATTCATATACATATGTATAATAAGTAATAAAATTCATTTGTATATTTGCTACAAAATTATGATTGTAAGTATCTAATTGTTCCATCCTTTAAAATAACAAAGGAAATAAGTATAATGTATACATATCTATGTATCTACATCAATATGACTAGCATAAGTAGACCATTACATTAGTTTACGAAATTGTTGTGCAAAACAATGAGGTTATGTAGGATTCAGTATAAAATGAATTACTTAACTACGGTTTCTATCATTTCGCAAGGCTTAATTAAGAAATTACATCATTTACCTAATCTTATACTTTTTGAAATGAATAAAACTAATTGCTAGCTGGACAAATTTAAAAAATTATTAAATTATCAATAGGTAGAGGTAGATAGGTATACTTACAGTTTTCTTACAAACATCACAAACGATAAGCGACAAGCCAAAATTATACGATAAAAGTTTAAATAATGTCACTATCATGATTTTGGTTTATTCAATCAACATTTACTTATTACATTGGCCGTTAAAAAATCGATAATCTTGCATATACACATACTAACGATATGAACGACTGCTTGCGCGTTCTAAACTGAACATGCAAGACCGCGTCCCGTGGTGCCTCGTTTGCGGTCATAGTCTTTTGTATACTTGTTTCGATTATGTTTACTTGCTGTCATGGTAACGTTAACGTGTACTACTTCCTGGTAAGTAAGAGGGTGACTTCAATCCGGAAAAAAAGTAATAATAAGAAGCAGGATTGTGCTATTCGTTTTTCTTATGTGAGTATACTATTGCCAATATTTAATGCACTTGTTGCACGAAATCATCTGTAATTGCACTGTAATGAATCTTTACTTGCGGTATTTGCCTGTGTTTAATTAGTATCTACAGGCACTAAGAAACTAATCAATATTTGCACGTGCTCTTAGGGTGAAATAATATTATTACATTACCTAACAGTCACGCTAAAATCGCAATTGTGTAAATAAGGTAACTACATATGTATATCTACGATTAAATTTTATTTGGAACAATAGATAATTTATGGTCATTATAATTATATTGTTTTGTAGATGAAACCATAACGTTGTGGTGTAAGTATCTTTCGTTTATTTTAACTCGTATTGCTTTGGATGTTTAGTTCTTACTTTTAATTTTAAACAATATACCAAAGAATTAAGATTTCTTTATGGTGCTTCTTTGTCTTTACTCTTGAAATCAATATATCTAGTATTGTCAAATCAACAAGACAACTAGATTGTCAGAATATTATTCATTGCAATAGTAAGTAGGTATGTACGTATAGACGTGGAATTTATATAGGTAATGATGATACAAACAATTCTTTGTTATTTCTTTTTTGTTTCCTTATGGACATCAACCGTCGAGGGATATATTCCAGCGTAGTGTGGAAAATTTGTACCTACTGCATCAGCGTCGTTTTTAGATCAGTTAAGAATCGATTAAATTATAAGAGCAATTTAATGAATTAAATAGAGAAATTATCATTAAACATTACCGATTGTTTGACTTACATCTAGTTTTTTCTGCGTGCAATATTTCGTTTATTTGTTCACTTGAATGAACAAATACCAAAAATAACTGTTCTCTTAAAATAAAACATTTTCCTAAAAATAGTATGATGACAAGGTTTCTTAAATAATTTATTTCAAATAGACGTGTACCTAATTGGAATAGCGCTCCCATATTCCACATAAAGAAAATGTCTGGTTTGAATCATTTTGAATATACGATAAGTGCGTGACGGTTATTGAGCTCTTAAAATCCATAAATTATTTGTTGTTAACTTTTTAAATATTATGTTTCAATCGAAATTATGGAAGAATTGGGTTGCAAACTCTACTTATCATTCATATATGTATACTCGTATTATAATAATTCCAAAGGAAAGGAGCTTAATATGCTTTTGCAATTTAACAGAGTTGTAAATAAATATCTCATAAATACTAATTCTAATTATTACCAAACTCTGATTTCAGTACAAGTACCACAAGTTCTTATGATTTCTGTACTATTATAAGAAAATACTAGTAGTAGGTATTTATGTGCAAAAATATATTTTAAAAAGAAGATGAAATCATATACCGCGCCGTAGGGAAAATAATAATGTGTCTGCGGTAGCTAATAGGAAGGCCAAAGTGAATTTAATTATTATATAGTCGTATCTATTCTTCTCCCTTTTAATGTGCCGTCTATTCACAAAGAATTGACACACTGCAGCTTATGTAGGTACTACCTATACAAATTTCTGTTATCGTATTTGAGTATAATTGAAGTGTATACCTATTAAGGATGCATATGTGTTTGAACTGAAAATTGCCCAAACTGGAATTATACTAGTTAACTTTAATAATTTAATTAGAACCTGTATTTTCATTATCGTACCTAATATGTATATTCAACTACTCGTTGCGCAAACATCAATATATCAAAAATGCATCGATAGCCGTAATTGTTAGATGGCTGCGTATCGTTGTAGTGATACGAAAGGAGCCGGAGTTCAGGCTTCCGAAAGGACGGTGGCATTTTCTTCGGAGAATTGGATTTCAACCGATCCACCATTCATTGTTGAGAGCAAATTGATTAACAGTGCGGCATTACAAAGGCAATATTACAATTATTAATGAACAATATTAATGATTATACAAATCAAGAATTCTTGCTTTATGATATATATGTTGATATATATGTAAAGTTGAAAATTTTCTTATAAATTATTAAATTTTAAGAATAAAAATAAACTTGTGGCGAATTCCAAAAGAAAAAAGTATATTGTACCATATTTTTGTTATGAAAAGTTTTTTAAATTAATAAATTGCATTTAATTTTTGTAAAACATCTTCCTGTGCTGTTCTGAATTTTTATAATTCCACCTGTATAAAGAAAATATTTTTGAAACGTAGCCCTCAATAAAATTGTAGAGGTTTTCGAAATTCCTCATCGTATTTTATAATCGTTCGCCCCATCTTGGTTGCACTACCTTGTATATACAATATATATTTTTTTAAATACTTGAAATGTTCTAATTCTGATGATACAGGGTCTTCGAATAAGAGATTTCATTTTGATATGAAAAAAAAATAGTATTTTAAGCGAAATCATCGGATGTTTATTTAATTGGAAATGGCCGCCACGGCTACGCCTGCAGGACCATATTCTTTTCATGGAATTTTCCATCATCAATCCGCACATTTGCGGTTGTATGTCCTTGATAACGTTACGAATTTCATTTTTGAGGTCTTGAATCGATTGTGGGTCGTTGGTCACCTTATCTTTCACGTAGCCTCAAAGGAACAAGTCTAAAAGTGTTACATCACAAGATCTCGGTGGCCAATTGTGATCGCCTCTTTGAGAAATCACACGGCCAGAAAACTTTTCACGCAAAAGAGCGATGGTATCGTTACTTGTGTGGCACGTAGCGCCGTCTTGATGAAAATAAACGTCGTCCACATCAATATCTTTCAATTCCGGCCATACAAAATCATTAATCATTGTTCGATAGCGCAATCCATTTACCGTAACAGGTTTTCCAGCCTCATTTTCGAAAAAGTAAGGTCCAATAACCCCGCCAGACCAAAAACCGTACCAAACAGTCACGTTGAGGATGAAGAAGCTCTTCAATAATCATTCTTGGGTTTTCCGAGCCCCAAACGCGACAATTCTGCTTGTTTATATAGCCTCCGTGATGAAAATGGGCCTCACTCAAAATGAGTTTTCGATGAAATTCTCGTCTGTTTGATGCATTTCAAGGACCCAATCAGAAACAAGACACGACGTTGTTGATGGTCGGTAGGCGTGAGTTGTTGTGTTAACTGAACTTTAAAGGCTTTAAGACCTAAGTCTTTATGCAAAATACGGTGTAATGTCGTTCGTAAAATGCCCAATTTCAAAGATCGACGAGAAATGGACAAACCTGGGTTCTCCTCAACACTATGGGCTGCAACCGCAATATTCTCATTTGTTCTTGAGCGACGTGCACGAGTTCGATTCCTCACATCACTAACAGCTCAAATTTTTCTACCAGTTTCACAATTGCTGGCCGAGAAGGTGCTTCACGATGACTGAAAAATGCTTTAGTTTTACGAACCGTGACCGCGAAATTTTCACCATCTTTGTAGTATATTTTAATAATTCAATGCGTTGTTGAAGCATATATCGTTCCATTTTTATTAATGGCGTAATTTTTACTTGTCATGTGACAAGTAGTTATCGGTTGAGTCATGACAACTGTTAAAATGGCGGGCTATTGAAAAGGAAACGTCGTATTGGAAGACCCTATATATACGACTAGTTAGGTATATCAAGTAAAAATTAATAAAGTAATGATTATACTACTAAAAATAAAAGTAACCCACGTAGAACAAATTGATTGGACCAATATTGGTTAAAAATGAAAAATATATTGGGGATATATTTTTTTGGCAACATTTTGCAATATAGGTTCATCATAAGATAAAATTATTGGCCGAATATTATTGTTGTTATTGGTAAAATATATATTCAACTGCATTTGATAAAATTGGACCATTATGTACCAAATTATTTATTAGTTCAATATTTTTTAGTTTATATCTTACAACTCATTAACGAGACTGCAATTGCAAAATTTTGGATAAAATATTTATTTTCTCGAAAACAAAAGCACATAGGTCTAGGAAGGTCTTAATAAAAGTGACTTAAAATATCATTTAGAATCTAAAAATATATAATATATAAGGTGATCCATTTAAAATAAAGTTACATACGGTTTTTCTATAATTGGGACACCCTGTATATTTGATATTTTCTAGCTATGCATCTTATAAATAAGGACAACTTTTATTTGAAACTTTTTTCTCTATACTGTAAAATAACAAATTATCAAAGAAACCGCGTCAGCTTGGACACCCTGTATATTCGCCCAATATCAAATTTTTAGGGTACTTTTGCCTTAACAGTATTGTCATAGGCTACACCAGAAAATATTAAAACAACACTGGATTTAAAAATCCAGCCAATACAGTTATATTCATAAACTGTAATAATGGCTGTAATAATAACAGCCCAATATTTTGGGCCTTTATTATTTCGAGAGTAGTGGCTAAAACGTTGCAGTATTAAATTTAACGATTAACCAATATGTGGAAAATTATTACGATGACATCGTAAGAAAATATTGATCTAATATTACACTTTTAAGTCCAGCCAATATAGTGAAACTGACAATGAGTGGTGTTTTGACAATATTGGCATTTGGTAACCTATAAAATATTGGTGTATTATTTGTTTTAACAATTTGACCAATATTTGAAAATATATCGTGGCATAATATTGGGGCAATGTTGATATAGTAATATTGGCGTTAGTTACAATAAAAAATATTGACCCAATATGGGTAAAATAAATTTAATATTAGCCCAATGTATTTTTATGCGCCCAATATTGGTCCATTATATTTATTCTCCTTGGGAAATATACAATATATATAGTTTGTAGCTCTCCCGTGTTGTATGTGTACCTATTCAATGTTTTAAAACCTTTCTTGTGCGACATACATTTCATTTGATTTTTTTGTTGTCGTCGAATTGTAAGTAGGCTATATCAAACAAATTGTAGATGGATATTCCATAATCTAAAATATGTCAGAAACGGATACGACTTTCTCTTATATTCATTTGTTTTATTTTTTCGCGCTTGGTTTGGGTTAATTTTGATGTACCAGCTTTCTCAAATTAAATGCGAAATATTTAGTACGCATTTAATTTGAAAAAATGAGGCTTGAGTGTAGAGTGGGTAAGATACTGTTTTATGCGTTTTTATTAATTTATATGCAACATCTTGGTAATGTCGCGTAAATATAACTAATTTTTTAACATGTCAGATTGTATATACATGCATTTAAGTATACGTGCAGCAGTACTTTTGTTACAGTTATATCGGTAATATGTTGTATACTTATGCATGTGGTACATAATAATGTATGTCGTATACCTCCAATAATCATTCTAGGTCATATACACCTATTGTACTGATATGTGGGTTACTTAAGACACCGAATAAGATGGTGATGATTTTTTTAAATATGATATTAAAACTATTATAGTTGATTGAGTATAAATACTGTTATATTGCATATTTAACACTAATGCTAAATCTAAAAAATGATTTTACTGAAGAATTTCTACATTTACCAATAATATCGATTTAACTAGATACCTATCTAATTTCAGGACGATTTAACAAACATGCAGAATTTACATAATTTGTATTAAAGAGGTTAGATATCTTTCATTTTTCATTGATTCTTAGCTCTCAATATGAGAATGTGCAATTATACAGTATCAAATGTTGGTATTACAGTTACGCTTTTTTTAATTTTTCATCTTTAATTGTAGTATTGTAATTCTCTATAGTGATGATATTGCTAGTTTAAATTCATTTTTTTAAATTTAATAACAATTGATAATTATCTCGTAAATTTCATTAAAAAATAGTAAATGACAATTTAAATTGAACATTAAATTAATTAATAAATTTACCTTAATTGTGTACGAGTGTTAGTATCTCTTCGCTAGCAAAAATGTCTAAATTAGAACATTTGGTAGGTATCCGAGGTATTGTTCGGCGATAAGTGACGGTGTTAAAATGCTGCAGTTATATTGGACGTCTTTTTTTCTTTGCCACGAGTGGCTTGGAAGATGTTAATAAGTACAGTTTTAAAATAATGTATAAGATGTCTCTGTGCGAAGTTAACATGTAAGACGAGAGACCGTTGCTGTATGTGTGCCCTAGTTCATTACTGTTTGTTTGAAATTACTCATACACAGTGATGTTTAGAAGTTGACATTGATATTAACATCTATCCAGTTCTTATTGTAATATCACTTTTAATTCCTGTATTTTAGGATTTAGATTGTTATGTAAATGTGTAAGCGAGAGATTATTGGTGATTATAACAAAAATGGATGGAACGAACGTATGGGCTATAATAGTGGCTTATGCACCGAACGGTAATGCAAGGAAAGAACAGAAAGATGACTTCTATGAAGCTTTATAGACAGAAATAGATAGAGAAAAGAGCAACAAAATAATAATAGGCGATATGAACGGCAGACTAGGGATTGATAACACAAGAATAGAAAGACATATGGGAAAGAACGGAGAGGAAACCAGAATTGATAATGGGAACAGGTTAATAGGGTTATCTGTCGAAAATGTTATGTTAATGCAAATACATAATTTATGCACAAATATATACATAGGTTTACCAGAAAAGCGTATTCGAGAAAAGAGAAATTCATTATTGATTATTTCATCATAAATATAGATAATTGGAAAATGGTAAAAGATGTACGAGTGAAAAGGCTTGCAGAAATAGGCAGCGATCATTACCTAGTGTAATTAGAAATGATCATAAATGTACTAGACGATAAGGACGAAAAGAGGAAAAAGGAAATAAAAGACAAAATAAAGTGCTATAAACTAAAAAACAATGACGTACAAAAAATTTACCAAAAACATATAAACAAAGAAATAAATTGTCAGGATAAATACCGCAAAAAAATAGAGGAAAAATAGATCCAATTAAAAAATTCTATTATATTCTACAAGCGGCATAAGCTAGCTGCCGTGTAACAAGAACCGCAAATATACGCACCAGGAAAAGTAGATGGTAGACAACAGATATTCAGCAAAAGGTGAAGGACAAGAAACTAAAGTGGAAGACGTATCTACAAACGAGATTAGAAGAGAATTATAATAATTACAAGCAGTTAAGGACGAATGTAAATAAAATGGTCAAGCAGGTAAAAAGGCAGTCATGGGAAGAATTTGGCCACAAAATGAAGGAAAATTACTCAGAAAATCAGAAACTATTTTACTATAACTACCTTGATGCAACTACGACAAAAGAAACAAGAAGAAAAGGACAAGAATGAAAACATATTAACAGAAGAAAAACTAATAATGAGAAGATGGAGAGAACACACTAACAGAAGCAAATAACAGAGTCCCCTATAAAGAGGAAGAAATACAAGTAAAATACAGTACAGAACCAAACATCCAGCTAATAACAATAGAAGAAGTAATAGAAGCCATCGACAAATTGAAAACGGGAAAGGCACCTGGAGTCGACAAAATAACAGCAGATAGGATAAAATATATGGGAGATAAAGCATATTAACAAAACGAGAAATACTCAAAGACTGGAATGTGGGAATAATATTACCAATTTATAAGAAAGGAGACATGAAAGAACGCGCGAACTATCGAGGAATTGGATTAATTAGTATACCGGGAAAAGTAGTAACAAGATTACCAGAAAAGAGAATATGAGATATAGTGGAACCAACATTAGAAGATCAACATCATAGATTTAGAACAGGCAGAGTACGCAAGATCTAATATTCATAATCAGGCAACTAGAAGAGACATTTCTGAAAAAAGGAAAAGACATACACATCTGTTTTATTGACCTACAAACGGCGTTCGACAGAATTAAAATAGAAGATATCTGGGAAGCTTTAGAAAAAAGAGGTGTACAAGAATATGTTATCGATATATAAACAATAAATATATATAAAATATAAATATAATAAATAAAAACAATAAAAATAAAATCAGAACACATAATGAAGAATCAACAGAATTCGAAAGAAAAATAGGATTAAAACAGGATTGTGTTCTCAGCCCTCTGCTGTTTACGATACTAAGGGACGATGTAATAAAAAGTTGCAAATAGAGATGCAAGAAAATGATAGTTGGTAGCTGCAGAATGCAACAAGTCGCTCTTCAAGAACTATTATTTGCTTTCTGGTATCAGACTCAGAAAGAAATTTACAACAGAATCTAAATATATACCAATTAGAACTCAGAAAGGTAAACATGGAAATTAACATGAGAAAAACAAAAACTATGATAATGTCAGCACAGGGAAATTAAACACAAAATATGTTTAGAGGGAAGACATCTAGAACAAGTTAAAAGCTTTAACTGTTTGGGCACAAGGATAGAAGAATATTGAAGAGTTGATAAAGAAATAGTAGAGATATTAGGAAAGACAGGAAGAATTTATAATATGCTTAAAACCACATTTTTTGGAAAAAAGAAATACCAAAGGAAATAAAAACGGAGATCTTCAAAAAAGTAGTAAGAGCTTTACTAGAATATGGTAGTGGGTCTTGGACGGTTACAGGCAGAAACAAAAGTAGAATAAGACGGAATTAAGGTACTAATACAAAGAAGGAATTTGAAGCCGGCCAAGAGAGTTATCGAAGAGAGAGAGAGGAGTTGGTTAGGATATTTGCATCGGATGCATGAAAGTAGACCATCCAAACCAGTGTATGAAGCTAGAGTACAGGGAAAAAAACAGAATAGGAAGACATAGAATACAATGGGAAGAACAAGTACGACAGGCAGCAACAGAACGCGATGTACAATGGTGTGAAGTAAAAAACCTGGCGCAGAATAGAAATTTATGAAAGGAAAGAATTTGAAGAATTGTATGTAATTTATTGTATTGAAATGTAAATTATATATTATTATATATTATATTATTAAAATCCGACACCTAACGGTATAAGGATGTATAGCTTAATTTTGTCAAATTTCGGATTCTTTTTTTGTGATTGTCGTTGGTTGGAGGTAATTTACAAGTGCAACCAAGCGTCCCCCTTGCACATCAATTAGGTTACTGAGCCCAACATGGGCATATGAGTATACTGTTTTCCCGTCAGTGATGTTAAAACGCAAAAATAACATTTTTCTATTATAGAAATATTTTCAAAAAGTGAATCTAATATGTAAAATACATTATACTCACGTTTAGTTAGAGCAATACTCTTTAAATATAGAAACAAAATGAATTGGAAAACAGATCAAGCACTGTAGTAAGCATTTATCTATATGTTTCTAATTTATGGTGTTTTTTTTTTGCATTGCAGTTGCCGTTATGAGCACCTGTATGTCAAACTAAATACGGTAAAAAATTATCCAGATAACATGGCTGAAGACCGAGAATTACTAAATATCTTAACAGCATACGTGAGCCCAATTTGTAGAATATGCCCCATCTTGAATGCACTCATAAAATTTAATTACTAATCATCTTGCTAGAATTACAGGTACTTACATACGTACAGCGTAGGTAACAGCGTAGTATTTCAATTGTATTGCAAAGTAGTGCCCAGCATTAGTAATATTTAAGTGGGTATTTACTTTTTTGAAAGACTTGTAATTTGTATGTGTTAGAATTTATTGTATGATATACAAGACCTTATGTATTACTATTTTCTAGACCAAATATTGTCGAAGATTTATTTAATATATGTATGTACTTAATTTACAAACATAAAAATTAAAATTTTTGTTCGAGATTAGATTCTAAGCATAAAATTCCAAACAAGGTTTTTTTTTGCACGCCTTTGTTTTAGATATATTTAAACATAATCTTTTGAAAGATATAATTTCAAGTTTAACCAAAAACTAATAGTAGGTCATATTAAAACTTTATTTAATTACTCATTGTCAGTCATGTTAGAAAAGTCCATCGACAAACCTGATAGCGTAAAATCATTGAATTATAAAGTGCAGAAAACTTTTGTTCAGTTCCAAATGCAGCATTGCTCTTCACTGTGTATTTCTTCTGTAGAAATTAGTTCTTTTACTTAGCTTCAGAAGTAAAAACTCAGTGGCTTTAGATCTGGCGACCTAGAAGGCCACTTACATAGTTGAACCGCTCGCGCTCCCTACCCATCCACCTTGCACTAAAATGGTTGTCTAACCATTATAACAACTTTTGTGGCACGTGGTGGCGCATCTTCGCGTACCACATCCCGTTACGCAATGCAAACTTCTGTTAATAAGTCGTGCAAGTGATACTTAGCAATTACAAGTAGGACCGTGTGGCAGAATTTGTATTGAGAGTAGACGAGCGTTGAAAATCCTACACCATGTCTTATTGACATCGTGTCTGGTAAATGTGGTTTTGTTGGACCGCAAAATGGAACAAATAAAGTTGCCGGTGCTGTTCGAGAAGACATCGAGAAAATGCAAATCTTTGTATTTCATCCTGGTTGTAAGTAATGGAGACCTTCTAATAATAAAATAATGTCAACATATTCTTCATTGCAAGTCTTTTGTTTCAAAGTAATTCTATGACTTACTATTAATTTTATAGACAAAAATGAAATAAATTCAGAAAACTTCCTTGTCTAAATATTTCTAAAACAAATGCCGATCGAAAAACGTTCTTTCTAATTTTTTGCTTAAAATCCAATTTCCAATTTTCATTTTTCACCTACTGGCATAAATCATCCTGTATAGGAAATAAAGCTAGTCTGAGCTTGTTTATGTTAAATCATTGTTGTATTTTACATTATTCTAATCTACACAATAACCCAACACTATGTAAAATGTGTAGCATTATAAAACAAAATTAATGGTATTTCAAAAGTATTACTCCACATTTTGAAGGGATAATTGGCAACTTTAAAATTTGTGGATGTTTGGCGAAATTGTCTGAAAAATTGGCTTTATCACTATAGTCTTATAACGTTTCTAGTATTTTACATAGTTTGTTCAAAAGAAGTAGTGTTACAGTCGTGTTAAAAACGTATACTTTTGGGCTCTTTTAATAAAACTAATACTCCGTTAAGCATACAGGTGGTCGATCTAAATATACAATCAATATACACTTAGTACACACAAAAACTTTTGTGCTAAATGAAACATTGTGCATAATAAGATATTTTTATAATTGAATAAACAACAAAAATAATTGCTTAACTTTACGGGAGATGAGAACTTGTAAAATACGTATTTAATGGAACAAAAACAAAGAAATCGACAATGCAAAGAATGTTTTGTACATTTATACTTAAAGTTTTCAATACACTAAAATTAAAATTTTGTTTGATGTCAGAAGAGTGTGAAGATTTCTGGATCTATTTTTATTTCTACATTTTGTTGTTTTTAAAATTTGCAAAATAAATAACATTCATAGAAATATGGACTTTTAAAGCTCATTAAAGCAATTTGTTTTCCGTGTTTCTACTACGATTCTACTATATTACAGTACTGTTTTATTTAAAAAGAAAAAATATAAGGTTCTTACCAAAATAAGATGTAGCTCCATAAACCGTTTCTTAACTTACTAGACACATCACAAACAGGTATCTACATACATCTGAATGCCGATATGTGTTTCAAAGTGTTTCGAGGGCCGGACATCCGACCTAGTAAAGACGTTTCTATCGGTTTGCTCCTAAAAATTGTGGTAGTGTCATAATGCATTGTTCTTGTTCAAACGAAGCTGTGGAAAGCAAGTCATTACAGTAGACAATGCGAAATTATTATTTTCACATAATTTGTGACAGACGTTAATAGGTGAAATGTATGTACATATCTTATTGAAGAAAACAGCCTAGTTTTTTTCTCATATAACTAAGAACGAGTATCTACCTTCACCGAGTTATCGTTTATTTTTTCATTGTTGTTTAAAAATTCCAGAAAAGTTCGTCATAGAACGAGATTAAGTATCGGTAGCTGTGTGTAATTGGAGCATTTCACACAAGAAATGCGAATATATTTACGTTCTTTCATTATTTACTTTTATTTAACCATCAATTATTTTGTATTTATTTGAAACGGTGTGTGTATGTTTATTTAGATTTATTATGGAGAATGCAAATATACAAGTATGAATATGAAAATAGGTCCACGGTTGTGATATATTTATTAGCTTACAAACAAGAAATTAATAACAGTAGATAAATAAATCGATGACATATTTTACACAAATCATACGACCATATATATAATATTCATGTCTAAAAAGTAATTACAGTTAATGTATTATATTAATGTCAACGTAGTAATTGACATGAATATGGAAAAAGTTCAACATTTCTAATTGCCGTGTAAGTAGAGCACATCAATTTGTCACTTCTGCACACCTAGAATTGCTTAAATTAGTCTTTCTATTGCTTCACAACATTGCTGTAGGTTCATTTTTTTATTAAAACACTTAAAAACATAAATTTTACATTTGAATGGACTTCCAATAAAATATCTCTTGTTGTTTAGGATAAATTGGAGTGACAATAGATTGATATCTTTTAAACATGAAAGATGCTATCTGCATGATGAACTCGTTTTACTTTCCAGTTTCGTTAATTTATAAAATGATTTGTCTAAATGGTTGTATTTTTGTTGGGTTTCTATTATTTGGTGCTCATTATTTTTGGTGTCAATTTATGGTTATTTATGTGTATTGTTTAATATGTCGATTAAATGAAAATATGTACAAAATAGGTATACTATATAGCAACAATTTAAAACATATAGTAAATAAGTTACTATTTGATGGTTGTTCTTAGTTTTTGGTAAAAATTATATCATTTTCTAATCACTGAGCAAAATATAAAAATAATTATTGTTTCTTAACTTCAGAAAAGAAAGTCCACAATAATGCGGAATGAAGTCTATCGGTAGCACACTGCGAGTATGTATTGTGTTGATTGCTACGTATCATTCTGGAAAAACGGTTTCCGCCGGCTTTTCATGTCTCAGTAACCCTTGCATCCATGGTGTGTGTTTGGACGATCTAAATAGCAGTTATTCTTGCTATTGTATAGATGGATATACAGGAGTTCAGTGTCAGACTAATTGGGATGAATGTTGGTCTTCACCATGTCAAAATGGTGGAATTTGCTACGATGGAATTGCTAGCTTTAATTGCACATGTACTGCTGGTTTTGTTGGTAAATTTATTTGCATTTGCGTTTTAATAACAAAAAAATTGTCTTAATATCTTGATAGGTGACTTATGTGAAGAGAATTTCAATGAATGTGATAGCAATCCCTGTCTTAATAACGGCACCTGTTTAGATGTAACCAATGGATATAATTGCAGTTGCTTGCCGGGATATTCTGGTATTCATTGCGAAGTTGATGTTTCAGTTTGTGATGCTGCTAATGAAACCAGATGTGCAAATGGTGGAATGTGCGTTGACGGTCCAGGTGTTACTTTTACTTGCGAATGTCCCGCAGGTAACCGTTTTGTTGATATAGTTATGATATTGAGGAATGTTTATATAATTTTTTTATAGGATGGGAAGGATTCCTCTGTGATGCCGAAATTAATGAATGTCGATCCAATCCCTGTCAAAATGGTGGCGTTTGTGTTGATCATCATGCTGAATATTCCTGTGCATGCTTGTTTGGTAAATAGTAGTCATATTTAATCAAGCTTTAAGCTAATATTAACGAGTCTACACTGAAAAAAATGTCTGCGAATTTAACTACTGGCTTTTACTGTAAATTCGGAAAATTATAGCGGTGTGCAATGCTAACTTACAACGTCGTTTTTATTATCACACAACGGATTGCTTTTGTTCTGCTTATTTACTGTAAATGTTACAATAGGATGTTAAAAAAGGATGACCATAACTTAAAATTGTCAGTAAAACTTAAAAATCAATACGTAATTGTTATTTTACAGTGTATGACAATGCACATTTCACTAGTATTACCAATACTTAGCGAAATACCGTTGATGTCTATTGGACACATAGACACAAAAGCGTTGCCGCGCTAGCATCAGTTGCCTACTGTGACACGTACTACCACGTACAATTGCTACTGTAGCGCATTTTTGCTATGACGACCATTGGCAGAAAAACACCAACGTAGGCTACTGTAAACATTTCTTTCAGTGTAGTTTATTAGCGAGTAGAGATATTCATTGAGTGTTCAGTTTCCAAGTATACATATACCTATTATGTAATAATTTCGAATCTATTGAAAACTTAGTTAGTAAATTTTAGAATTAGTGGAGAGTTATGGATAGTTAAAAGTTTTCCGAATGGCCATTGCCACTATGATATCATTGCAAAAAGATGTTCAAAAGCGTATTAAGATATACATATGTCGATTTTACGAACTTAGAACTTCTGAGTATATATTCAATGACCATGAAGCAATAACCTGACTAAAATTTCAGTGTCTTGAACAGGGAACACAAGGCTTTAGATGAAAGCCATGGTACCTAAGTCAATCTTATGTTTTCCTAGGAATATTAGATTGGAAGGGTACCTGCTAGTGGAAATTGATAATCGCAATAAGTTACTAGGAGTACTCAGGAGAGGTGCTTGAAAGATGGAATTCAATGCACTACAATACACCACACTACGCCATCCGACACTACATTACTTTGCAATACAATATACCACTGTGGCAACGAAATATTTGTTTCCGATCGGCCAACGACTTCTATAGGAAAGATTCATAAAATCGAATATTCATATTTATATATCGAAGTTTTGGGGTTATTTACTCAGGTTTTCAATTATTGCTTTATATGAAAGAAAAACCTAGAAAAAGATACTTACCTACACACTTAAATGTCCTTATGCAGTATAATAATAAAAACCTACAATTTCCAAGAGCCAAAATGAAACATAAAACCGTAATAAACCACCAACATAATACTGTAAACACATGATCTTTTATATATGTACTAGAATTGCTATTAAAGACAGTTAGTGCTTGAGGTGCCGCGATCCGAAACTATGAGTTTCTGCCTGAACGAAATTATGGCAGCAGTTTGCACAGCCTAGATGAGCCTAGAAGTTGTTTATTTGCACCAACTAAGTGACGACGATGATGATAATGAAATACAAAATTCTAAAATACAATTTTTTTTCTAAATAAAAGCAAAATATCGCTACAAATGGCAAGTGTTTCGATCTCAGGTTCAGTTAAGATTAAGTTTAAATCAGTGGTGTAAATGAAATAGATCTAAGACTTGTTTGAACGGGACTTTTGAAAGCAGGAGGTGTAAACGGCCATAAATACTGTACCTTACGAAGCATAGCGTATACCAAACTTTAAAACAATATGTATGCATGTACGAATAAAATGCGCAAATCCGTGTTAACTTCATGGCGAGACGATATAACATAGTCGTTCTCGATGATGTCGACATACAGGCTTATTCAAATGTACTTGAACATCTAAATAGTTTAGAAATCGTATTATTGGTTTTAAGGTAGGTAGCTATAATTATAACGTATTTCTAGTTAGATGTGTCACTATGGAACTTGTATCTAACTTATTTTTGTAAAATGAAACATCGCACATATTTTTACACTTTTGAAACCGTCGTGAGATTTTAAAGTGCCTATGTGCATGCAATCACATCCCTATGTTGCATCATTTTTTTGTAATTTGTACCAAATTGATGTGCCTGGAAAAATATTTTTTTGTATCGATATTGCAGTACAAGCAATAACAAACGGTGGGTCACACTGAAGCATACAAAGATTTTCAAATGTTATATACGGTTACATTAGTCAATTTAAACTTTGAAAATTAATTTTCATTAATTTAAAATGAATTTCCATGACGATGAAAAATTTAAAAATGTCATCACTATCTTTCATGGAAATTGAAAAATTCTTATTAATTATTAATCATACAAAGTGTGGGTTTTTCACGATTGAAAAGTTTATAGTCTGTTAACAGACTTTTGTAATTTGACTGACATTTAAATTTAGACACTTGATCAATTTTATACCATTATTATCATGTATTATTACATTTTCTAACTAACTTTTAGTGGGTTTTACCAAATAGTTATGAAATGACACTATTTAATTTTTAGTCAAAATGCATCAACTTCTCAGTTTCAATGAAATATAACTGAGATTTATTTAAATAAACAAAATAGTTCCATTAAAAAATATTTTTTTCGATTTTATTTTTTAAATTTTGAATCGACTGGGTCCCCCCTTTTAGGAAAAATATACAGAGTGTTTCATTTGACAAAGTAATATAGTTTTCAGAATAACATGAGCGACATTTGCATTAAAAATAAATTTTGATGAGCTTCATTAAAACTAAAAAACTGTTTGAAACATTTTTTTAAGAGTTAGGTATATGGTTTGATAAGTTATATTTAGGTGTTTCGGTACCTACATTTGAATAACTATATAATTATACAGTGTGGTAACCACTTATGGAATAAAATTATTTCTCTCGCTTGTACTTGCGTATTATTATTTTGTATTTAAGAGGAAAAATAAAATTCATTATTGTTAGTAATATTATTTATGATGTTATCACAGAGTTCGTTGAAAAATGCTCGAACACGTCAATTTTTACTTTTAAAGATACGGCTTCTGAATGAAATTTGAAGTATACAGGATTCATGTAAGTGTGATGACTTTTTAAAATTAAACACTGTGTATTTTTAATTTTTGAAGTCAAGTAGAAGTTATTAATATCTTTAATCAGAAGTATACTGAATTGTACAATCTTTCGCAAGAAACCGTTTCCAAAATTCGTTCACTGTTTAGAGAACTTGGACATGTCCGCCCGATAAAAAGAAAACTTCATTTTGTGAAAGTAGACATTTTATTAAGTGTTCCAGAGAATCCAACAACGTGTTTACGCCAAATAGCTCTAGAAACTAACGTTAGACATCCAACTGTTTTCAAATGTTTACATTTACAAAAGCTCCATCCTATTAGATGATATTTATACAGAAATTAACCGAAGACTAATGAATAAACTGAACAGAAATGACGTAAGCGCTGCTTCTATCCTGTTTTCCGATGAATCAACTTTCAACTTTTGAATGGAGAAGTAAATCGTCAGAACTTTAGGTACTAGTCAGCTGAGAATCCTCATCGGATGCGCGAGACTCATATGCAATATCCCCAAAAAGTGAACATCTGGGCAGGTATTATCGGCAACTATATAATTGATCCCATTGTTATTGATGGGAATTTGACAGCGATAAAATGTTTGGATCTCATTAGAAACGACGTTATCCCTGTTCTGACAAATTTATATTCTATTGTAATAGATTCGACGCTACCAAGTGAAAATGTTTGGTTTCAGCAATTCTCCATTCTGCTGTATTTTTAAGAAACTATTTAAGTGGGACATTTCCTAAAAGGATAGGCCGAAGAGGTGCTATAGAATGGCCAAGTGTATGCTACAAAGTCAGATAACATTGATGATCTCAAACAAAAAATATAATCAGAAATGAGGAATATTTCACTTCAAGTTTTACAAAAATTTAGAGTTTTACTATAGATTAGGTTATTTCTAACAAGTAAATGGAGAACATTTCGAATGTTTAATACCTTAAACTGTAACAGTAATTTTAATAAAAGTTTTCATAGTCTCATAGTATTAATGTCTGTAATTAATCCAAACGAGAGTAATAGGAAAGCGATGTACTCGGACAATGTATACTCAAGAGATCGGTACAAAGGAAATTATGCAAGGAGATCCAAATTTATCGTTTCGTCATCGTCAGAATTAATGAATATTTTTTTAGACAATAATTGGTGCTTTGGAAACCAATACTTGTGTTATTTGTTACAAATGAGCATCACTGCTTGAAAAAGTGATCCAAAATGTGATGAGCAAAATGTATTTTAGCAAGAACAAGCATATACCTACGTATGTAAAGTGACTATTTGTCTAAGTGTCAATATATATTAAAATTATATTCTTTTGTTATTTTTGGGATTTAAAAACACGTATTGGTATATTTTAATCTATATATTACAATTTAAATGATTAAATAAATGATAAGTAGTGCACATTTCTTAAGGGGCTACACAAAAAAATGTTTCATACTTTGTCGTAATTGCACAATAATAACTTCTGTACGGTTAATTATTTTCTTCAAAATAACATTCTATTACACATATGCAAGTATATGCATTGGTCAAACAATTTCATAAAATTTAAACATTTATTTTTGTGTAGCATTTGCGGATTAGGGGTTGTCTTGAAATATGACTGTGTAGCCCTGTACGTGTTTCAGTGTGTTTAAAATAGAGGTATTGTTAATTAGGTGATGTGTCTCAAGTCTCAAGTTTCGACAGTTCATTTTAGGCAGAAATATACACACACCTCTGGTATTTACAAACATAGATACGTAACCCGAAATTGCCTAAATTATCTATAATTTAACTACGATTGGGCATTGTTGAAATTCGGACGTCCTCTAAATATTTCACATCGAGAGATTATGTCACCGAATTTTTTTAGTTCGTTATACTATTAGGTAGTACAAAATACTAATACTCAGTTCAAAGGTCTTTTTGTTCGTTACAATGCGTTGCGGCGTAGTCGATGTATTTTTGTACATATTCTTTTCGACAGGATTTACGGGAAAAAATTGTGAGGAAGTGATGAAGGTTTGCGAAGACAGTCCATGCAAGAACGGCGCTTTGTGCTTGATGGAAGGCGGCCATCCGGTATGTTATTGCGTACCGGATTTTCACGGTGAATGGTGTCAGTACCAGTACGATGAATGCCAATTGGGACCAAGGTAATAACATAAAAACATAAGACAATTATTATTGCCGTCATCGGAAATTAGTTCTAAATAAAATGTATGTTTCTATATTAATGCTATATTAAATCTTACCGTTATCTTGTATATCTATAAGATGCGTGTTCACTGTTAACGTAATTTCAAAGGAAATGATGGAATATCTATATATCTATTGCTTTAGAAATAAAACACATTTTATATATAAAACACAAAATTTAACATCAACTTTATGTGAGAAGTGTCTCATTTTTTTATCTTTTAGAAGAGAAAAATAATAATGTTATTAAATTATATACAAATACATATATATAATTTTCTATACAACAGTAAATTTTTAATTTCAATTTTTTATTTGTTACGATTCAAATCTTTTCTTCTTGATATAACGTTTGCTTTAATTTTAAATAACTTTGAACATGAACTTTACTTTTACACAACACTACAAATACTATATTATTGTTTGATGTTAATTAGCGTTGCACTGTACATATAATTATGGTTCTATTTACATATGTAGGAATCCTCCCTCTATTTAGATGTATTCGAAGGACGTATACACAGTAGCTCAAAGATGTAAAATACAAATAATAAATCGCGCATGAATATTTGCAATCAATCAGATTCTAATTAATACGAATATGATGGTCCTATAATTTCTTCTTCTAGTCTTAAATTATAAAATGTCTATTAAAACTAATCATTGAAAATTGTCTTTATATAAAATGTTTCGGATTCAATATAATCCTTGCTAGAAGCCGCGACTATAATACAATTTGATGCTAGAAAGTTTTTTTTATTATCTAAACTATCGCCAGCGGTAGTTTAGATTTTTATAGCCACAAAATAATATTTTTTGACGATAAAATTTACCATACCAGGTTGTTTTTATTAACTTAAAAAAAGTGTATTGACAATAGGGGGCGATATAGTATCAAAATTTTACACTTCCACTACACCGGAAGTTGGCATCAACTTTCTTAATTTAAATAGCATGGTAGATTTTTTATGACGTTTCTAAGTCACGCATACAATTCTTCATCGAAACTTATTAAAGCACCTTATACATAAAATGAGCTGTTTTCGAGTTATTCAATTTTTTTCAGAAATACGGCCAACTACATCTTATGTTAAAAACTATTTCGGGAACCATTGCAGGTGAAAAATTGCATTAAGTACAACTATTAGTGTTTGTGAGAAAAAAATCATGTTGGCCAGTGTTTTTACTAGAATTTTGATTATATTTGTAGTAATTTTTCTCACAATGCTTATTATTATTAGATATTATTATGTTAAATAAACAACACAAAAAATAGATATAGTTACGGCATCAGAGAGTCAAGATAACATTTTCAACTTTTTTTTCAGAAAAATATATATGATGCTAAAATCTCTTCGTAACACTGGCCATGGAATAATATAGAAGTATTGATGTTATTAACATTTATTGTTTAATAATATAGAATAACGGCATATGAAAATATATCTATATTCATCGATCTATCGTTAGTCTGTATCCATCTTTGAAAAATGGGTACGGACTGATGACGCTTCCAACGTGTACAAATATTTTTGGGAATCACGGTATACTAATTTAACAATAACATATTCCTTCGCAAAGTTTCAATAAAAATAATACAGAGAGAAAACAAATTGTTTTATTTTTGGTCTGCTAATAAGCTATTTAAGGTGCATTAGATAAGTAGGCAGAGAACCATTATTAAAGATTAATTCTAATTTATGTAATAACTACAAATTGCATAGTTTAAAGTCAGGTTAACATCTGTTATTTTAATTAACTAGTAGCCTAAGCCCAAACTCTTTAAACCTGCTTAAAGGCAGATTGAACAGACAACAGTTGAACTATCTCAAAACTAAGACGAAAATGCATCCAAAACAACTCGAAACTAGGTTAAAACTAGCTGGTTATTAAGCTGGTCTTTTTTATTATCTATCCTACTTTCTATTTATTATATTATTGGAATTTTGAACCAGGAACCACAGCATGTTTATTTATACTCTCATTTGTAATTTTTCATTTTCACAATACATTTTAAATCTATTTGTCTGTATACAAATTCTAAACTTTGTATTACTTCTATTGAGTTTTCAAGTCTTAAGTGATTATGAACAGCTAATATGTGAAAAAGGAGTACCTATCAATATTTTTATTTGGTGCTGTAGCTTAGAATTTGGCGTCACAATTTTATACGCAGAGGGAAGTCAATACTTCTGTTTTTTTTAACGTAGAATTTTCGTTCTGACGCAAGGAAAGTTTACAAGATTCCCAACTCTAAAGTACTGCTGTACGCCGGCGGAGGTCGCGACGCTAATGTCTTGCAGATCTCGCAGATGGACCAGAAGACGTTCTTCTGGTCCATCCACTCTTTGGCTACGCTCCTAGCATCAATTTTTAAATCATTTATCAGTTTTAGTTCTAGTTAATATGAAAGTTTGAGTGTTGTTTAAATGTCCAATGTATGCATGTCTAATCGCAAACTTTTCGTGTACAAACAGTTCAAAGGTTCTAGATTGGGTTTATTAGATATGAATTCTAAAGTCAAGTTATGTATTAAGTTATGTATTACCTCATTATATTTATTCCTTCAACAATACAAAGAAAATATAAGCATTAATTCATAATTAATGACTAAGATGTTGCAATAATATTTAATAATTTGATACAAGTAGGTATATGATTTTCAGATGTATGAACGGAGGAACTTGTATAGATGGAGTAGATAACTTTACATGTTCCTGTCCGCCGAAATTAACTGGTGTACTTTGCGAGTGCCTTATTTTGGACGAAAACAATTTAGACTGTACCTATATTAGACCAACATTTCCGGTTACAATCATTCAGGAATCTACTACGGTGCCTTCTACACAAACTCCGGAAATCACTACAACTGAAGTGCCAAACGTTTATACAACGGAACTTTTAGCAAATGTTTCAAACGAAACATCTTTTGTAACAGATACTTCCGTCTATAGTACAACGGAGAGTACATATCTTCCATGGACATCAACACAGATTACATGGACTTCGTCATGGAACCCTTCGGAAATGTCATCGCCATCTACTGAATATACAAGTAGTCCATTTTCTAATGCAACAGAAACTATTGAAATGACAAGGATGACTACTACTACAACTGAATATGAAACATCTTCGATTACTACTATATCTGCGTTAGAAAAATCAACGACTGAATTATTCAGTTTTACCTCAACATATTATTCTACAATAAGTAATGCTACTGTGCAATATGAAAGTACCTCATATGGTGTTAGTCCTACAGTGCCAATATCAACTTTCTTTACGGAAGAGCCATCTTTTTCGACAGAAACTGCAGGTACAAGTGAGGTCACTACTATCGGTATGGATGGAGTTACAACAGAAAAATTTCCCGATTGTACGAAGATTGAAAATCGATGCCAAAATGGAGGAACTTGTACTTTTATGGCAGAAGGGTACAGAGTATGTATAATAATTGTTTTTTAAAAACAATATCAGTAAATTTATATCCTGATAAAAAAGTGTATGATCTGTGATGACCATAATGAGACAATAATGAACATGACTCCTTCTAGTTTTTATGCCAGTGCAAAGTTACGGGCTTTGATGAGTGTTGAGCAAATGCTATATCCATCATACGTTGTTTGAATAGCGAATGGGGGATCCTCATCTCTGTATAGGTTTAGACGCGAATAACTCAATCCTGGTAGAAGCGGTTTTCTTTGCAGGTCACTAATTTTGGTTTGCTCAAGTGACAAACTTTCTTTTAATTTTGCTAATACTGCTACTTGAACCATACACGCTTGCTATGAAGAAATTCTAATCTTCAAACTAAATACTTAGGTTACGGAGGTATCTTTTGAGACATTTTGTTTGTTGTTATGAGGGCTTCCGGGTTTTGACCGCGTCATAGTAAAGTACATACAATATAAAATAAAATAAAACAAAAATGAAAAAGAAGAAAAATTACAAAAAATATATATACAACTTACTCAAACTCGACGTTTCGCCACTAATGTAAGTGGCTTCTTCAGGAGCAAAACTAGGTGAGGGGCGCCAGAAGGTCACGGTAACTCGACGTGTCAACCACGCTAGAAGCGAAAACCTTCTGACAAGGAGAAGATGGACGTGCAAGGGTATATATACCATTGTGCAGGGAAACGGAACGGTGAGCGCGAGGCAACGATGCGGAACAGTGAGCACGGGTCGAAGAAGCGGAAAGGACGGGTTTCCAAATGCTGGAGAGTGGGTAACCAATATCTCGATTGAGATTTTGAGGATGTCTCTGGATCTCGATAGCTTCCCTTACCTTTCGTGGAAAATAGCGATGAGACTTGCTTACAACAGATCAAAACAAATTTTATGGCCCGTATCTATGAAGTGTTCGGCTAAGGCTGAGTGTGTTGAGGAACGTGACTTAACGTACCGTTGGTGTTCCTTGATTCTAGTTTGAATAGAACGTACAGTTTCGCCAATGTACACTGAGCCACAGTCACAGGGAATTTTGTAAATACCTTTATGGGAGAGAGCAGGGCGAGTGTCCTTGGGCGAAGGAAGAATTTGGGAGATCTTGTTTAAAGGTTTAAAGATGGGTTGGATATCTTGCTTACGAAGAATTCTACCGATGTAATTTGTAACGCCATGGATGTAGGGAAGAACGATGGTACTTAGCTGATTACTAGATTCTGGTGCTACCTTAGGAGACCGTGGATGAATGTACCTATTTATGACCCTTTGTATGTTGCCGGAGATATAGCCATTCTGTAAAAGAGCAGTTTTCACATGTTTTAATTCTTTGTCGATGTTGTCGGGTTGGGAAATTGAGATCGCGCGATGTACTACCATTCTAGACAAGTCTCAGTACGTGGCCAAAATGTCAGATCTCTTATAAGATGGTAGCTACACCCAGTTGTTTCGTGACCCCACTTCGAAATTTGAACGGCAAATCTCTTCATTAATTAAATCCTCTGACATTCCTTTTGACATACAGAAACGGATACTGCCTAAGGAATCCAAGCCACCTAGGTTGTACGGTCTTCCAAAAATCCATAAGCAAAACCTACCTTTTCGACCCATAGTTAACACTATAGATTCGCCCACCTATAGCCTGGCCAAATACCTCGCTCATACTATTAAGAAATACACAGGCAATGCTCCTTCTCACATTCTAAATTCATCGCACTTTGTTAAACTCATTTCTGAAATCTCTATCGAACCCGAAGATCTTCTTGTCAGTTTTGATGTTACCTCACTCTTCACTAAAGTGCCTGTCGCCGATTCCGTCGCTATAATCCACCAATTATTGATCCAGGACAACCAATCCCCAGATTTAGCCAAGTTAGTCGAGAAATGCCTTACTTCAACGTACTTTACCTTCCAGGGAAAATACTATCATCAAACCTCCGGCACCGCTATGGGATCTCCACTTTCCCCGGTTGTAGCTAATATCTTCATGGAGGCTTTTGAGACCACTGTTTTAGAACATGCGAATTTAAAACCCAAAACTTGGTTAAGATATGTGGATGACACCTTCATTATCTGGCCACATGGCAAAAACACTCTGCCTACTTTCTTGGATTTCCTCAATAGTCAACACTCCGACATCAAGTTCACCATGGAGATTGAGAATAACGGTTCTCTGCCTTTCCTTGATGTGTTAGTTACTCGTTTACCAAATGGTCGTTTAGGTCACTCCGTGTACAGGAAACCCACACATACCGACCGATATCTTCATGCCAGCTCACATCATCATCCAGCACAAAAGCAATCGGTAATCGGCTCTCTAGTACATCGCGCGATCTCAATTTCCCAACCCGACAACATCGACAAAGAATTGAAACATGTGAAAACTGCTCTTTTACAGAATGGCTATACCTCCGGCAACATACAAAGGGTCATAAATAGGTACATTCATCCACGGTCTCCTAAGGTAGCACCAGAATCTAGTAATCAGCTAAGTACCATCGTTCTTCCCTACATCCATGGCGTTACAAATTACATCGGTAGAATTCTTCGTAAGCAAGATATCCAACCCATCTTTAAACCTTTAAGCAAGATCTCCCAAATTCTTCCTTCGCCCAAGGACACTCGCCCTGCTCTCTCCCATAAAGGTATTTACAAAATTCCCTGTGACTGTGGCTCAGTGTACATTGGCGAAACTGTACGTTCTATTCAAACTAGAATCAAGGAACACCAACGGTACGTTAAGTCACGTTCCTCAACACACTCAGCCTTAGCCGAACACTTCATAGATACGGGCCATAAAATTTGTTTTGATCAGGTATCTGTTGTAAGCAAGTCTCATCGCTATTTTCCACGAAAGGTAAGGGAAGCTATCGAGATCCAGAGACATCCTCAAAATCTCAATCGCGATATTGGTTATCTACTCTCCAGCATTTGGAAACCCGTCCTTTCCGCTTCTTCGACCCGTGCTCACTGTTCCGCATCGTTGCCTCGCGTTCACCGTTCCGTTTCCCTCCACAATGGTATATATACCCCTGCACGTCCATCTTCTCC